>OY856409.1:728187613-728510113 GCA_963693085.1 Alisma plantago-aquatica
TACACGTGCGCGCACCGGGCCGAGCACATGCTTGTGGGTTGTGGGAAGTGTCTTTCCTCTTTTGTCTTTCATCTTTTTTTGCACAAGGATACAACTATATAATTAATTATTAACTTAATTAATTGTTTCTTTCCAAAATAGATTTGTTAGTCATAATTAGAAATTGTTTGTCTCGCGGATTTTTCCACAACATGTACAAGAGTGATCAAGTGATCGTGTCTTAATGAGAATAGTATTTTGATACGTGTAAGGCTATAAATAAGTCTCTGGTCATTAGGGATAAAAACATCTCACGAACATCAACCTTCAACGTTCGAGTCCGCATTTTGCAAAGCCTGACCGTTGTCTTCCTACTGTCGCTCTTGAGTTGCTTCATGGAGGCTTTCTCCCGTGCAAAGAAAGTTCCTTGTTCTCTTCCAAGGCGCAATCTACCGACAGTGGTTCATGTGGTCGCTGGACTGCCCTGGTAGTGCATCTCATCCTCTGTCTATATCATTCGTCAACGATGTGAGCGAGACGTTCTCTTCATCAGGTTCTTGACCAGGTCGACTAGAAGAACAATGTCTATTCATAAGGATTGCAGACCATTGATTTCTTTAAGCATCACATTCTTTTTAACGAATGATTTGTCTGAGTTCCTAACCTTTATTTATGTTCTCCTGCATTGGTTTATTCTGTGTTTTCTTATCTGGATCGTCTTGAACTGTTAATTAAATTACACCTTTCGTTGTTGCATGAAATGACACAATTTAAAATTTACAACCTAAACTAGCACGAATCACAAAATAAATTAATATTTGAATCCACCCTAAGATGGAAAAGAAAGAAATCACATCAAAAGGTTAATAAGGTGATATTCTTATGACAATGGAAGGTGTAAGGCACCACATCCTACCAAGAAACTATTAGTATTGCAACAAATAATTCGGTTTGCTTTGATGGTTTGCTTTGATTTGGGTTATGCCAGTTGGAGAATCATTTGGATCTCAATTCTTCACCGTTGGCCTACTGATTCAAGTTTCTTTAGATCACAATCTTCTTATGGTCTCCTATTGAGTTAAGAAGAGAAAACATAATCAAAGAAAAAATATTCTAACAAAATTAATAGAAGGATCCATATAGTGCATGGATTTTGAGTTAGGGTATAACAATAAACCTTATTGTTCCCAAGCTATGTCACTAACTACTCTATGCAGTTCTTGACCATCCTATGCATATCACATTTGATATTTTTTGTTCAAATAGAAAAAAATCATTTTTAGAGTATCACGCTCAATGAAACTTGCCTTTACATTTGTGTAGGATGTAGATAGTTATGTGGAAGAACATCATATTACACCGTAGAATGTTACTGTATGATTATTTCTTTCTACAATAGAGGTTCTAGCCCCATATTCTTAGGATTTGACCCCAAAGTTACCTATGATAGATCACATGATTCCATGGTGCATTGGTTGTCATGGAAGGCAACATTTCAAGTTTGGAGACATATGACAAAATGTTTTTTTTCATGAGTTATTTTCTATTACAAAAACATCTTGTTTTGTGTTATAGTCCTTCTCTTCAAAATGTCTGACTCCTTTGAAGTCAATCATATAACACTAAATCACCGTAAGAACTCCTCTCCACTATATCCACATGAAACTTTGAGGAGTGTCAATGGACATGTTTCAACAACCCAATCCCCAACTGACCCAAAATTTACATACCTAGATCCAAACCAATTGAATGACTCTAGTTTTAAATTAAATAGCTACTATCCAATCAGAGTGAACCCAACAAAAAGCAAGCAGTCACAACCCAACATGAATGAATTTGATGTGACAACTGATACAAATATATGAATTACAGAAGAGATATTATTGTTGAAGTTATAAATCTTTGCATAAGACATAAATGTTTGGTTAGCTACACAAATCCACAATTAATGTGCTCATAGCACAAATTTTTTTCACTAGAGGGTTACATAGCACGAAAGCTTATAACTGAGGTGGCCATTGAGTCAATGCACATAATGGTTGTGACCATGAGGGAAAATGGATAGCTAGAAAGAATGTTTGGGCATGGACTTAGCCTCTCAGATGATGTCTCATCAGGGGGTACACAATATTTGCATTTTGATGAGATTCTCACCTTGTTGGAGATGATGTATTACTACCAACCTAGTTGTGACAACTTATTTTCTAATGTAAAAAAGAATATAGACCAATACAAAGGGTCATCATCTACAACAATAATTTGTAAAAACGATTTGTCATTATATGTATCATAGTGTTTGATTAACACATTATATTTTACTAAGCAATGTCAACCTCGTTGCATTTATGTAGTTTCCATAAAACAAAGGAAGAGTAGGATGTGAAAGTGTTTCAACCTTATTCAATTAGAAAAATAAGAAAAATCACAGATAGATGTTAAATCAATAGGAAACACACACAAAATAAAGATCAGACACCAACACATGGTGGATATAAAAGGAATTGCATCAAAAGTTCAGGCAAGGTGATATCAGTTTGGTGACTAAAGGTGTAAGGCACCTTGTGTCAGTCTGAAAATATTAGTTTCACAAAAAATAGTTTGCTTTTCTTAGAGGAGAATCTCTAGGATTTCAAGACGATTGTTAGCCCTTCACCTTCGTCCTACTAATCTATTTTGGTGAGAACTCAATCTTCTTATTGTCTACTATTGGGTTTTTGGAAGAGAAAACATGTAATGGACCAGGTTAACCCCAATACTAAAATTTCAAGATAGATCACACAACATACATTATAATTACCTTTAAATTCTATTTTCATTAATTAAACAAAACTTTCAAGATTTACAACATGACCCAAAGGAAAATGTGGAAAAGATACATAAGATTACTAAGCTTACAACTACACCATCCTTATTTACTTTAAGAATATCCCTCATGAAGATGGTGTGGTGGAAAATATTCATGACGTCATTATCAGAGTAGTACAATCGAGTGTAGAAGTAAGTCTTGATAGTACGTCTGTTACACCTAAAATCATATCATACATGTGGCCATTGCAAATCCAATGGTACTTAGTCGATGAAACCAACTAACTTAATACAAGAATATAAAGTGTACATGACATGACTTATAGAAAGATAATAAACACTTTATTGTCATACAAAAAATCATGTTATAGAAAATCTTAGTTTTTTATCATGAATTATTCCATAATGATTCTTGTCAACAAGAGTCAACATAATTTTCCCAAGATGGAGCCATTCCACATGAACTGTGACAAAATATGTCAAATAAAACACCAACTTTCACATCAATTGTGATCCATTTGTTTTATAAATCATAGCCACTTCCATGTGAAACACAATAGTGAGGATGTTTGATTACTTAAATTTGTTTTATCAATATAAGTATATACAATAAACTCAATAGATTAGTGAGCATGGAATTGAGTATCTCACCAGGTCTAGTAGCCAAACGCGTACACAAAAAGCATACATATCAGTCAATAAAATCAATACCACTAGTTTGGTTAAGTAAGATGACAACATACCTTTTTATCCAAGGGTAGAGATCTAATATGATTGTGAATTTAGAGTTTTGGGTAGACCCCTCTTAGTAGATGAAAAATGGAGGGTTGTCGACTACTCTATCCAAGGTTGAGTAGTGTGGAGATCATGTAGGGCTAATAGTAATCATTTTCTCAATCATTGAAAACCCTTTCTACTTTGCATAAGCCAGAGGGTAGTCCATCCCACTAAGTTGTACAAGAGAGAGAGAGAGAAAGAGAGAGAGAGAGAGAGAGAGACAGAAAGAGAGTTGGGCTAGAATAAGTGTCTCTGTAGGTCTAGAATTCAAAACAAAACTAGAGGATTGGTTTCTATAGGGTGATGGATACCATGGTTATTGTACTACTAGGAGAGAGAGAGGGTGGATTTGAATGGGATATGGGAATGGAAAGTGGGAGTTAACAAAATAATCATTAATAAAAGATATGTGTCTCTTCTTGTTTTCTTAGAATAACCTATTGATGATCATATCATATTAATTGGAACCAAGGTGATGTCAATGTTTCACCCTAAATAATAGAATTTCTCAGTCAGCTGAATCTACATGTATCGATAGACCTCATATCATCATCATACAAAATGAAGAAAGACACAAATCCAATGATCATAACATCTAGGTACTTACTTATGCAGTTTAGTAGTCAATTCAATATCCTATGTCGTGTTCATCACAAGACTTTCCACTAATGAACGTAGTGGATATTCATGGATAATATGATATATGGAACTTTTAGAGGTGTTTTTTCAACAAAGACTAGTTTATAAAATCATGGTAATAATATCCTAAGGGTAATTATATTAACGAGTCAAGCCATACAATATTGAAATCAAGTTATCATGAGGAGAAATTTGTATTCTTGATCGAATCATGACATATTGTTTTGGAGAATCAAATCTATTTAGTGGAATTTGGGTATAGGGCAATCCATAGGAAAATGACTCGACAAAAATAATAGATGTGAGAATGGTCATGATTATTTCTTTTGAATAAATGGAAAAGATTTTAGACTTTGATACTCAATCTCAACCTCATGCTTGAGATAATAATTGAATGATGTTATTCATGTAACTGAAATTTCTCAGTTTTATTACAAGTGCAATGAGGACACCAATTTTCACAACCGGTAACTGGGTGAATTTGATCTTATGCCCAGACTTATAATTTTTTCATACAATCCTACATCATTAGGGTCCCTATGCATAATCCTAGTTGGACTTGTCAATTTATATCCATGCGTGCATAGTTTATCCTGATCCTATAGGAATCCCAATTGCGGATGATCACAAGACTATATGATAGATGACTAATTGGAGGAAATATCTACTATATATACATAGAAAACTTAGGTGACCTAACACAAACACCATCACATAGGTTGTACTTCATCATATTTTTCTTGGGAATCGAAACTACTACAAGAACACTACAATCCACAAGTCATGGGTTCCCTCAAGTTTTATGGAGGATGGGAATAATATACACAACTTGGTAATACAAACTGGGAGATGAATGTGGCCGACCTGGAGGATCTTGGTCGAGGGTGTTCACAGTGATTGACTACTAAGGCGGTGGCTTCCTTACCCATCACATTGCCACCCTGGCGATGCATTGTGGTAGATCAGGCATAATACACAACTGCAAGTTAGAGAAGTTGAAATTGGAGGAAAGGCAGATGGAAAAGGTGGTGCGACTAAGTAAGGAGGAGAGCATCATGTGTCTTCTGGATGTGAGGCGAAAGAGGACTGGCGCCATGCGCCTACAACCACATTTAGATAGATCATATTTTGGGAGTGACATCAGTGGTATTCCTAGTTTTAATGACCAAGTTTTGGTGATGAGTCGATGACCCATCAAGGATGGTGTTTTTCCTGAGCATTGTAGCTGCCAGCTGAGAACGTGCAAGCTCTAGGTAGTGGCAGAGCGATCAATGTTTTTTCCCTTAGGATGAGGAGAACACTAGAGACATGTTGCTACATTTCCTACAGTGGTGATTGATCAAAGGGGAAGGTCGGGTAAGGGTAGGAAGAGGTGAGACTGAGGGCAGTGAGACATCATCACATGAATCCTACTACCAACACCCACTAATATGTGTACCGTGGAGTAAATCTTGCACGATGACTCAGACGAAGACAAATCAGAGTCATACTCTTCTGCCTTCTATGTAAAATGGTAGAAACAATTCATGTGTCAGGCTTTTCGAGAAGGAAGGGATTTGTGGAGGTGGGTCCAGCGGTTCACCCCTAAGGCGGATCCGCTGCTGATCTAGTTATATCTGAGAAAGGTAATATATGCTTAAATTAGTCAAATAATGCCTCTAGTTTGTACAAATCATAAAAATCTGGTTATAGCTAAAAAAAACTACAAGTTATATATGGTTTCGAATAATTTTTTGAGTTCTAACTAATGGGATAGACTAAATGGTATATTTTGGATTTTTTTGCTAAACTCAGATTTAGTATAATTAGGGTTTAGGGTCCTAATTAAAAAAATTGGGTTATTTCACAGGTTGATTAAGGGTTGAGATTAGGATATTTTAGGAGCATTATTCATATGGAAATTAGGTAAGTGTCCATGGCTTGGATTTGAATACTTTGCATCATTCATATTTTCTCTCTGTCATGTTGAAAGATATATTATACGTGTTATCATGTGAATATTAATTTTTTATGATGTACTTATATAAGCGTTTCTTATTAAGATTTACCACTTACATGCTATTTGTTAAGATTAGACAGTTAAAAGAATATACCTCTTCATGTTTATGATCAATAGTGAATTTATGGGTTAAAACCCTAAGTAAGTTAAGATAAGATCAAATCAAAATAAGAAATAAATAATTAGGCCCTACTCATGAATATTTTTATGGAAGGTTGTTGTCTCATGAGACCCCTTCTTTTTATGTGTTCAATCCCAAGCCTGTTCACTTTCTAGAGCCCCATTCTTTTTATATGTTCAATCCCAATCATGTTCACTTTTTTGTATGTTCAGTATGTTTATGTTTCTTGGGTTCAAGCACAATCTCATTTACTTTCAGTGTGTTCAGAAGCCTGCACACCTCGTTTGTGTTGTGAGATTCAATCACATATGATTCATTGAGTAGGTTCCCTAATAAGACTGTTTATCAAGTTAAAATGCATCCTGAAGTCATTAATAATGATGAAGTGTGTTCATGTCAGTTGCAAGATTTATTTATATTATGTTCATATATTTACTAAAACCAAACCACTTACAAATGGTTTGCAAATGCATGGATATGTGTTGATTTACGTAGGTTGTTTATGTCATAGAGTATCTCTCAGGAGGTGAATCTATGTATGAGTGATGCAGTCCTATTTTAGGGCTTCAACCTGTGCCTTTTTGCATTATAATCACATTTAAACAGTGTAGATTACAAGCTATTTCATCAAATATGATCTTTTATTATAAATGCACTTATGCCTCCTTTTGTGTGTATTTCAGGGCACCTATGCATGTATTGATGCATGGGAGAGAGATGAAGAACATCCTTAGATTATTCTGGCCTAAGATTGGACCTACCTCTTCCCTGAGCTCTCTTTGGATGCACAAGAATAAATTCAAAGAAAAAGGAGGCTAAATGAAGAAGTTGAAGTGGATATCAATAGCAAGAAGTCCCAAAAAAGTCATGGCAAATCACCACAGTCATGGGGAATTAATGTCTAAAAGTTAGAGTGAAGTCACCAATTTTGTACATGAATGACCACAGCCATGGCCAGCAAAATAGCCGTGGTCACGGAAGTCCCCACGGCTATGGTCCTCAGAATGGCCATGGCCAGTGCTTCCCAACTCACCCGTGGTCACCAAAACGACCGTGGTGATTTATTCATCAAGATCCCAAATATCAACATGGACCACTACTATAGAAATGGCTTATAACGTCACATTTACAGGCATTAGTTGTATACAAGAAACCGATGCCTAAATCCTACAACGTCGGTTGAATACAAAAACTGACATCTATCTGTGAAGAGTGGCCAGACACGGGTATCACTTTTAATTTAGTGTCGGTTCCTTAATAAGCAACCGACGCCTAAAATCAACCGCTAAATCTAAATTTTCCAATGGGGAAAAATTACCTCCGAAAATTAACATACGATGTCGGTTATTAACTAATTAACCGACAACTACAGATTTTTCGTGAGACAGAAATTGGGCACATTGTTATCGTCAGTTTTCTTGCAATAACCGACGCCGATGCTTTTCGCGCGCTGTCCCTGTGAAAAATTTCAGCCCCTCTTTGACGTCGATTTTTTATGGCAGCCGACGCTGATTGTTTTGAGTGTCGGCTGTTTTGAATAACTGACGCCTATTGTTAACTTAATACACCTGCACGAGCTAGGCTCTTCCCCTTTCTCTGTTTCATCGACTTCGCGCTTAGGTCTGGCGAACGATTCCCTGCTCCATCCACCGCTCACTGCTCCTCTGCTCGCTGCTGCCACCGCCGTTCGATGCTCCAGCCACTGCCATTTTTTGCTCCGGCTGCCACCATTTGTTGCTCTGGCCATCGTCGTTTGTTGCTC
This sequence comes from Alisma plantago-aquatica, assembly GCA_963693085.1. NCBI lineage: Eukaryota > Viridiplantae > Streptophyta > Magnoliopsida > Alismatales > Alismataceae > Alisma > Alisma plantago-aquatica. The sequence continues at coordinate 728,195,696 of OY856409.1, forward strand.
CGACACCTTCTCCTTCTCTCCGCTGCCTGCTTCTTCTCACCTTCTCTTGCTCACTGCCGACCGCTTTCTTGCTGCTCCTGGTCGCCACAACTGTCACGAAGGTACCATTCTTCCTCCTCTTCTTCCTCTGCCGACAACCAATTGTTCTTCTTCCTCTTCTTCCTCCACCGACAACCATTGGCTGGCCCCCTACCCTCAGGTTGTGGGCAATGGGTGAGGGATGCTGACATTGGATCTTAGACCAATGGTAATTTTTATACAAATCAATAATTTTTATACATGTTTGAGTACATTAGGGTTCTAATCTACCCTTTTGTCCTATATTTGATGCTAATTGTGCATATATGCTTAGTTTGGGATTTTAGTGATGGACTTTGTCCTAAGTTACTATTTTTTAATCTAATATGAACTCTAGTCTCATCTATCCATGTTGCATATAGTTTATAACATTGCATTGTGAATTATTGCATGTTTGAAACTATTGAATTCTTGATTTATTATTTAATAATGCTCTATAGATTAGGTACTTATCATGTCTATTAAAATCATATAGTAGAGACATATGTATACAAAATTAGAGCATCAATAAATCATCAATGAAACCTAGATGTGACATAAGAATGACATTCTCTGGGGCGATGGGTTCATGATATATAAGTAATGAGACCTCAATTCAATGGGGAACTTTGTCCTTGTGATTTACATACTCTAACAAGATTTGGAATGTGTTTGACCCTTGATCTAATATCCAAATTGTGAGTGATGCAATGTAAGTGAGCAAATACATGTAGTGGTGGTGAAATCATATGTCTCTGTTCTTTTATAATTCTTTTATCTTATTTTTAATTTTTTCTTTTATTTTATTTACTTCCTTACATAACTTAGTTATATAAAAAGATAGTCAACTCGATCCAACCTTGTTAATCACTTTTTCTTAATTGGACTAAAATCCAAATTGGCCTTAAGAAAAAATGTCCTTAGGTTCGATCCTAAAAATTTAATGTGATCAAACCCACCTACTTATGAGTGGTGTTATATTTTGTTGGCCTAGAAACCCATCTAAGATTTACTCATTAGGAGTAAATCTTGGATAGTCCCTGGTTTGGGACTATTCTTAAACACCTAATCTCACTTAGGATGTAAGTCTATAATGTTTATTTGGTTTTCAAGAAAATTTCAGTAGCACTTCCCCGTTTGTTCTCTAAGTACATATGTACTTGGAGAACAATTGGGAAATGCTGTCGAAATTTTCTTGAAAACCCAATACACATTATACACTTACTAGTGAGATTAGGTGTTCATGAATGGGATAGGTGGTACATATTTATTATATATAACACCTTAAACCCTAAAGTTTTAACCATAAACCCTAATCTTTTAACCCTAGACCCTAATCTTGTTCTAATATATACTTGTTTTCTCTTTGATCATAGAATGGATAGATCATGGATGTCCATTCCAAATTGTTGCACCCCAGAGTTTATTTTTGGTCATGATCAGTTTATTAGATTTTTCGAGGAACATAGGAAACAACCTCGAGATAGGCTATACTATCTATATATGTTGGCATTACGGTAACAACTTGAAAGTCAGCACTGGTGACGAAATCAAAAGTCATGTCATGTGCAACGAGATTGTACAAGGCTATACAGAATGACACTGGCATGGAGAGATTTCAAACCAGAAATCAGTGGATGCCGATAGCAGTGCTTGTGTGGAAGAAGAAATTTCCTCCGACGACATAGATGTGAACGAACTAGTTCTAATAGACATCGTTGATGCGATACTGGATAGTTGTGGGCTAGAGCACACCGATCCACCTCCCATGTTTAGAAACATTGTGCATGATGTTGAGATACCATTATACACAGGTTGTATGTTGACAAAGCTTAGCGTTGTGTTGAGATTGTATAAGCTGAAAGCTAACAATAGATGGAGCGACAAAAGCTTCACGTCATTATTTTCTTTGTTGAAAGAAATTCTTCCTGAAGGAAATGAGCTGCCAATCTCAACATACCGGTTAAAGAAATTGTTGTGCCCAATGGGAATGGAGGCTAAGAAGATACACTCATGCCTAAATGATTGTGCATTATTTCAAAAGGACTATGTGGATTTGAAAGATTGTCCCAAATGTGGTGCGTCAAGGTATAAATTGACGACTTCAGTGGAGTCCAAAACTGGTTTTTCTGCCAAGGTGATGTGGTATCTACCTATAATACCACGGTTTCAACGCTTGTTTGCCAATCCGATAGATGAGAAGAATTTGAGGTGGCATGCAGATGTTAAGAAAAATAATGATAGGATCCTACAACATGCGTCTGATTCCCCACAGTGGAAGAAGATTGATGTATTGTACCCTAAATTCGGTGAAGAAGTCAGGAATCTAAGACTTGGGCTTTGCATAGATGGGATGAATCTATACGGGACATTGAGCATCCAACATAGCACTTGGCCTGTTATGCTTGTTATATACAATCTTCCTCCCTGGTTGTGTATGAAAAATAAGTATGTTATGCTGTCGTTGTTGATATTGGGCCCTAAACAACTTGGAAATGATATCAACGTTTATCTTGAACCTCTGATTGATGACTTGAAGAAACTCTGGGGTGACAGTGTGATGACCTATGATGCTTCACGAAGAGAGACATTTCATTTGCATGCTATGTTGTTTTGCACTGTGAGTGACTTTCCAACATATGAGAATTTGTCTGGATATAGTGTCAAAGGATCTAAAGCGTGTCCTATATGTGAAAAGCACACTGAATCAATACAACTAAAACACAGCGCCAAGACTGTATATCTTATTCATTGAATGTTTCTTCCGAAATTCCATCTGTGTCATAGGTTGCACAAAGCATTCAATGGAAGAAATGAGGAATGGAGTGCACCTAAATCTATACCAGGGGAGGTTGTTTATGAAAGAGTAAAAGACTTTGCCAATGAATTTGGTAAGATATCACAATGTACGATGGCCACACGGAGTGACAAATCTTTATTCAAGAAGAAGTCAATATTTTGGGATCTTCCTTATTGGAGTTCTTTCACAGTTAGGCATTGTATCAGTGTCATGCACTCTGAGAAAAATGTTTGTGATAGCATCATCAGTACTCTGTTGAATGTACCAGGTAAGACTAAAGATGGGATAAAATACAGAATGGATCTATGTGAAATGGGAATAAGGACAGAATTAACAGAAGTAGTTAGTAGTGATCGGAGAACATACTTACCTCCCACTTGTTACATGTTGTCGAGAAAGGAGAAGAAAGCTTTTTGTGAATGCTTGGTAAATGTTAAGGTGCCACATGGTTACTCATCAAACATCCATACATTGGTATCAATGAAAGATCTAAAGTTGATAGGCCTTAAATCTCATGATTGCCACACTCTAATGCAACCAATATTGCTTGTGGCAATTCAATCTATATTGCCGAAGCATGTAAGGTTTGCAATCACCAGACTTTGTTTCTTTTTCAACAGTCTGTGTAGCAAAGTTATTGACCCAGATACTCTCGATAAATTGCAAAGAGAAGTGGTTGTTACCCTATGTCAGCTTGATATGTATTTTTCTCCTTCGTTCTTTGATATCATGGTACATCTTGTTGTCCACTTGACTAGGGAAGTGAAAATGTTGGGACCAGTTTTCTTGCATTGGATGTATCCCTTTTAACGATACATGAGCATTTTTAAAGGTGATGTTCAAAACCGTCATCGGCCTGAAGGGAGTATTATTGAGGGTTATGTGGCGAGAGAAGTTATGAATTTTTGCAATGACTTTCTGAGTGCTGATGATGCTCCTGTTGATGACAAGAATATTAAGTGCATTTTGGCAAAGGAATTCTGGGATCACGGATGAAAGTAATCAGCCGTGAGTAGTTGGAAGAAAGTCACTTGTATATTTTACACAACATCGATGAAGTGAGTGTTTATATCGAGGAACATACCAATTTCATCAAGAGACAATATCCTTGAGCCAATTCAATGTGGCTTGCTAGAGAGCATAACAAGACATTTATCAAATGGTTTGAAGATAAAGTCTTACATCAACTATCTCAAACACCAGATAATCTTACTGAAACTATCAAATGCCTCACCTTTGAACCAGAATTGAATGTTATGTCTTATGAAGGGTTTTACATAAATGGATTCTCATATTACACAAAGCGTCAAGATGATAAGAGTTTCGTCCTAAACTGTGGGGTCACCCTTCAAGCGTCCATCTTGAAAAGACTAGCTACTATATATGTCATAAAAATACTTACAGCAGGCATGCTAGGTGGTGTGTCTATACGATTACTCCCAACCTCTGCAGTAGGACAAGAGCGGTCCGCCACAGGTACTGTCTGAGTGGCAGTCTGAGATGCCTGCCACTTACTAATTGCTTCATTGACTCTCTTATCAAGTGTTTCATCAACTCTCCTATCAAGTACTTCCTCGACTCTCCTTTTAATTAACTGATCTACCTATACATAGACAAAAGAAATGCTAGATTCTAATTATTGAATTCTCTTTCGCAATAACATTCTAAAAAAAGAATAAGTTACCTCAGCTTGTGAAAATCCCGCTCTTGGGACTGGTTTACGTTGTGATGGCCCAAAGAACGCTTTGATGCCCACACCAGCGCATGCACCTCTAACACCTCCAGGATGCTCTGGGTTACCCAGAGCAACTGTCAATTCATCCCTTGTGCCCTCAGAGATGAACTTGCCTTCCTTCATCTACTCGTGTAGCTCCCGCTAATCGACATCAATAGAAATTGATAAGTAAACATAACAATAATCAATATCGATTGATTTCTCTAAGAGTTGAATTTTACAATTTTTGTAGCCACCTCAGCAGTTGCGGGCTTCGTTATATCTCCCTTCTTGTTTTGCCTCCCAGCTGTCCACATCGCATGGCAAGGCAGAGGTGCGGGACCAATAGTAGAGGACTCCTGAGTAGCAGCAGACTGAGCAGTAGACTCAGGTTGTAGTCTTTGGAGAATGCCTGCATAGCCTCTTGGACCCATTTTGTGGTCATTCACATTCAGTGCACACTTTGCTCTTTGAGCGTCATTGATAGCCTTGTTAGTAAGCACATTGATTTGGTTTGTAACACTAAAGGTTAATCTTGAATAGGTGAATACATAAGAACATATATTAATTAAATTAGGAGTGGCGCTTAATACCTTAAATTCATGCATTTTTCTTTGGGTAACAAACTCCTCCTAGTCTTTGGTGTCCAGGTAGTTCCATTACTCAGTGGCAGCCTTTTGTCCAAATTTATTTTTTAAAGAGAATAAAAATAAAAATTATTAGTGTAGAGTTAGTCAAAAAGTGACCAATGTTTAGAATTGGAAATCAATCAAGAACCTCTTCTCAACATCATATATGTAATATCGTGTGAGATTTGTCCTATAGTTCCTTAGGACCCTCCCATAGCGTTGCATCACGCATTTATGATGCAACTTTTCATCCAGATCAAATATACTCTACAAAATAGAATTGTTATTAACTAGTATCCTAAAAATTAGTAATCTACAAAAATAGAATTGCAAATAATAATAACTCACACATAGTTCCTTCCATACTAAGTCTTTCTTCCCCTTAGGAACTTTATGCCAGGATTCAAAAATAGGACTACAATGGCTGCGAGTAAGAACCCCAAGATATGAAATAAATGAGTTGTGGTTCACTCCAACTGGATTTCCTACATGATCAAAATTTATAGCCAGTTTGGGTCCATTGCCCCTTTGTTGTAGTAACTTGTTCATCATTTTGATGCCCCTCACTTTCTAAATTTTTTTTGCTGCCCATCAAGTGCCCCAATTTCTTCAGGGGGTACGTCACCAACCTAAAATTTGACAAAAAAAACACACTTACAGGATATAACTATAAATGAACATATAGATAGAAACCTCAAGGATATATTTTTAAAACTTACATTGTGAGGCGGCACATTGACATCCTCACCCTCATGGTAATCATCAACACGGTCATTAGGAGAATGCTCAGCCATCTGAAAGTTCACATTCACATTGTAAAGTTATAAAGTTCACATTGTAAAGTAATTCACATTATAAAGTTCACATTCACATTGTAAAGTTCACATTCAGAAAATAAAACATATAAAAAAATATAAACATGCATGCCTCTAATATTGCGGTCTTTTATCAATTAACAATCCTTCATTGTGATCTCCGCGCACATATAAGTCATCATTAGCTTCAATATTTGGTGGTGTTGGAAACCGAACTAAGAATGGACTGGAGTCATCATACTTATCATAGTATTGTTCTTCATCTATAGGATCTTCAATGAACTGTCTTTTACCATGAAGAACTACCGACCATTTATCATTTGTAGGATCATCGATATAAAATACTTGTTTCGCCTGTGATGCCAATATGAATGGTTCACCCTCTCGCCAATCTTTTCAAAGTTCACTAATGTGAAACCCAATTAATCCACTATAATTCCTTTGGTGTTATCAACCCAATTACATTTAAAGAATGGAATTATAAAATTTATGTAGTCAAACTCCCATATGTCTTCAATGACACCGTAATATGACATTTTAGCTTCACGTGGACTCTTATCCTTTGCACTTGCAAAAAACAATGTATAGATTCTAGCCTATAGGACACGAATTTGGAGCAATAGAAATGAATAGCCAATGTTGGAATTTGCTCAAATGCTCACAAGAATGAATAGCAAATTGTAAGTATATGCTCAAGTGTTGCACAAGTGTGTTTTGGGTTTCCTAAGTCTTGTACTATTTATAGGAATGGCCTATGAATTCTTAAGGACATTCTAGACACTTTATAGGGGGTTTATGTATATATGTATATAACATTATTTACGTAAATTTATAGGGGTTGAAGCCATGCCGTCTAAAAAGTCAAGAATATATCATTGTAGAGGCACAAGCTTACCCAACCCTTCCAGGGGAGATGTTTCATGGGACTCCAGTACTAGCTGGTGCGGCTCGTGTGAGCCCAATACATATACTCCCCAATTGGAGGGATCTTCCACTACCATATGCCCATCCATATTCTGAAACACTTGGTGAGGCAGAAGGCGGAGTGATAATGTCGCCCAAAGCCGATGTCATCTATACTAATATTGTATGGTAAATTTACATTACGTTAATTTATTAGTGTGTATATATGAGTCAATTGATCTGAAATTATATATATAGGTCAAAAGGAAGACACCTGCTACATCTCGGCCTCCACCTCCTAAAGTACCAAGTTGGCTTCCAAGGGACCTACACGCCACGTTAGGTCCTAATTATAGGGGTATGACAGTATGGATAGGCGAACATGATTCAAATTACCCTATAAATGTTACTATTCCGGAGGATGCTGTAAGTCAATCATACGATAACAATCTATTTATACAAGTTTTGCATACATATTAATGCATACGTAATACAAGTTTTGCATATGCATTAATGCATATGTATTAATGCATGTCAATCATACGATAACAAGCTATTTATACAAGATATTTTGGAGTTTTTTCGTTATGATTGGATGAACACATCTATGATAGAGTTGTGGATATGGTGACATCTTGTTTATATATTCCTATACCTTGTTTTATTTAAGGTGATATGGTTTCTTAAATATTAATACATACGTAATACATGTTTTGCAGCCACTTACACATGGTATGTAAAGATTTTATATTTTCCCATGTGGGATTTTTGGTTCCATCTTTGATTAGTCTTGTAGATACAGACCCATCTTCAGTTACTTCATACTGCTGTGTTACTTTTGAATATTTTGGTAAAAATAAGAAGACAGTGATAATAGCTCCATTCTATCCCGAGTAAGTTTACTTTTCTTATAATTTAGACTTAAGAAAATTACATTTCTATTGTGGATTTTGAGTTATTAATTAATTTTTAACCTTCTTATCGGTAGTGGTAGGCATTAAGAGTTACTAGTTATTGTCCTCAATATGTTCATTGTCTATTATCTAGATCCCGCGGGGAACAAATTGAATACATTATATGGACACAATGAAAAGGCCATTATTCCTGTGAGAAATATTTCATATTTTTATATTCGTTAACATCTGTTATTACATTACTATTTAATTATACAATTTAATGTGTTACATTAACATGTAGGGCTTTATAAGAGTTCAAAAAAGCTGGAGGAAAGGTCCCCAGGAAAAAGAATCATCCACTAATTTGGTAGAATGTGAAAGTAATTTCCCGACTCCAATGTATATATTATTTATGTGAACTGTACTTGTTTATATTTTTAAATATTTTGTAAGTTTCAATTTATAGTGTGCTACACAAGACAACGGCTGGGCATGCGCCTACTATGTGATGCGATTTATGGACCTAATCATCAAATATGCCGCAATTGAAATCGATACTATACATTAGGTATTATATATAGTCTCATTAGATAATATGAAATATATCAATCTTATTATATATTATTAATTATATATATACATCATTCTCTTTGTAGGTGTTTAAAACTGACTTCAGTACAGGTGGAAAGTTATTAGATGTACATACTCCCTATACGAGGGAGGAATTAGATGTTGTAATAGAAGAATGGGCAAAAGCCCAACATGTAGTGGGAATTTTTAAATATAATTGGGTATTTGATGACAATGATGATGATGATGAATAAAGAATGATATTTCTAAACTTTTTTCTCATAATTATTTTTGTGTGAATGTGAATGACTTTTTCTGAATTGTCATGTGTGAATGTGAATGACTCTTTATGATCAATACATAAATGTCTGAATGTGAAAAGAGATGAAATGAAATGAATGGAACTAAATGTGAACGTAAATGACTTTGCAGGTTTCTACATGTGTCTGATCAATACATGTGTCTGAATTAGAATGACTTTGTAGGTTTGTGGCCTGTTGTTGGCTGATATCAATGGATGTTGTAAACCTGCAGTTCAAAATTGAACTGTAGGTTCTGCATCCTGCTGACTAGCCATACAACAAGCCTGCAAACTGATAAGAAAAAAAATAAGAACATAGATGTCGGTTATTTGTATAAAACCGACACCATAGACATATGACATCGGTTATTAGCACAAAACTGACGTCTCTTCCATGGCTGGCGTCAGTTATTTGTAAGAACCGATGCTTATTGTGGCCAGGCACGACCGTGCTAGCAGGGATATGGTGTCGGTTATTGTTTAATAACCGACGTATTTAACCATGATATGGTGTCAGTTTTCTTTACTAACCGACGCTTATAGTTCCCTTACTGGCACATTTTCGGTGGCAGTAAGGGTTATGGCGTCGGTGTGTGTTTAATAATTGACGTCTTTGATCATGATATAGTGTCGGTTTTAATTAAGAATCGATGCTTATAGTTCCCTTGCTGGCACATTTTCAGTGGCGGGAAGGGTTATGGTGTCTGTTAGAAACTGACGCTGAAGGTGTCAACCTTTAGCAACGCCCACTTGGGTGTCGCTTGGAAACCAACGCTAAAGACTCTAAATAACTGACCCCAAAGGCCTTTTCTGTAGTAATGGAATCGACTCATTTTACACGTGAATGGCAATAGTCATGGCCATTAGCACGACCGTGGCCCTTGAAGGCCACCTCGCCCATGGTACACCATGACCGTGGTGAGATGAAGACAAGATGACCTCATAGCGACCTCACCCATGGCTACCTCTTCCAACATGGTTGTGGTCCCCAACACAACCTTGGTACCCTCTACCCAATACGATTGTGGCATCCGCCACGACAATGACCACCATACACACTTACACCTCAACTCCACCTTCCACCTCGGCCATTCCACTACCGATGACCATGCCATGTAACCGCCACCACATCCGTGGCACCTCACCAGGCCATGGTGACCACCTAAACCTACCCATTTTCTCTACTGATTTTTCCTTTTTGCCCCCACTTACCCTAGGACCTCCCTTCCACCTATATATACGTAGGTGGCTGCCAAAGCATGAAGGTTAGCTTCCCTTAGCCTCTCCCTTGCTACTCTAGAGCTCCATCATCCACTTTCTTGCATTTACTCCACTCACCTACCTCCCATTCCATATTCCACTCCATTTCCACCGTACAAACCTAGTTTTCTAGGTTCCCTACCATAATCTCCCATATCTCCATTCTTTTCACCCACCTTGAAGGAGGATCCACACCCTACAATAGCTAGGAGGTGAAGGAGAAGAAGCTTCTTTGGGCTCCATGGATTCCTACCTCTTTGTTCTCTTTTCTTTTCTTTTTTGTATGAGCATGTCTAGCTATGCCCCTAGTGATGGGTTGTTTGGGGTTAAAATGTTACTTTGATACCATGTTGGGGGAAAAATAACTTGTATTGAACATATTTCCATTCTATGGTGATTGCCTCTTACTTCTATCTCATTTCCCATTATCTTGCATGTGGTTTGTTCTTTTAAACATAGATTGCTTGTTTTGTGATGCTTGATGACACTTAGCTTCTAGGAGAAAATGGAATGTATGTGGCTCTCTTAGGAATTGCTCCTAGGTCCAATTAGTAGATCCCTATCTAGTACCCTTTTTTCCCACATAAACCTCCCTTCTCATACAAGTAGGTGTGAAATCTAAGTAGCTACTGTAAGTGTGATTAGCGCAATTGCCAAGAGTTTCCTAAAGGCTAGATGGCCAGTAACATGAGGTGAAACAACCTCATCTCTACTCCCATTCCTACCCTTGACTCTCAGTTTCCCTAATACCACTTATCCTAGAAACCTAGACTTGACAAGTCCTATTAGAATAACACCTAGCCCTAGTTCTCCAACTAGTAGCATAGGGTACATTCCAATAGAACTTGCCTTGTTCTTTGGTTTGATAATCTAGATTGAAGATATAAAGCTTTCTTGTTATGTAACCTCCCTCAACTAAGTTCAAAGTTTCATTCCCAAACATCCCACCTACCCATCTTATTAATTAAAATCCACGCTTGATTTCTTAGCTTGTTAATGCTAGTTTATTTAATTGCCTTTGTCCCTTCATAGCTAATTGCTTAGTTCTTGATAGTTAGTTCTCGCTTGGGTAGTCAGGGCTCTTTTGAGTTTTCTTGTGTTGGTTTAGTTAGCTAGTGATAACTTAGGCTCTTGCTTTTGTTATTGCTTAGCTTGCCTCTTAGTTGGTAATTTTCCTTGCTTGTGTAGTGTAATTCATCTTTCTCTAGTTTAGTTGCTTGTCTTGCCTTGTTCTTAGTCTTAAATTGCTTAGGGTAATCTAGGGTTTTTTCTAATCTAGTTATCTTTCTAGTTGTTTTTTGCTTGTCATCATAGTATAATCAACTAAAACTAACATTTAAAACCTCAAACCCTACTCTTCACTTTCGGAATATAGCTCAGATTAACTTATTTCTAATGTCCCTCTCTCCCTGAGGATCGACCCTAATCTTGTTACTTTCCTATACTATAGCTCGACCCGACGCGCTTGTAGTTACGTGTGATTAGTTAAGCCAATGTGTTGGACTAGGTCCATGTATAAATTTTAAGAGATCTGTGTGCTTTCCCTTAGGGTTGCATCTAGTCACCATCTAGTTGGCTAGTGTGTGGCCTTGAGAAGATCACACCAATGAGTTCAAGACCATGTGGGGTTCCATCTATAATATCCAAGGAGGTGTAACAAGATCACCGGTTATATCATGCACTTCATTCTTTGTTGTAAGCTTTGTTCAAATAATGTGTATATGAGAATCCATGTAATCATATCATGTGTAAAGTTATTAATATTATTGTTGTAAGTTATATAAGCTATTTGTGAAAAACTTCGAGTGTAATCTTGATGATCCATGCTTCAGATGATGTCATATGTGGATTATACTCGGGGCTTATTACAAAAGTGGTATCAAAGAAATAAATAGATGACCACCAGGAAAGATTCTCATATAGACTTCACCTCATACATGAATTCTAAGTGTAATATTTAGTGAAGTCAATCCAAGTATTAGTAATAAGATCCTCTTAAATATATTAATTTGTTTCATATTAATCCCTAGATTTAATGAATGTTGGGAGTTTGAGGATATATGATATCCTAACTCATGGGGTTGTTATACCCTAGACTAAAGGTCTACCTTTCTAAGAATATAATTAAGTATTAATCAAGTAGGATGAAATATCTAAAATGTTTGGATAGATGATGTGGAATAATTAGTGACTTGATGAGGTTTATATCAATTTGTTTAGGTAAAAAATCATCACCTCTCTAGCATTAATCTAAAACTATAGATTTATGTTTTCTTGAAAATTTATTGTGGATCCATATTTCATGATGATCTTAGTATTTCTCTTGAGTGATTTGGTTTTTACCAAAAAGAAGGAAGTAGAAATAATATTTTATTATAAGTATTATATTATGAAGTACTCAAGTTTTTCATGAAGCATGTATTCTTGCACACTTTGAAAGAAAAAAATCAAAGAAAGGCTTTATAAAGATTTCATATATATTAAAAATCGAAGTTGTTATATATATATATAATGTAAGAGCCAAAGAGGGGCGATGACTTTAGGTTTAAGTGTCTTTTGTATTGGTTTTGAGTGATGACTTCATATCTCATTGCATGTCCTTTTTCATTCTAAAAAAATTGTGGTATGGGATGCAAATAAATTTAGAACCTTAGAGTAGATATTATGAGACACGTAATGTTATTATACTAATCTCCTTTATCTGTGTGCTTGTGGTATGTTGATGAGTGCATATTCATCTGAGTCCAATCGCCTCATTTGGCCCAAATTTTTCCCTGATTAGTCGCCTTTATTGGCTTTATCTTCTAATATGCGAGATGACTCGGCTTAACTGCTTTAATGAGATTTTATTACCTATACCTTCTATTATGTGAGTAATTGAGCTTAATTCAATTATCACAGATTTAATTGGATTTTTACATCATTTTTGGCAGGTCAAATTGAGCATTGGGCCCGAGTTTTGGTCCATTTCCCAATTTTGGGCTTTGTTTAGCTCTGATCAATGTCTGGTCAACGAGGGCCCTTCCTCCTTTTCCCTCACGCGTGGCCCTTTTGCTTTGCTGGAGGCTACTATACCCGCATTCCATCTACTAAATACCACGATCGCGGTTATCTTCAACACCTATCCGCGGAAATTCCCACGAGCAGCAACTACCCGTGACCGCGACGTCCAAACCACGCGACCGCGGCAAAACAAGACCCGCGACCGCGACAACATGAAGACTGTGACCTGCAACTGAGCCACGACCGCGACTCCAGTTATCGATGCCTGACCCGTAGCTCATGCCCGCGATGACCACCTCGCGACCTGCAGTTCCAAATGCTGCGACCGCGGCAATACCCGCAACTGCGAATTTCCATGATCGCGACCCCTCCAGACCGCGGCAATACCCTCAACCAGTCACCCTCGATCTCCACAAACCCCATGACTGCGATCTTCTGCTACACCTTCACCAACGCCACGACAATACCCACGACCTGCAGTTCCAAATGCCGAGACCGCGGAAATACCTGCGATCAGCAACGACGCCAACACTACTTCCTCGCTCGCTCATCCAACAGCAGATCGTGACCCACACCTTCCCTCCTCATCCTGATCGCGAGCAGCTCCTCCTACCTCACCACCTCCAGATCTGGTCGAGGTGCAGCACCCAGCAACGACCCCGCACAGCTGCCCACAACCCAGCTACCTCGATGTTCTGCCCTCGCTCCTTCACCAATGCCAGGTCGTGGCTCTGCCTCACACAGAACAGCAAAAGGCCGCAACCAAGAAAAAAAGCCACGACCGCGGCAAAAGTCACGACCTACTGCAGAAATGACAAGGTCGCGATTTTAAGTGGGTGCCATCCTGCCTATAAATAGAACTCGACTCCACTCAGCCAGGGCATCATCTCCAGACGCCGTTAGGCTGCAGGTCTGTCGTGAGCCTAAGGAGACGATCTCCATAGCCAAGAACCTGCCCCCATGGTGGTTTTGTGGCATGTTCACCCAGATCTGGATCTAGATCTACTGCGTCCACACCACCATCTCGTCCACGAGCTGCTCCTTCTGCTGCGAGCGAGGACTATGAGAGGAAGAAGAAGTTGGAGAGAGAAGACCTGCCCCGTCTACCGTGGCATTCTTCCCTCCTCATCCAGATCTGCTCCGATGTTGTGTAGAAGACCGTTTCTCCACCGAGCAACGATCATCTTCTTCACCATGCTCATGGCGGGAACTTCTCTCTCTTTTGTTATTCTTGTTTCTCTCACCATGAGCGGGTAGTTTACTTTCGCTGGGGTGTGGGGACTAGCCCCACTGCCCATGCTTTCATATCTCACTGTTAAACATTCCATGGCACGTATATAATCTTTCATTTCGTTGTCAATCGTCGATGAGTGCTTGTGGATTGATCACCTTCTTGCATATATCTTGTTCGTTTCCTATGTTGCGAGAACTTCAATGCGTAGGCTTTGAATGTTGATTAACGCGGTTGACTCCCAAACTAGAAATAGAATTGGATTCTTTGAGGTCGTAAGTGTATGATCCGTGTGGTGACGAGCCATCTAGCCCACGGTGAAGCTTCTGTGTGCCTGACGCCTGTATAGGGGGCCCACAACTTCATTTGGATTTCTATATCTTCTGAGCTGTAAGTATGTGATCTGGATGGTGATGAGACATCTGATACCTAAGGCGATGCTTACGCGAACCTGACGCCCGTATGGGGGGTTTTGCAGTAGCTCTATTTGAATGGTTATATCTTGCCTGGATGTTTGATGTTTGGATGTGATTGCATGAGTAGTGGTGGCAAAACCCGGGACTATCCCAATGACTCCATCATAGATCTTTAATCAATCTTTAATCCTACTCTTTTACTTTCCTCGCATTTAGTTTAATTAACCCAAATCATCCAACCTTGTTCTAAACATTAATCTTGATTCAACTAGATTTGACTAGAGAAAGATTCTTAAAAACGTTGTCCCTTGGGATTCGATCCTCAACTATACTGCGATAAGACTCGTCCGCTTGTGGGTGGTATTATTGTACGTTGTTTTGGTTAAAAACTTAGGGATTTCAACCCTAAGTGAGTTTGGTAGTGCGATAATATAAGCCACGTCATATGTGACATTTATACTAGTGGATGTTGTGAAAGTGTATAATATGATATATCATCTCTAGATGCATATATTCATGAGTATGTGTCAAGAGACAACATAAAGAGATAATGATCGGAACCCATACATGTAGTCACTTAAAACTGATGGTACTTGAATTACATATAATTCCACAAACCATGGTTGTTAGTAGATTATTGGTCATAAAGAGTAGAATAATTGGCTTAGAGTAATATATTATGAGTTAAGGATAACCCAAAGTTGCAATAGTAAGACTTATATGTGTCCATGTTCTTCTAGCAATGCATGTTCTAGGTTGAAGCATGTTAAGAATTTAGTAATTAAAAAAAGCGTTATTTAAGTATATTTCCTTTGGAGGTTAGGGAATATGTGTAAAGGTATTCATCAATGATGTCTTATCCTATATTTTTCTTATTAAAAATATGTTAAGCTATGTCATACACAAGTATTTGGAGGAGTTATTGATGATAACTAGGAAGGCTGACCTCAAAAGAAAGGATATAATGTTTTCTTAAGGAGGAATCCCCTAATACTTATGTGTATGGAGATTTAAGATGTGTAAATAATTATGAAAATCTTGATGTCATGGTTGAGTTAAGTTCAAACAAGATTATGATTCCTATTTATGCAAAATAGTTGTATTTGTATCATGGAACATGTTAAAAAAATTTAACTCTAAAGTGAATGAATATAAATGCTTTTCATTAAATGATATGTTCGTGTACTTATTTAAATTTTGTGATCATATTGGTGTATCATGTTTCATGAACCTACTGCTTTGTGGATGAATATACTGAAGTTCAAGTATATGAAGAAAATTATATGTAGGACTCACCCTGTCTATTAGCTATTGAACTATGTGGAGGGACTCCATCTTTGTATCTGTCAACATCATGTAGTGAGGATATGGCAACTTAGGTTTAAGGAGGTTCACATCATATGATAAAGACCAACCCATGTTTATGTGCACCACGTTGTGACAAAATAGATCATTTTTAGGAGTAGATATCCGTGCATATAATTCATTTAATGATTGTGATGAGGAAATGCATCCTTAAATCTAGTTAATGAGTCATGGTCAGAGATGCTTCATGATTTTGGTGCTTATAAGTCAATCTTTTATATTAAGAATGATAAGTGAGGACACACTAATCAATGTGATCTTTTAGAGCCATACCTTGAAGGAGTATATCACATTCTTGTTGGTTTATTGTGTTAACGATTTGAAGTAAATTAAGTCTTTTATTATTAGACAAAATGAATATTAAGAATGTCTCAATGTGTTTTAATTTCAGATCTATTGGAGGAACATTTGTCATAGGATGAATCAGAATTTATCTTTTTGTTTGTAAGTATTTGAGAACAATATGAATCATGTTATGCCTTGAGTTCAAGTGGTAATCAGATAGTGTGATGATAATTAAGAGTATCCATAGTATCATTTAAGGTTATACATGAACAATGTCATTTCAATTGATGATGCATGATATGTGGTGGTATTAGTTATGTGGTAGTATAGATCAGTGGTCGAGGATCATAATTAATGAGGTTGCACATGATGTAAATATATGATAGAGCTAAAAAGGTGATTGATAAATGTTCCATTTAGTATCACTAATGAATAAGAATGGTCTATTGGAAGGACAGTGAGTACAAATACTTTGGGTTTATCTACACAAGAGTGCCATGGTAAGATAGACATAGTTATTAATAGTAATGTCAAGAATGTATAGTTCAATTGGTTATACTCCAAGGTTAATGAGCGTCTAGTACAATGGTAACTTGGTTGCAATGAGATCTTGGGAGTAATGAGAACTATGATCCAAGTTTATGTGGCAAAATCACTTCTGTTGACCAAAAATGGCAATTAATAAGATCATGATAAAGATAAAGAATCATGAAACAATGTTAAATGAGAAAACCCCTCTTGTTTCCTTAAAAGGAAGGATCAAATTGGACCTATTCCTAGTGGAGTTGACAACCCCTAAATCTCCTACCACCTAAGAAGATAACTGGGACTGAAAGGCATACACCCATTTGAAAGGTCATTCTCGTGACCTAAGTCAGTGTGTTATATGATAAGAGAAAATAAGTGATAGTGACTAGTGTATGAGAATTCCTAGGTCGGGTGGCAATTTAAATTTTAATAGTAAGATGATTTTTTCTATAAGAAATAAAAAAGACCTAATATTTTAATAATACTTAACTTATTGACTCGTAATAAAAAACAACCTTCATAGACACCATAATTTATTTGACAAGAGGAATTGACAATAGTATAAGTATGATGAAAAACATGATGCTTTTGTGAGTAATGTAAAAAGAGTGTTGATGTATGTACCAAAATGTATGATGCATGACCACAAAACCATCAACCATACTCAAGTAAGACTCATGTTTGTATGTAAGGTACTAAGGCATAGTAAAAAGTTATGTATTAGCATTATCCTCACAACCTTAACGTAGGTAGCCTCTATGGGATGAACAAAATTTTAAGGAATAAACTCCCATAAGGTGGGATGAATTGTAACACCCAAAAGTTTCTAAATCGATGGAATCTAAATATACTAATAGACCTCATGATCATCATCACAAAAGATGAAGAAAGTCAAGGATCATGTGATCAAATCATCTAGATACGTACTCATGTAGTTTAGTAGTTAGTTCAATCTCCTAGTTCATGTTCATCACAAGACTTTTCCCTAATGATTATAATGGATATTCATGGTTAATATGATATATATGGAATTTTAGGAGGTAATAACCTCCTATAAGTAATTAAATTAATGGGTCAAACCATAGCATCTTAAAATTATGTTATCATGAGGAGATGTTTGTATTCTTGATTGAATCATGGGATAGTGTTTTGGTGATCAATCTATTTAGAGTGGAATTTGGGTATATGGAAATCCATACGAAAATGAATCTAATAAAAAAAAGATATTAGAATAGTCATGATTCTTTCTTTTTATGTGGGTGCACGTAAATGGACAAGATTTTAGACTTTGAATTTGGGGCTCAACCTCATGCTTGAGATAATAATTGGATGATGTTATCCATGCAATTGAAATTTCTTAATTTTGCTACATTAGTAGTGAGGAAACCAGTTTTCATAACCAGTAACCTAGCAAATTTGATGGTATGACTAGAAATGGTTTTTCAACACAATCCTACATCATTCAGGTCCCTAAGCATAATCCTAGTTGGAACAGTCAGTAATATCCACTCATGATTAGGTAACTGTGATCCTATAGGAATCCCAACTATGGATGATCACATGACTATGGGACAAATAACCTAATTGAAGGGAATCCTACCATACACACACACACACACACACACACACACACACACATATATATATATATATATATATATATATATATATATATATATATATATATATATATATAATGTAGGTGAGTTGATGCAAACCCCATCGTGCATGTCGTACTTCATCATATTTTCCTTGGAAATGGAAACTAATATAGGAACACCACAAACAAAAATATGTGGGTTTACTCATGTTTCTATGGAGGATGGGAATATCCAAACCCAATCTCCACACCTTGCTAATACTAACTTGGAGATGAACATGGCATGTAGGAGCTTGGAAGAGGTTGTTCACATTGATCGGTTAGCAAGACGGTGGCTTCCCTTCCCATCACGTTGCCACCCTGGTGACACATTTTTGGTATATCAGGCGTGCTACATAATTGTGAGTCAAGGTAGTTGAACTTGGAGGAAAGGGAGAAGGAAGAGGTGGTGCAACCAATAAAGGAGGTGTGAATCATATTACTTTTGGCTATGAGCTGACTGAGGACTAGCGTTGGGTGCCTACAACCACGATCGAAGGTAACAAATTTTTGGATTGATATCAATGGCATCACTAGTTTTAGTGACCAGGTTTTGGAGATGAGTCAATGGGCCTTTAGGAATGCTGTTGGTCTGGCATTACATCTACTAGTCGAGAAGGTGAAAGATTCAAATGGCGGCAGATCAACCAGTGCATTTTCCCTTGGGATGAGGAGACCCACGAGCTACATGCTACTCCATTTCCTATAGTGGTGAAGGATTTGTGCATAGGAGAATGAAAGAGTAACAAGGATGGTTGAGTGAGGGTAGGAAGAGGTGAGGCTGAGGGTAGTGAGAGTGCATCAAAGTCATCATGTTGCTAATGCACATTGGTATGGGCACCATGGAAGGAATCTTACATGGCAACTAAGAAGAAGACATATTGCAGTCAGGCTCTTCTACCTTTTGTGTTAAATGGTAAAAACAATTCCTATGCGAGGCTTGAAAAGAAGGAAGGGGTTTGTGAAGGTGGGTCAAGTGGGTCTCCCAAAGGTGGATCCCTTGCTAATCTAATTATATCAAATTAAGGCAACACATTCTTAAATTAGTCAACTAATGCCTCCAGTTTGAACAAATAATTGAAAATGGGTTATAGCTCCAAAAACTACAAGTTATATATGGTTTTCAGTTGATTTTTTAAGATCTGACTAATGGGCTAAGACTACATGGCCTATTTTGGGTTTTCTTTTACTAGACTCAGATTTAGTATAATTAGGGTTTAGGATCCTAATTAAGAAATTTTGGGAATTATCACATGTTGATTAAGGGTTGAGATCTTGAGATTTTAGGAGTATGGTTCCCATAGAAATTAGGTAAGTGGTCCATGACTTGGGTTGCAATATGTTGCATCATTCAATTTTTATCGCTTTATCATGTTGAAATATAAATTATTAGTGTTATCATGTGGACATTAATGTTTTAATAGGTATTCATATATGCACATACTATCAAGATATACTCCATATGTGTTATGTGTTAAGATTAAATTAGTTGAAAGAATATACCTCTTCATGTTTAAGATTACTAATTCAGTTATGGATGAAAAGCCTTAGTAAGATAAGATCATATGAGATCAGAATAAGAAATAGATAGGTAGGACCTAGTCATGAACATTTTTACAGAAGGTCGGTGCCACATGAGCCCACTTCTTTTTACAAGTTCAAGCCCAAGCATGTTCACTTTTAGAGTGTTTATTATGTTTATATGTATTGGGTTCAATACCAATCATATTTGTTTTCAACGTGTTCAGAAGCATGCACACCTCATTTGTGTTGTGAGATCGGATCTGATAAGGTTCATTGAGTAGGTGCCCTAGTAAGAATGTTAATAAAGTTAAAATACATATTGCAGTCATTAATAATGATGAAGCATGTTCATGACAATTTTAAGCTTTATTTAGATTATGTTCATATATGTACTAAAACCCAACCACTTACAAATGGTTTTTCAAATGCATGCCTATGTGTGGATACATATAGGTTGTCTACAACATAGATTATCTCTCAAGAGGTGGATGGATCTATGTATGAGTTTCACACCTAGTGGGGCGCCATCTATAAGATTCAAGGAGGTGAAACTAGCACACCAGTTATATCATGTATTATGTTCTTTGTTGTAAGCTTTGTGAAAAGAATGTGTGTATCAGAATCAATGTCATCACATTCGACATAAAGTTATTTGTTTTATTATTGTGAATGATATAAGCTATTTGTGATAATCTTTGAGTGAAATCTTTATGATCCATGCTTCTGATGTTCTTATGTATGCATTATAGTCGGGGGTTTCTAAAATCAAGAACCTCATATGTTCTAGACACAAGAAGAGAAACCATTGACTAGACAACGATATATAGTGGTATATATTTTAATATAAAATTTTATCAAAAGAGATCCAATCAATGTATTGACTAATCAATAACAATCTAAAGGTTCTATATTCTATATTTATCACTTTTTTATTAAGTAGGCATTAATTAAATTAAATATAAAATTCTACCACTAATTTTTTTTGAATGGAATAATTCAAACCAATTTAATTTGTGATTATTTGACATGAAATAATTCTTACAAAATGGTAAACCATGTTTAATTATACATACTAAATACATTATTTTCATTTCTGATTCTAGTCATCTAAAACACCAAAAATGATGTTTTTGACTTTCAACAATCAATTGAACCATTTATCCTCACATGAAAGTTACAAAACCATTTATTTCAAAATATTTCAAGTCCATTAATTAAACTATGTACCAAAAACCTATAGCTTCTATGTGCTAGTGAAACTCATTTTAACCAATCAATAAAATTAGATAAAGAAACAAAGCCTTATTGAAACGTGCAAGCTACATCGTCTATTTTTTCCATATATTTTATAAACAAAATTTGACATGATCAAACATTATTGAAATATATTGATATCATGAGATTTTCTTCTTACATGTTTTATTTATCTCACTGAATATCATGGAGTGCCTTATTATACTCTGAGATGTGTAATAATCATATAATCCATTGCTGATCTCTAATTCTTAATACATAAGTAATGCATCTAGTTCAGATGATTACTTCCCCATGCAAAGTTATCATTAAAAATACTCACAACTCTTTCTAACCATTTTCCTCTATTTCTATTTCGAAAATATAGTTTCAATATTAAATTTTTATAATTGTTCATACTTGTTTTAGAAATAACAAAACTAGTAATTTTTATTACATTACAATTTATTTACTTATCCAAATCGTCCAAAAGTAGTGACATATAATTTTAGAAAACCTATTATGGTACTTATTGATTTCCCTAAAAGAATCATGGGAAAATGTAACGTCCCCGGATTTTCACCTTCTCAAAACCTCACGGAGGTGAGAAGACAAAATCCAAAAACGTTAGCAATTATATTAGAGAGCGATGCAGAAGCTAAATACGCATACATGAACATACAACCATAACATACTCAACATTCACATGCATATTTATACAATATGAATTATTACAAATGATTTACATTTACATATTAAATGAAAATTCTACAAGTCTATGAACATGTATGCTAATAGGATCTTAACACAAAAGGTACAACCTGGACAACTGCTCACTTCCCGTCTTTTATCCCAAGCTAGCTCTGAACCTAAAACATACGTGAAACAACGAATCAACACACAAGGTGTTGTGCACGTGGGTAGAAAGATACATACTAATATGCTTGCATAATTGAAATAATCTTGAGAAAGAAAGAGTAAAAGAAAACATTATTTAAAGTGATAATCAGGTAAACACATATTTTTAGATACCTTTTTGAAGCGTTTATACTACTAATTGGTGTCACACTTCATTTTTCCCCGCCCGTTGGGCTATGGGGACCGAGTGCAAAACTTATATTTAGAGGGGGGAGAAAGAGAGACGTCGCACATCATTTTTCCCCACCCCTTGGGCTACGGAGATCGAGTGCCAACCTTATATTTAGAGGAAGAGAGAGAAAATTGAGGGAGAGAGAGAGCATATATCCACTCAGTAGCTGCAAACCATCTATATTCTTTTTTTTGTGTTCTTTAATGTTTTGCGGAGCATATACCACTAATACACATCCAAGAATTTATATGCAAACACAAGCATCCAAAGTACGTCATATCATTATGCATTCATGAAAACTAGTCTTATACTTAATAAAAACCCATGTACCTGAGTTCAGAGATTTATAATCATCTTGGATCATCTAGAACTTTGTCCATGACCTGATTAAATATAATTGAGCATCATTAATACAAGGTTCATCATTAGTAATGGTATTTAGGTTCAATTTAGGGTTTAGGTCAAATCTAGGTGTTACTAATCTAAACCATGTCTCTAGTATTTTTATAATGATCTAGAGGTCATTATTTAAGTCTGGTTCAATTTTCATAATTTTCTGATGCTTAGTCCATTTCCTAGAATTAAAATGCGATTAAAAGCATATAAATAGTCATTAATAGAAAATGACCTATTATTTAGATATATTACTCAGATCAGAGTCTAAATATGGATGCATATCATCATTAAGGTTCTAGGTCAATTTTCTGAGAATTAATATCAACTGCATACTATTTATTTAATTTAATAAACCCTAAAAAGGAGCATCATACTCTAAATGAAAATCATCATTCATAATGGTTCAAGGGTTTGATCTAGGAGTCTAGGATTAAAGGTAATGTTTTTTTGAGTCTGTGGGTATTTTATACATATTTATTGGCCATGGGAGCTATTTATTATGCATTTTCTATGATCTGGTATATTTTTGAGAATTTAGAAGGGAAAATACCTTATTCGGAATTTCTGGAACCGTCAGATTCTACGGATGGCACCTTGATGGCCACCACGTAGCTCCCAAGGGAGGCACACCACGCTCTCCCTGACCTACCCTGAACCGGATGATTAGGATGGACTGGATCTGTGAGGCAGATGGTTCACTCCTTGATCGCCCGGTTTATAAACGTCTTGAGAGTGAGGACCTGGTCTGACCCGGGTCATACCCTTACTCCTTCTTCCCATCCATCGCTCCACGACACAAAAAAAGAACACCGCACACAATGAAGGGGCGACGAGGGGTTCTGACAGAGATTGACATATCTTCCAACAAGTGACAAGTCTTCATGTTGGGTTCAGCTGCTCTCAACGCAAGCTGGGAACTCGGCTCATGTTGTTTTCCTCTCACACTCTAGATCCTGATACGAGGCTCTCCTATTTGATTCATCTCCGTCGTAAGACTGGATCTCCAATGAGGGATGCACAACCCAAAATTGATCTTCGTATTCAAGCAATGAGTCCAGAAGGACTGTGGAGGAAGTTAGATACATGGCGGCTCCTCCTGGAGGTGTTGAGTGGCCGGAAACAGCCTGCCGATCTCCGACTTGGATCGGCGGCAGAGAAAGCTCTGCTAGATTGGGGCTTTTCTCCCTGCACATCTCCACCCTCTGGATGTAGGTCCACGAGAACCGCAGACCCCCAGATTACTCATGGGTGGTTTCAGTTTGTCGTAGGAGGCCAGTGTCTTGTTCCCCCAACCCTCTCTCTTTCAACTGGTCATGGCGGCGTAGGTCAGTTCCAGGGAAACTGACCAATCATCTACTGGGCATCTGCGAAATCTTGTGGTCGTAGGGGATATCTCTCGCAAGATATGGAACCCACTTTCCCTCCTCCCTTCCTACTATCATCTATTCTCGACTCCTGCAAACCATGGTGGAGAGGGTAGTAAGGAAAAATCATTTGACCTCTCTTATCATTCCACGGTTTAGCACGAGTGAGGGGTTGTTGAGATTCTAGGTGTGAGGTGGTGAGGATTTCTCAGTTAGTAGATCACGCTGAGCTGTTGTTTGTTCTCTATCTGGTGCGGGTGATTCACAGCCTGGTCATATCCCTCTGATCCGTAATTGATGGAGGTTGGGGATGACCAGTTCCCTGGATTAATGGCTCCCAACAAGTAAAAGGATGTGTGACATTAGTATGTCACTGACCTAGGTACTAGATACTTAAAGAAGTAAAGTCCGATCAAATTATATCATCAATGACCCCAATTTCAAATAGTTGCATCTCTTCGTAGAAATCCCCAAACATTCTGATTTTTTTTGACATAGGCTCATAAAAACCTAAAGTAGCTTCTATTAAAGTTTGAGACTCAAGGTCTATTATTTATCCATGCAAAGAGATTCTGCAAACAACATCATAAAAAGGTATATTTACCTTGAATTCAATTCAAATAATCATAAAATCTTGATTCTACAAGTCCAGAAGCACTTGTTATGATACTAATACCTCAAAGTTCACTAATAAATCACTTGTCCATTGGTACTATTAAATGGGTCCCTTGGACTCATATGTGCACAAATGAATTAACTAAACTTAATCATCATACTTGAACTGAATTAACAGTCATAATCATCAATTGTATCTTTAAGTAAACATCTAACTGTGAATAATCCATTGTTGAATAAAAGTCACCCTAACTTGGGATTTACCAACCAAGAATATATGTGAACCTCAAATATGATATTGTCTGTTAAAACCCTAAAAAAAATCAAGGTCATCACAGAAAATGTCTTTTTCAGATAATTATAAATTTTTTAAAATTTGTTCACTAATATAATGGTATTATCTTTAAGACTACTATAATATATTCTCTAAAAATTCTACAAAACTCAAGAACATCAATATTATTATATTTCAAATTATTCCAAATTTTACTTTGTGAACAT
Organism: Alisma plantago-aquatica; assembly: GCA_963693085.1. Classification (NCBI taxonomy): domain Eukaryota; kingdom Viridiplantae; phylum Streptophyta; class Magnoliopsida; order Alismatales; family Alismataceae; genus Alisma; species Alisma plantago-aquatica. Next base: position 728,220,831 of record OY856409.1, read on the forward strand.
CTTTAGATCTTGAAGAAAACCAATTCACTTATTATCTTTCCTTTTTTATTTATCTCAAATACCAAGTATAGACTTATGAATTTATTATCTACTCAAATGATAAGAAAAAATGATAAAACTTTGTCAAATTACTTATATTTATCTTAGGAATACAAACAAATACTTTGATTCTCAAAAAAACATTACTTGTAAATATTAATCTAACCAGAATGTTACATATAATCAATTATGATTGAATGATGAAGTGGGATCAAATCGAGCATCATAAATACAACAAAGGCACAAATGTAGTTATAGTAATAAATAATGAAAATTAACTTCATCTGACTCATACTCTCTTCTTAAAACCAATTGTTTCCCAAAATTCAAATGTTAACAAAAAGAATAGGACCATATTTACCATGTACTATTCTCGTCGTCCATATAAAACACAAACATGATGTAGATTAAATAGTCACATAAAATATTGCTTGATAAATTGTAGGTCAAAAATCGGGGTAATCAATTTGTAGGTTAAAATATCTTGGCATATGCATTAAAACTAAAATTTAGTTTGTGAATCTTATCATGATAAAACAAAATGTGGAATTAAGGGTCATGATTTGGAAATCAAGTATCTTGGGTCCATATATTGAAAGTCAATATATTAATTCCTATGTATACCCTAGGTGTGATGATTCATCCATAAACAACATTCTACAAATATTTTAAGATGTCAACATCAATTTCATCATAGAGTATATTCAAGGTGGATTGATTATCTAGAGCTAGGTCACTTTAAGGAAATTTACCTTAATCATATAATTGACATTATCAACCTCATGTTCATGATCAAGTCAAGATTTTTAAGTTTCAATAGTAATCAAAGACTTGAACTACTTGAGTTTTAAGTCAGAGATCAAGATTGCATGAATGGATTTTTTTTATCAAATAGGGAGGTGTTTGGAATAGAGGGATCATCAATCAAACAAACCCATTTCTAAAATGCTTTTCTTAGAGAAAATTTGAAAATTTATTTGAATGTGTTCATTAATACCATCAAAATGCTCAAAGGGAGAAAACATGTAGAAAATTTATTAGAATGTGTTCATTAATACCATCAAAATGTGTTCATTAATACCATCATTAATATAATCATTTATATGTAAAAAGAATACAAAAACAACTATCAATTCACATCATCATTTAATCACATATAAATTTCTAAAATAATGAAATATCATGAATTCAGTCCTCATTCTCTAGGATGAACTATGGGGTACAATAGGGATGGACACATTCATTTTGTCACTTCATTAGCCAGTCAATCCGAAGAGAATATTAGGATCTAATATCTATGAAGATTTTGAAAATTATGTTCGATTGGAAGTCGTTATCATCAATATGGACCTTTAAACTACATAAAAGTTATATGATTCCAACAATATATTTATTTCTCATAATAACATTTCAGTCAAGAGTTAAATCATGTCATTATCATATTAGTCAAATATTATGATTTTCTTTGACTTTTATTTCTCCGTACAACGACTACCCATTATCAACATACTATAATCAAAGTCATCCTAACAAAATAGACAATGATTTATGAGAACTAACTTTTAGTCTGTTACTTTAAGGTAGACTTAAAGAAGAGATGAGATGATAGAAAGACTCTTCTAGGGATCCAAAGGAGAACCTTTAGCTCCATTTTGGGATTCACTAAGGCTTAGTTGATAGGGAAATCTCAATCACTATTACAAGATAGATAGGAGGTAATTACTAGCCAGAACCCCTTATGATCATCTCTAGACACCTTAGTTTCACCATTGTAGACTTTAGGGTTTCCTAGGTTCTTTGATGATTCAATTTTTTAACTAATTATCACGTAGTAGTCATGTTTTTATCTTTGAACCATCTGAAAGACTGAGTTAACCCCAATTCTAAATAGTCAATATCGGTCAAACAATATTCATAATACTTCAATTAAAATATATATTCCATCGATCGAATAAACCTTTTAAGGTTTACAATGGCCATTAGGAAAAGATGGAAAAGATACATGAGATTACTAATGCCACTAGTACAGAAACAGCGTTCAACGTCGCATTTAGAGGCGTCAGTTTTTTTGTAAAATCGACGCTACTCATATTAAACGTCGGTTAATAAGGACATCCGACGTCTATATTTGAAGACCAGCCAGACACGGGTATCGCTTTTCATTCAGTGTCGGTTGAAGAAAAGCAACCGACGCTTAAAGTAGCCCGCGAAATCCAATTTTTTCGAGCAAAAAAAAACTGCACCAAAGTATCAGATACAACGTCGGTGTTTTAGCTAATAACCGACGTTGAATGAAGATAAAATTTGTGCCAAAAGTTCTAATATGGGCGTCGGTTGTCGTATAATAACCGACGTTATAAGTGTGCGCACGCCGTCCCCGCCAAAATTTTTTACACCCTTATTATGTCGGTTTTTTATGGAAACCGACGCGGTTAGGCTGTAGCGTCAGTCATATAAACAACCGACGCTTATGTTTAACTTAACAGGACCAGCGCGAGTGACTCTTCCCCTTTCTCTGTTTCATTCCCGATTCTTCTCAGTTAGGTCTGGTGATTTCTTGCTCGTCGCCGCTCGTTGCTTCCTCCGGTCGTTGGTCGGTGCTGCCGCCGATCGTTGCTCCTCTCCTCTCCTCGCCGCCGCCCCCGCCAGTAGCTGCTTCAGTGCTCTCCTTGCCGCCGCCAGCTTCCCGCCGGTCTCTGCTCTTGGTGGTTGCCCACTAGTTGTTCTCCTCCACCGATCAAGGTAACCCATCGATCGTCCGCCTTTTTTCCTCCACCGCTGGCTTTCTCTGCCGCCGCCAACCTGGACCTCACCCAGGCGGAGCCTAAGCAGGTGACAGGGCACGCCTAGGGTCCCAAGCCCAGGTGCCCTGCCTAGCTAGGCCTCTGGGCGGATGCTTGGGCGGCGTCAGGGCACGCCTAGGCTGCTGCTGGGGTTTGGATTCATCTACTGGATTGAACGCTAGATCAACCTATACAAAGGATGCCCAAAAAATGTACTGATTTCACCAAGTCACCCCAAAAGCCATTGAAAAATATTCTGATTGTGTTTATTTATGTACTTATTTCACCAAGCTAGTGGAATTTTTTTTAAAGTTATTTACTGATTGTGTTTATTTATGTACTGATTTTTTTATGATTTATTCATCTACTTATTTGTATTTTTCATCTACTTATTTGTATTTTTTTGTCTACTATTTTTATTTAGTTATCTACTCATTTGAATTTATTTGTGTACTGCTTTTGAAATTATATAATCATCTAGTGATGTAACTGTATCACAAACTCATTATGAACCATTAGATCTAGATCTTAGGGTATCTCTACCGTCCTAACTATGAAATTGGTAACTTGTTTCCTTTTTGAGTATATTGACAATGTTAATCACCTAACTTGAAGAACTAGGATATGAATGATGAAACTAGGATTGTAGGTATAAGAATGACAACACATGTATTTGTTGACTTAGAAACCTGTCCAAGATTTACTCATTAGGAGTAAATCTTGGATAGTCCCCAGTTTGGGACTGTTCTTGAACACCTAATCCCACTTAGGATGTAAGTGTATAATGTGTATTGGGTTTTTGAGAAAATTTTGGTAGCATTTCCCCGTTTGTTCTCTAAGTACATATGTACTTGGAGAACAGCAGGGAAATGCTGCTGAAATTTTCTCGAAAACCCAATACACATTATAAACTTACTAGTGAGATTAGGTGTTCAAGAATGGGATAGGTGGTACACATTTATTATATATAAGAATGACAGCACATGTATTTGTTGGCCTAGAAACCCGTCCAAGATTTACTCATTAGGAGTAAATCTTAGATAGTCCCCGGTTTGGGACTGTTCTTGAACACCTAATCTCACTTAGGATGTAAGTATATAATGTGTGTTGGGTTTTCGAGAAAATTTTGGTAGCATTTCCCCGTTTGTTCTCTAAGTACATATGTACTTAGAGAACAGCAGGGAAATGCTGCCGAAATTTTCTCGAAAACCCAATACACATTATACACTTACTAGTGAGATTAGGTGTTCAAGAATGGGATAGGTGATACACATTTATTATATATAAGAATGACAACACATGTATTTGTTAGCCTAAAGTTTTAACCATGCAAAAACTCTAATTTGTTAACCCTAGACCATAATCTTGTTGTAATATATACTTGTTTTCTCTTTGATCATAGAATGGATAGATCATGGATGTCCATTCGCAATCGCTGCACCCCAGAGTTTATTTCTGGTTTTGACCAGTTTATTAGATTTGCCGAGGAACATAGGAAACAACCTGGAGATAGGTTCTACTGTCCATGTAGGCATTGCGGTAACAACTTGAAAGTCAGCACTGGTGACGAAATCAAAAGTCATGTCATGTGCAACGGGATTGTACAAGGCTATACAGAATGGCACTGGCATGGAGAGATTTTAAACCCGAAACCAGTGGATGTCGATAGTAGTGCTTGTGTGGAAGAAGAAATTGCCTACGATGATGTAGATGTGAATGAACCAGTTCCAGTAGACATCGTTGATGCGATGCTAGATAGTTGTGGGGTAGAGCACACCGATCCACCTCCCATTTTTAGAAACATTGTGCATGATGTTGATATATCGTTATACATAGGTTGTACTAAGTTTACGAAGCTTAGCGTTGTGTTGAGATTGTATAAGCTGAAAGCTAACAATAGATGGAGCGACAAAAGCTTCACGTCATTGTTGTCTTTGTTGAAAGAAATGCTTTGTGAAGGAAACAAGCTGCCAATCTCAACATACCAGGTAAAGAAATTGTTGTGCCCAATGGGAATGGATGCCAAGAAGATACACGCATGCCCGAATGATTGTGTATTATTTCAAAAGGACTATGTGGATTTGAAAGATTGTCCAAAATGTGGTGTGTCACGGTATAAATTGACGACTTCGGGGGAGTACAAAACTGGTTCTCCTGCCAAGGTGATGTGGTATCTACCTATAATATCACGGTTTCAATGCTTGTTTGCCAATCCGATAGATGCGAAGAATTTGAGGTGACATGCAGATGTTAAGAAAAATAATGATGGGATCCTACGACATGCGTCTGATTCCCCACAGTGGAAGAAGATTGATCTATTGTACCCTGAATTTGGTGAAGAAGTCAGGAATCTAAGACTTGGGCTTTGTATAGATGGGATGAATCCGTACAGGACATTGAGCAGCCAACATAGAACTTGTCCAGTCATGCTTGTTATATACAATCTTCCTCCCTGGCTGTGTATGAAAAATAAGTACGTAATGTTGTCGTTGTTGATATCGGGCCCTAAACAACCTGGAAATGACATCGATGTTTATCTTGAACCTCTGATTGATGACTTAAAGAAACTCTGGGGTGAAGGTGTGAGGACCTATGATGCTTCAGGAAGAGATACATTTCATTTGCATGCTATGTTGTTTTGCACTATTAATGACTTTCCAGCATATGGGAATTTGTCTGGATATAGTGTCAAAGGAGCTAAAGCGTGTCCTATATGTGAAGAGAACACTGATTCAACAAGACTAAAACATGGCGGTAAGACTATATATCTCGGTCATCGAAGGTTTCTTCCAAAATTCCATCTGTATCGTAGGAAGTGCAAAGCATTCAATGGATTGAATGAGGAACGGAGTGCACCTAAACCTATACCAGGGGAGGTTGTTTATGAAAGATTAAAAGACTTTGTCAATGAATTTGGTAAGAGATCACAATGTACTATGTCCACACGGAGTGACAAATCTTTATTCAAGAAGAAGTCAATATTTTGGGATCTTCCTTATTGGAGTTCTTTGACAGTCAGGCATTGTATCGATGTCATGCATGTTGAGAAAAATGTCTGTGATAGTGTCATTGGTACTTTGTTGAATATACAAGGTAAGACTAAAGATGGGATAAATCCAGACTGGACCTACGTGAAATGGGAATAAGGTCAGAATTAACAGAATTTCGTGAAATGGGAAATCGGAGAACATACTTACCTCCCGCTTGTTACACATTGTCTAGAAAGGAGAAGAAAGCTTTTTGTGAATGTTAGGTAAATGTTAAGATGCCACAGGGTTACTCATCTAACATCCGTAGATTGGTATCAATGAAAGATCTGAAGTTGATAGGTCTTAAATCTCATGATTGTCACACTCTAATGCAACAAATATTGCCTGTGGCAATTAGATCTATATTTCTGAAGCATGTAAGGTTTGCAATCACCAGACTTTGTTTCTTTTTCAACAGTCTGTGCAGCAAAGTTATTGACCCTGATACTCTCGATAAATTGCAAAGAGAAGTGGTTGTTACCCTATGTCAGCTTGAGATGTATTTTCCTCTGTCGTTCTTTGATATCATGGTACATCTTGTTGTCCACTTGACTAGGGAAGTGAAAATGTTGGGACCAGTTTTCTTGCATTGGATGTATCCCTTTGAATGATACATGGACATTTTTAAAAGTGATGTTCGAAATCGTTATCGTCCTGAAGGGAATATTATCGAGGGTTATGTGGCGAGAGAGGTTATGGATTTTTGCAATGACTTTCTCAGTGGTAATGACACTCCTGATAATGACAAGAATATTGACGAGCAATTTGGCTAAGGAATTTTGGGATCACGTGTGAAAGTAATCAGCCGTGAGCAGTTGGAATAAGGTCACTTGTATATTTTACACAACATGGACGAAGTGAACGTTTATATCAAGGAACATACCAATTTCATCAAGAGACAATATCCTCGAGCCAATACAATGTGGCTTGCTAGAGAGCATAACAAGACATTTATGAAGTGGTTTGAAAATAAAGTCTTATATCAACTATCTCAAACACCATATGATATTACTGAAACTATCAAATGCCTCGCCATTAAACCAAAATTGACTGTTATGTCTTATGAAGGGTATGATATTAATGGATTCACATATTACACAAAGCGCCAAGATGATAAGAGTGTCGTCCAAAATAGTGGGGTCACCCTTCAAGCATCGACTATGTTTTTTGCAAGTGCAAAGGATAAGAGTCCACGTGAAGCTAAAATGTCATATTACGGTGTCATTGAAGACATATGGGAGTTTGACTACATAGATTTCAGAATTCCGCTCTTCAAATGTAATTGGGTTGATAACACCAAAGGAGTTATAGTGGATGAATTGGGTTTCACTTTAGTGAACTTTGAAAAGATTGGCGAGAAGGATGAACCATTCATATTGGCATCACATGCGAAACAAGTATTTTATATCGATGATCCTGCAAATGATAAATGGTCGGTTGTTCTTCATGGTAAAAGACAGTTCATTGAAGATCCTATAGATGAAGAACAGTACTATGATAAGTATGATGACTCTAGTCCATTCTCAGTTGGGTTGCCAACACCAGCAAATATTGAAGCTAATGATGACTTGTATGTGCGCGGAGATCACAATGAATGATTGTTAATTGATAAAAAATCGCAATATTAGAGGCATGTTTATACAATGTTTTTTTTATATGTTTTAACATTTACTGTTACTAACCAAATCATTAATGTGCATACTAACTAGGCCCTCAGTGAGGCACAAAGATCAAGGCATGCACTGAATGTGCATGACCACACAATGGGTCCAAAGGGGTATGCAGGAATTCGCCAAAGACTATAGTCTGAGGCTACTGCTCAGTGTGCTGCTACTCAGGAGTCCTCCACTATAGGTAGCACACCTCTGCCTCACCATGATATCTGGATAGCTGGGAGGAAAAATAAGAAGGGAGAAATAAGGAAGCCCGCAACTGCTGAGGCGGCTGCAAAAATGGTAAAATACAACTCTTACAGCAATCGTTCGAATATTGATTAGTTGTGGTGTTTACTTAATTACAAATTTTTGTTTTGGTGCTTAGCGGGAGCTGTACGGGCTGAGGAAACAAGGCAAGTTCATCCCTGACGACACAAGGGATGAATTGACAGTTGCTCTGGGTAACCCAGAGCATCCTGGACGTGTTAGGGCTGCAGGCGCTGGTGTGGGCATCAAAGCTTTTTTTGGGCCATCCCAGCGCAAACATGTCCCAAACGTGGGACTTTCACAAGAAGAGGTAACATATTTTTTCCTTGTAGATGTTACTGTAAAAGAGAATTCAATAATTAGAATTTGACATTTATTTTATCAATGTATAGGTAGATTAGCTATTTGATAGGAAACTCGAAGAAGCAATGAAAAAGTGGCAGGCATCTCAGACTGCCACTTACCAGACAGTACCTATCGTGTCTCCTACTACAGGTCTACTCCTACTGCAGAGGTTGGGAGTAATCCTGTAGACCCACCACCTAGCAAATCCACTGTAAGTATTTTTATGACATAGTAACTAGTTTTTTAATTCAAGATGATATGTTTTCAAGATGATATGTATATATGTATATAACATTCTTTACACAAAAATTTGTAGGGGTTGAAGCCATGCCGTCTAAAAGTTAATGAATATGTCGTTGCAGAGACGTCGACTTACCCATCCCTACCAGGGAATATGTTTCACAGGTCTCCATTACCAGCTGGTTGGATTCGTGTGAGCCAGATACATATATTCCCTGAGTGGATGGATCTTCCATTGCCATATGCCCACCCAGATTGTGAAACGCTTGGTGAGGCAGAAGGTGGAGTGATATTGTGGCTAAAAGCGGATGTCCTCTTTACTGAAATTGTTTGGTAAATTTACATTACGTCAAATTGTTAGTGTGTGTATATGATGTCAGTTGATCTAAAATTATTATATATATATACAGGTTAAAAAGAAGACACCCACAACATCTAGGCCTCCACTTCCACCTCCTACATTACCCAGTTGGGTTCCACAGGACCTAACTGTCATGTTAGTGTTGGCTAAATGGACATCTATAAAATCCCTTTGTTTTGATTATGACAAACATTTCATTCTTATTTATCTAACGAGCTACTTGAGTGTGCAGGATTATGGTGGATGACGAAGCAACTCGGGAGATCATAAGTTTATAGTTTTATTTTCATGCAATGTAATCACTATTGTAAAAACTTGTACAGTTATATAATGTACAAGTACCTAGATTGCATGTAAATCAAGCAATGGATCTTCCCTAGCTACACACCATAGTTAGACAAGTCATCCCTTCTAATAGGATCACATTATGCACACTCATGTACACACTTAGTATCTTAATTGATAGATTGAAACAGAGTCAATCTCGGTCGACACACTCCTCGACCGAGACACTCTCGGTCGACAACCTTCTCGACCGAGAATTGACCTAAAGTAGCCGTTAGACTTAGCAAATGAGTTAGTTGGCAGTTGGAAGTGAACGTTGCACTCAGAGAGCCTGTCGGTCGAGGAAAGCTCGACCGAGTGGGTGTCTCGGTCGACCATCTGTCGACCGAGACGGTCTCTGACAGAATCTGCAGAGTTAAAGCAATTAGCCGTTGTAAAAACGACCAATCTATTCCTAACGGCTAATTGAGCACTTGGAACCCCCTAGAAACTATCTAGAAGGTCCTTAAGCATACTTAGGCTATCCCTATAAATAGGACAAGCTATAGGACACTAGAATTCACCTTGCTACACTTGAGAATTCTTTCTAAGCACTCTTGAGCAATCTTTTACAAGCAATTGAGCACTGTGATCACTTGGCCATATTCCATCTAGCTCAAGCTCGTCCTATAGGCTAGATTTTCCTAACCCTAGCATCCACAAGTCTATTACCTTGGCTAGGAAAATCCATACGCTTGATATAGGCAATTCAAGCCTTGAGCTTAAAAGGATAAGTTGTACTTTCCTATTTTCTTTCTTGTTCCTTGTAATATTTGTACTCTTCGTTGCTACTCCAGGGAGGAGGCTGCATATAGGAAGAGGGTGAAGCTCTTAGTGTGAAGAGGAGGACTTTGGACTACTTCAGAAGGCTATCTTGACGGGAAGCTACTTCGGGAGGGAGGCTACTTCAAGGGGGAGCTTGAAGTTACTCCAAGGAAGGCTGCTTCAAGGTTGGCAAGATTACTTCTAGGTGAAGGCTGTCCAAAGGGTGTTTAGAGAGTGTTGTAATTTTATGTAACATCCTTGAAAGGTAATAAAATTCAATACTTTCAAAATCCCGGTTGGGTAAGCAACCGGGTAGTGGACTGACTCCTTAGTATTTGCTAAGGTGGAACCACTCTAAACACCTGTGTCTCTCTTCTTATCTTTTACTTTGGTTGTTTGAGTTTAAATTGTTTTAAATTATCATAAAACTCTATTCACCCCCCCTCTAGAGGTTTTCAATTGGTATCAGAGCAGGCTTCAAGGAGCTCTAACAAAGTCTTGAAGAAAAGATGGGGGATGGAGTGCTCAACAACCTCAACATTGAAGGAACGTTCGTTGCTCGACCTCCAGCATTTGACGGGACAAACTATCAATACTGGAAGAGAAGAATGCAATTTTACTTCCAAGGAATCAATTGGGATCTTTGGAGAATGGTATCTACACCATACACACTTCCACAAGACGAGTTCGAAGTATGGGACGCTAATACGGTAAAAATGGCACAAATGAATGCAAAGGCGGTAAGCATTTTATATTGTTCCATTTCAGTAGGAGAATTTAATAGAGTATCAAACTGTGATACCGCATATGACATTTGGCATAGATTATCTATAACATATGAAGGTACGGTTCAAGTTAAAAACTCTAAAGTTAGTTTGCTTAAAACCAAATTTGAACATTTTCGTATGGATCCAAATGAAACTATTAGTGAAATGTATTCAAAATTTTCTACTATTGTCAATGGTTTGAGTGCTTTAGGGAAACCTGTTCTTGAGGAAGATCAGGTATCAAAAATACTTCGATCTCTTCCTCCAAAGTACAAACCAAAGGTGACAGCTATTGCAGAAGCAAACGACCTCACTCGTCTCAAAATGGAACAGCTCATCGGTAACTTAGAAGCTCATGAGGCAGACCTAGAAGAGGAAGAGAGAAGAGAACATGAACATCAACGCGGGCCAAAGAAAGACGTAGCCCTCAAAGCATCAAAAGCTCTCTCACAAGAGAGTGAGGAATCTAGTGAAGAAGAAGGAGAAGAAGCATTAATAGTCAATGGTAAGAAATATAGAAGGTTTAAATCTAACAAAATTTCTAGTTCTTCTTCCACTCCCAGGTGCTTCGAATGTGGAAAGAAAGGACATTTCAAAAATGAATGTCCCAAAGCTAAGAAGGGAAAGAAAAGCTCACATAAGAAGAAAGAAAAAGCTTATAAAGCAGCATGGGATGAAACGAGTGAAAGTGAAAGCGGAGAAGACAAGATAGAATGTCTAATGGCAAGAGAAGATGAAGAAACTCAAGAGGTAAGCCTAGTTGATCTTCCTAAAGAAGAGTTAGTAGCTAGCTTACAAGAAACTCATGATAAATATGTTGATGCCAAGAAGAAACTAAAAAGGACTATAAAATCAAACAATGAGCTCATTGCCAAAATAGATGAACTTTCTTCCGAAAAGAATAACATTGAACTTGAAAATGTATCTTTAAAAACATCTTTAGATGATTGCACTAGAAAGCTACTTACTTTGGAAACTAATGTTGATCTTCTATCAAAAGAAAAGACTGATTTGTTAGCTAAACTACAAGCTTTTCAAACTCAACCTATCTTGTGCAATCATTCGGACTATGACATTATTGTAAAAGAAAAGGATTCATTGCTTTCTGATTTAGACCAGGCAAGAAAAGATATACATAAGAAAATGAATAACATTGCTCAGTTGCAACAAGAACTTCATGAGTTAAGAAGAAAAGATATTCTTGATAACATATTAAGAAGTGGTACTACCTTCAATGGAAGAAAAGGTTTGGGATATGTTCCAAAGAGAAACCAAACCAAAAAGACCCAAACTATGTTTGTACCCAAAAACACAATGACTAGAAAAAGAAACGAAGTTGATTCTATTACTTGTCATTTCTGTTTACGTCTTGGTCATTACTGTTTTTCATGCCCCTACAAGACTAAGAAGTCCAACTTAGTTTGGACCCCAAGACCTCAAACTTAGAAGAATGGAATGTAGTTGAGATATGACAAAATACTTAATTTGTGCAATTTATATTGTCCTATCTCAACAAACGATGCTATGCTTATTGGTATTATTTTTCTGCATTGCTGTACAAAAACAGAAACTTCGTCGGTCGAAGTACTGTCGACCGAGCTCTGGGTCGGTCGAAGTAGGGTCGACCGACTGGATATCTTTAATAAATCGAAAATCTTCCAGTACTCATTTCGGTCGAACACTGGTCAACCGAAAAATTTTCTGCTCCTTTTTGATTGTGATACAGTAACCTCCTCGATCGATAAATTGTCGACCAAGAATTATATCGGTCGAGCAATCGTCGACCGACTGGCTTCCTGTATCAGAACTTTTTACACATCAGCAAATTAAAAAGTTTCTAACCTTATCGGACCATCACATGGGTACCAAAATCTATATTCTAATGCAGGAATGGGTCGTTGACAGTGGTTGCTCCAAACATATGACCGGAAACAAGGATGCATTTTCAACTTTTGAAGAAAAGAAAAGTGGGACGGTCACTTTTGGAGACAATGGTAAGGGCAAAATCGTTGGAATAGGTAATGTTGGAACAAATCTTGAAATCAAAAATGTTCTACTAGTTGATGGATTACATCATAACTTAATAAGTGTAAGTCAACTATGTGATAGCGGTTATGATGTGTTATTTAACAAAACCTGCTGCAAGTTATTGATAGAAAATACTACAACTGTTGTTTATGAAGGAAATAGAGTTGGAAATCTTTATATCCTTAAACCAAACTCTATGAAATCAGTAGTAGGTAAATGCTTACTTGCAAATGAAAACACCTTACAACTATGGCATAAAAAGCTTGGTCATGCTAGTTCACATGCTATTAAAAAGTTAGTAAAATATGATCTTGTTCGTGGATTACCTGTTTTGTCTTTTGATCAAGTTGCAAATTGTGAACCTTGTACAATGGGAAAGCAAACCAAAACATCTTTTAAATCAAAACATGTACTTAGCACCAGTAGATCCTTAGAACTAATTCATATGGATTTATTTGGACCAATGAGAACACAATCTATTGGTGGTAAACGATACTGTTTTGTTATTGTTGATGATTATAGTAGATTTACATGGGTACATTTTATTGCAACAAAAGATGACACTATTCATGTCTTTATGCAATTTTGTTCTAAAATTGAAAATCTTTTACAACATAAAATATGTACCATTAGAAGTGATCACGGTGGCGAATTTGAAAATCATACTTTTGAAACTTTTTGTACATCTCAGGGATATACTCACAATTTCTCTGCTCCACGTACCCCACAACAAAATGGTATTGTGGAACGGAAAAATCGATCTCTACAAGAAATGGCTAGGACCATGATGCTTGAACACAACACACCTAAAACCTTTTGGGCTGAAGCTGTAAACACAGCTTGTTATGTGCTAAATAGAGTCACGGTTCACTCTCACTTGAAGAAAACTCCATATGAAATAATACACTCTAAGAAACCTAGAGTTGACTACTTTCATACTTTTGGCTCTACATGTTATATTTTAAACACCAAGGATGATAGAGACAAGTTTGATTCCAAATCACAAAAAGCATTCTTCTTGGGATATTCTACTTCTAGCAAAGCGTTTAGGGTATATAACACTATCTCTAGAAGAGTTGAGGAATCCATTCATGTTTCTTTTCATGAGGAATCAAAATCTACAAATTTTGATATCATTGATCTCACAAATCAATTTGAAACTATAACCATTACAAATGATAATGAGAAAACTCCCACATCCGATCCTCCGGTCGAACCACAACCTACACCTAGGCTGATCAAGGATCATCCCCAAGAGCTAATTATTGGAGATCCAAATGATAAAGTCAAAACTAGGTCCTCTTTCCAAGATGTTGCAAACATGGCCTTTGTCTCTATCATTGAACCTAAGAAAATATCCGAAGCTCTTAAGGATGATTACTGGATAATAGCCATGCAAGAGGAATTAAATCAATTCACTAAAAATGATGTATGGGATTTAGTTCCTAAACCACAAGATAAAACTATCATAGGCACTAAATGGGTTTTTAGGAACAAACTTAATGAGGCAGGAGAAGTCATACGGAATAAAGCACGGTTAGTTGCCCAAGGATATAATCAACAAGAAGGAATTGACTTTGATGAAACATATGCACCCGTAGCTCGACTTGAAGCTATTAGGATGTTATTAGCTATTGCTGCCCATAAAAATATTCAGTTATATCAAATGGATGTCAAAAGTGCATTTTTAAATGGCATCATACAAGAAGAAGTTTATGTTGCTCAACCACCTGGCTTCGAAATCCCAGAAAAGGACGATCATGTTTATAAACTTAAAAAGGCACTTTATGGTCTAAAACAAGCCCCTAGGACTTGGTATGAACGGCTCAAGACATATCTTTTTGATAATGGTTTCTCTATTGGGAATTCAGATTCTACTCTATTTTTCAAAACATATGCATCTGATTTCTTAGTTGTACAAATATATGTTGATGACATTATTTTTGGAGCCTCAAATGAATCATTATGCACACAATTTAGTGACATTATGCAAAAAGAATTTGAAATGAGCCTTATGGGTGAACTAACATTCTTTCTTGGTTTTCAAATTAAGCAAACACCTGCTAGAATTTTTATAAGCCAAGAAAAATACACTAAAGAACTGTTAAAACGCTTTGGGATGGATCAATGCAAACATGCTACTACTCCTATGGCTACTTCTATTAAAATTGATAAGGATGAAAATGGGGAACCTATTGATGATTCCTTATATAGAGCCATGATTGGTAGTTTGCTATATTTAACCGCTTCCTGACCGGACATTATGTTTTCCGTTGGTCTTTGTGCTCGATTTCAATCCCAGCCTATGCATTCTCATTTTCTTGCGGTTAAACGAATCCTTCGATATCTAGCCGGCACTACTTGTTTTGGTTTATGGTATCCAAAAGGACAATCATTGGATTTTAAGGCATATACTGATGCGGATTATGCCGGTTGTCGACTTGATCGCAAAAGTACTAGCGGTGGATGTTTCTTATTAGGTAGAGCCTTAGTATCTTGGTTTAGCAAGAAACAAAACACGGTTGCCCTATCTACCACCGAAGCTGAATATATGGCAGCTGGGTCTTGTTGTGCTCAAGTGCTTTATATGCAACAAGTTTTAAGCGATTATGGTTTTCATCTTTCATCTACACCTATTTTTTGTGACAACACAAGCGCCATAAACTTAGCACACAATCCTATTCTACACAGCCGAGCCAAACATATTGAAATCCGTCATCACTTCTTAAGGGATCACATCTCAAAGAATCATGTTTCCCTTCATCATGTTGATACAGAAAATCAATTAGCTGATATCTTTACAAAACCGCTTCCATTAGATCAATTCAACAACATTAGGAAGCAATTACTTATTACTCCGTTGGAGGATGTTTTCTTTGATATCTGCGGCTCTTAAAAACGACTACTTATGCTTTTATGGTTTGTATCAATATTGATATGAACGTTTCCATTGGTAATTTGCAAATTGTTGCCTCTTAGCTAGACACCTCATTGCTTTACATTTTGGCTATTCAATGGACATCTTTTTCGTTCATTTTTGATGGGATATCTAATAAAGGGGGAGTTTTTAAATAAAACGGTTATCTTTTTGAGATGACAAAGGGGGAGAGATATATAAAACTATAACTTAATACTTATGACAAACTCAATCAATGAGTTTCATAAATATACTCTTGGCTTTACATTGAAAGTTGCTATATTCCCAAATGAACTGGATTTCATGTTCCATAATTCACTGGGGATACTAAGCACACATTTTATAAATAAGAGGAACAGTTCCAAACGGCAATCTAAAGGTATGGCATTTATATGTTTTATATTTCCTTTATTCATATTTTGGAAATGTTTGTCATCTTCAAAAAGGGGGAGATTGTTGGCTAAATGGACATCTATAAAATCCCTTTGTTTTGATTATGACAAACATTTCATTCTTATTTATCTAACGAGCTACTTGAGTGTGCAGGATTATGGTGGATGACGAAGCAACTCGGGAGATCATAAGTTTATAGTTTTATTTTCATGCAATGTAATCACTATTGTAAAAACTTGTACAGTTATATAATGTACAAGTACCTAGATTGCATGTAAATCAAGCAATGGATCTTCCCTAGCTACACACCATAGTTAGACAAGTCATCCCTTCTAATAGGATCACATTATGCACACTCATGTACACACTTAGTATCTTAATTGATAGATTGAAACAGAGTCAATCTCGGTCGACACACTCCTCGACCGAGACACTCTCGGTCGACAACCTTCTCGACCGAGAATTGACCTAAAGTAGCCGTTAGACTTAGCAAATGAGTTAGTTGGCAGTTGGAAGTGAACGTTGCACTCAGAGAGCCTGTCGGTCGAGGAAAGCTCGACCGAGTGGGTGTCTCGGTCGACCATCTGTCGACCGAGACGGTCTCTGACAGAATCTGCAGAGTTAAAGCAATTAGCCGTTGTAAAAACGACCAATCTATTCCTAACGGCTAATTGAGCACTTGGAACCCCCTAGAAACTATCTAGAAGGTCCTTAAGCATACTTAGGCTATCCCTATAAATAGGACAAGCTATAGGACACTAGAATTCACCTTGCTACACTTGAGAATTCTTTCTAAGCACTCTTGAGCAATCTTTTACAAGCAATTGAGCACTGTGATCACTTGGCCATATTCCATCTAGCTCAAGCTCGTCCTATAGGCTAGATTTTCCTAACCCTAGCATCCACAAGTCTATTACCTTGGCTAGGAAAATCCATACGCTTGATATAGGCAATTCAAGCCTTGAGCTTAAAAGGATAAGTTGTACTTTCCTATTTTCTTTCTTGTTCCTTGTAATATTTGTACTCTTCGTTGCTACTCCAGGGAGGAGGCTGCATATAGGAAGAGGGTGAAGCTCTTCGTGTGAAGAGGAGGACTTTGGACTACTTCAGAAGGCTATCTTGACGGGAAGCTACTTCGGGAGGGAGGCTACTTCAAGGGGGAGCTTGAAGTTACTCCAAGGAAGGCTGCTTCAAGGTTGGCAAGATTACTTCTAGGTGAAGGCTGTCCAAAGGGTGTTTAGAGAGTGTTGTAATTTTATGTAACATCCTTGAAAGGTAATAAAATTCAATACTTTCAAAATCCCGGTTGGGTAAGCAACCGGGTAGTGGACTGACTCCTTAGTATTTGCTAAGGTGGAACCACTCTAAACACCTGTGTCTCTCTTCTTATCTTTTACTTTGGTTGTTTGAGTTTAAATTGTTTTAAATTATCATAAAACTCTATTCACCCCCCCTCTAGAGGTTTTCAGTTAGGTCCTAACTGTAGGGGTATGGCAATATGGTTAGGCGAACATGATATAAACTACCCTATAACTGTTTCTATAGATTCCGATGTTGCAGGTCAATCATACGAAAGCAAACTATTTATACAAGATATTTTGGAGTTGTTTCGATATGATTGGCTAAATACATCTATGATAGAGCTATGGATAAGGTGAGATCTTCTTTATACATCCATATACCTTGTGTAGGATACGGTGATCTGGTTTCTTATTTATTAATGCATGCGTAATTAATACATATTTTGCAGCTACTTAGACAAGATATGTGCAGATTTTGCATTCGAACATGTAGGATTTTTGATTCCATCTTTGATTAGTCTAGTAGCTAAAGACCATCCGTCAGTTCAACAATACTGCTGTGCGGCTTTTTCAATTTTTGCTCAAAATAAGAAGACAATGATAATGGCTCCATTCAATGTAGAGTAAGTTTACTTTGCTTATTATAATTTGGACTTAAGAAAATTACATTTTTATTGTGGATTTTGAGTTATTAATTTTTAACTTTTTTACCGCTAGTGGTATGCATTGGGAGTTACTGGTTATTATCCCCAAGACGTTCACTGTCTATTATCTAGATCCTAAGGGGAGTAAATTGAATACAAAAAATGGACACATAATGAAAATGGCATTATTCCGGTGAGAAATATTTCATTTTCATATCCGTTAACATATGTTATTACATTACTATTTAATTATGCAATGTACTGTGTTACATTAACATGTAGGGGTTTTGATGAGTTCAAAAAGGCTGGAGGAAAGGTCCCCACAAAAAAGAACCAGCCAATAATTTGAAAGAACGTGAAAGTAAGTTCCCAACTGCAATATATGTATATATTATTTATGTGAACAGTGCTTAATTAGTTGTATTTTTTAATATTTTGTATGTTTGAATTTATAGTGTGCCACACAAGACAATGGATGGGCATGTGGATACTACGTGATGCAATTTATGCACATGATTATCAAATATGCCGCAATGGACACCGATTGTATTGCTGAGGTATTATATAGTCTCATTACATAATATAAAATATATCAATCTTATTTATAGCTCATTAATTATATATATACATCATTCTCTTTACATGTGTTTACAACTGACCACACTACAGGAAATGCCTTACCAGATGTACTTGCTCCCTATATGACGGGAGAATTAAATGAAGTAAGAGAAGAATGGGCAACAAACATACAAGTAGTGGGGGATTTAAGATATAATTGTGATGTTGATAGCGAATAATGACTAAAGAATGATATTTTGTAAATGAATTTCTGAATTATAATATATGTGTGAATGTTTTTACATGTCTGAATGTTTCTACATGTGTCTGAGTGAAAATGAATGCAACTGTTGGTTGCTATATGAATGTTTCTATATGTGAATGTGAAAATGAATGGAACTACAGATTGCTAGCTACATGAATGTTTCTAAATGTGTGAAAATCAAATGGAATAGCAGGTTGCATTGCTAAATGTGTGAATATCGTTGTTATTAATTTTGCAGGTTCGTGGCCTGTTGTTGGCTGATATCAATGGATGTCGTAAAACCTCCAGTTCATAACTGAACTGCAGGTTTCTCATCCTGCGACCAGCCATACAGTAGGTCTGCAGACTGACAGCAAAAAAAAAAGCGTCGGTTATTTGTATAAAACCGACGCCACATCGTTACAGTGTCGGTTTCTAATAGTAACCGACGTCTATTTCCTTAACACCACGGCCGTGCTGGCCAGCACGGCTGTGTTGGTAATGCTACGACGTCGATTTATTATATACTACCCGACGCCTATAGTGCCCAAGATGGCGCCCTTTCTGTGGCGCGAAGGTATATGGCGTCGGTTTTTATCTAATAACAGACGTCTAAGTACTTAACACCACGGCCGTGCTGGCCAGCATGGCTGTGGCAGCGGACCAGACACCACGGCCGTGGCAGCGGACCAGACACCACAGCCGTGCTGGTCAGCACGGCTGTGGCAGCGGACCAGACACCACGGCCATGCTGGCCAGCACGGCCGTGTTGGGAGTGATATGACGTCGGTTTTTATCTAATAACCGATGCTAATAGTGCCCAAGATGGCGCCCTTTCTGTGGCGCGAAGGTATATGGTGTCGGTTTCTTATCTAAAAACCGACACCTATAGTGCCCTACTGGCGCGTTTTCAGTGCCGCGCGAAGGGTTGTGGCGTCAGTTTTTGAACCGACGCGTAACAGCTGGGCTTTTAGCGTCGCCCACATAGGTGTTTCTTAGAAACCGACACTAAAGTCCTTAAATAACCGACTCTAAATGTTGTTTATGTACTAGTGTGCTACAACAATACACCCCTTTTTACATCATGGTATATCTCATGACGATGGTGTAGTGGAAGTTTTTCATTGAATCATCATTAGATTACTCCAATGGAGTGAGGATGTAAGGTCTTGGTAGTACACCTATTATAAAATCATAAAACTGGGCATGCGGTTATTGCAAATGGAATGGTAACCTGATGGTGAAATCAACATAGTTAATATAAAAAATAAAGTGTGCATTGTAGGAATTATAAAAAGAAATCCACACTTCAATATTTCACGACACTTTAATCTTTCACAAAAAACATGTCATAGAAAATCTTAGCATTTCATCCCAATTTTTTCTTCTATGATTTTAGATAACAAGTGTTAAAATAATTTTCCCATGATATAACCACATCCAGATGAATTGTGATAAAATGTGTCAAATGAATATAGCGACTTCCACATAAAGCATGATGCACGTGTTTTACAAATCATAGCCATTTCCACATGAAACATGATACTCAATGATATTTGAATGTGTTTCATTTCTTCTTTTTAAATTTCATCAACATATACACACACACTTTATATATATATAGTAAACATGAAAGAAAAATTAATAGGGAACATAGTAGCTTAGACAAGTATAATAACGAAAAGTCCACATGAGAATATACAAATAAATCAATATTAGAAATACCACCAGTCCAATCATGCAAGAAAAAAGTGCACCTTTTGCTTGAAGAGTAGATATCTAGTACAATTTGGAGGTAAGATATTTGAGTAGATCCCTTTTAGTTGACAAAAAAGGAAGGAATGTCGATGGCTCAGTCTTAGCTGACCAACAAGAAGATCATGTGGCAAAGCGGAGCCTAGCTCACTAAGGCGTGCAAGGGGAGAGTGTGTCTTTGTGTGTGTGTGAGTGATAAATAAATAGTCTGGAACAAGTGTGGCTCAGTGTTGGGACTTCTAAACTAGGGAAGGGATTTTTATAGGGTGAAGGGTACAAGGTTATTAGTAGGAATGAGAAGGTGAATTAGAATGGGATATGAAAGTCGAAAGTGGGAGTTAACTAAATAATGACTTACAAAATATATATTTCTCCCTATTATTTTCTTAAGATAAACTATTGATGGTTGTTTTTATATTCATTTAAACTAAGGTGGTATCAAGAACCAATGTATTTACAATACAATGAGAGAAATCATTGACCAAACATATATAATTGTGTGCACCTTTCTATGGTGGTAGATAGTTTGATTTTAAATCCTTGTTACCAAAAGCGATCCAATCATTGTAATGACCATCCTATCACGAACCTAATGTATATATCTTATTCTTCAATTTCATATTTAGTACGAATCAAGCAATAAGTACATAAAATTCTTCAACCAATGTGTGAATGAAATTACTGAACCATATTTAATTCATAATTGTTTGACATGATTTAATGCTTACAAAATTAGAAACCAAACATAATTGCATATATTAAATGTGTCATTTTTGTTTATAATAGTAATCATCTCCCATTACCCATAATATATTAATGTCTTTTAACATTCATTTGAAAAAATTATGTCGACACATAAGTCACAAAATTATTTATTTCAAATTCATTCTATGTCCATTAACTAAGAAACGTACGAAATAAATGTAACTATGAAATATATTCAACCAATCACTACATTAGAAAAAGCAAAAAAAATAGAATGATAGAATCTACATCAGGTCTGTTATGTTCCTATATTTTTTTATAATAAAATCAAACATGGTTAAACATAATTTAAAATATGGATTTTGTGAAACTTTTTGTACATGTGTTATTTATCATAAAAAAGTTGTTGAATATATGGTGCCTGGTTGTAGTTTGAGATGTGTAATAGTCATATATTCCATTACTTTTCTCTAATTCTTAATACAAAATTGATAAGTAAAGATTGACCAGTTGTTTCCCATGAAATGCCATTACCAAATGACTATAGTTATTCAAACTCGTTCATAAAATAGCATTTCTAATTAGCTTGCCCACCTTAAAAAAATTTTATATTACCAAAAACCCTCCAAACTCCATGACAAATTTAGTAGAAACCCTATTACGGTACTTCTTGATTTCCCAGAAATAATATTGGTAAAATCTCATTTTCAACTAATGAAAAAGGTAATAAAACTTGTTCACAAATGTTATGGTATTATCTTTAAAATTACCACAAATATTCTCTAGAAATTCTACCAAACATAAGAACCTAAATGTTAGTATATTTGACAACTATTCAAAAAAATTGATGAACATTTGAAGATCTTATAAAAATGTATCATTTATTACCTTTACATTATTTGATTTATCTCTCCAAATGCCATACATAGACTTGACTTTTTTGAATTTCATTTTTTCTCAAATGATAACCAAAATAATAAAACTTTGTCAAATGACATATATTTAGCTAAGGAATACAATTAAACACTTGGATTCTTGAAATAACATTCTTTGTCATATTGTTCTGGCCAGAGTGTTGCATATGATCACTTATGATTGAAAATATGAAGTGTTGTCTTTTTGAGCAAATTTTATACTAGAAAAAGCTAAAAGGTAATTAATGTAACAAATTGTGAAAATCCAGTTCAGCAAAAGGAAAAACGGAAGAAAAAAATACCCAAAAAGTATATATCAATATCCATGTAATCATATGTACGAAATTAGGGTATATATGTCTAGTCTATTATATAAGAGTTCCCACAATATATCGTTTGTTTCTCCTTTATAGAATTAGACCCTATAATTCATGTTAGATGTCAATATTCAAAGATAAGAAATCCAAATTATTTTTTCAGAGTATTTCACTCTGTGAAATTGACCTTGGCATCTGTGTAGGATCCAAATCTTTCTATGGAAGAACATCAGAATAAATCATAGAATGTTATCGGATGATTAGTTCTTTTTTCCATAAAGTGGTTACGATAGAAATTTTTCACTTGAGCCCCAGATTCTTTGGTTTATACCTTGAATTCACATATAGTAGGTTAAAGGATTTTATGGTGCACTTCTTGTCATGAAAGATGGCATTTCAAGGATGGATACCTATGATAAAATTCTTTGTTCCTAGGTTAACTGCTACTGCTTTTACACTATATGTCTTCTCTTCAGAATGTGTGCCTCCATAGAAGTTAGTCATCTATAACAAAACTAATGTATGAGCATGTCCCCATACTATCCTCCCAAGAAGTTGAAGATCAACACATATGCTAGTCTCCTATTTTTATATATATGTGTCATGGGTTAACACAAAGATCCAAATCCCACTTACTTGGAGAACATTATTAAAAGGTTTTTCATGTTCTTGTCCCAAAGTGGCCAAAATCATTCACACGACGTATGTGATACAATAAATATTATTTCAATTATAAAATGAACCATTAGTTTTTAGAAAGGGGACTAATAACAATTGAAAATAAAGAGATTACATAACATGGAAGAAATAATTAATCTAGAGATAATGAGCTATACCCATCATCTTTTCACAATACATCATTGAGTTTTGGTTAGATGTACCATGTTTGAATCATAGTAGATATATCATTCAACAT
Source organism: Alisma plantago-aquatica (assembly GCA_963693085.1). Lineage (NCBI taxonomy): Eukaryota > Viridiplantae > Streptophyta > Magnoliopsida > Alismatales > Alismataceae > Alisma > Alisma plantago-aquatica. The sequence goes on from OY856409.1 coordinate 728,244,098, forward strand.
CTTATTGCATTACTATATAGTAAAAATCAATACAATAATTAAAATCTCAAGTTAAGAAATATATTTTTTTGGCAGGACCTACAAGTAAAAAAATCAATAACCCTTGCATAAATATGCCATTTTATGGTAACATGTTTTTTTAAGTATTCCTATTGTGCACCATCATCATAGGTTCCATAAAACTCACTTCAAGAGAGGATTACCATTATCCTTAGTCCCCACCAACCTCACTTAAAGTGAGGGTAAAATGGATCCATAGGTTCCATCAACTGTTTTGAAGGGGGTTCAAATGTATACATTGGGAGGATCACCTCATTTGGATGGTGGGCCACCTATACCAAGATATAGTAGTGGATCATGTCATTAATATTTTTTTTCTGGAAGCATATCTATATGTATTAAGAAATAGTAACCACAGGCAACATGTAATTCATTCAAATACATTGGCAATCAATATCTTATAAATACATTGAAATAGGTATCAATAATACACTAATATGTTCAATAACAGTTAAAAGATTCCTTTTGTCACTACTACAGAAATAGCATTCAGTGTCGCTTTTCTGGGCGTTGGTTATTAAGGAAAATCGACGCCTAACATATAAGGCGTCGGTTGTTTAATAAAACCGACGTCTATATTCGAAGACCAGCCAGACACGGGTACCGCTTTGTATTAAGCGTCGGTGGTTTATAAAAAACCGACGTTGAAAGTCGCCCGCCAAATCCATTTTTCGATAAAAAAAATAGTGTCATTTTCAGCGTCAGTTATCCTTGTCTAACCGACGCTGAAGATGGTTCCCGCCAAAAATTTCCATGAAAATATCGTCCAATTGGACGTCGGTTGTTTCAACCAACTGACGCTAAAGATGTGTAGGCGTCGGTTGTTGTAAACAACCGACGCTATTTGGGAACTCATAACCCCCCGCGATCGCCCGACTCTTCCCCTTTCTTCTGTTTCATTGCTACCCTATTGCGGCGATTTTCCCTGTTGCGGCGACTTTCCGGCGCTTCTTTGCTGCTGCTGCTCTCCGGCGCTTCTCTCCGGCGCCCCATCTCCGGCGTCCTTCTTCTCCGGCGCCCTTCTTCTCCGCCGCCCCTGCTGCTGCTGCTGTCCGCTCGTCGCCGCCGGTTGTTGCCCACCGCCCCTGCTCTCCTCTAGTCGTCGCCTCCAGTAGAAGCAGCTACGGTGCTATCGTCGTCACCTCCGCCCCTGCCGGTAGAAGCAGCTTTACTCGTGTTGTCCTCGTGCAAGGTAACCCACAAACCTTCACCACCTTTTTTGTCCTCTGCCTTGCTTTTCTCTGCCGCCGCCGACCTAGAACTCACCCAGGCAGCGCCTAAGTAGGTGCCAGGGCACGCCTAGGGTCCCAATTTTTTGGTAAACATGAAGGAGCCTATGGGCAGGTTAGGATAATAGAAATTTTGTAGGATAGGTGTGATGCAATTTGGGTTTCTTGGATAAGGAATTGTGGTGGAAATTGGTAAAATGGTAGAATGTGTTGCAACTAGAGGTTATGCTCCTACATTTTTCCAACAACAACATTCTACATAGGTGGTCCTCAGTAGAACATACATCAATTGGATATCCACCATGGATGATATCCTTCCAACTGTGAGAAATTGTTAGTTTAGTTTATGAGTAATACATATTATTGTAAATACTAGGACCTTTTCTCAATGAACTCATAAGGTCAAAACTATAGCATAAAAATAACTTACACATGGGAGGTTAGTTTTTGAAATTATCAAGAGATTTGGAGATATTAAAATACTACCTACTTCATAGATCATGCATCCATATATGACTCACCACAATCATCATGGTCCAATAAATGGAGAAGCAAGTATCTGGAGGAGGAATATATCACACAACTTCATACACATACTTTCCTAAAGATACTAAGACTTGTAGAGTTTGGATGACAATATCACATTCCAACACCTTCAAGGATGGGATAGGTGGTACACATTTATTATATATAAGAATGACATCACATGTGTTTGTTGGCCTAGAATGTGAACAATCATTGTTTTTTATATTACTTGTACATTGAAGGATTGGTAATTGATAAAAGATCACAATTTTAGAGACATGTATGTTTATACAAATGCTAAATGTTTTCCTTATTATAGTTGATACAAATGCTAAATGTTTTCCTTTTTAATGAAATTTTCAGATGGCTCACCATGATGAGAATGATGTCCATGATGAGCATGAAGTCCATGATGAGCATGCTGTCCATGACGAGCATGGCGAGGATACCAACGTAAGTTCTAAAAACATATCCCGTATTTGTATAAAATTCATTATCTTCTAGTTATGTCATATATCCTGTATTTCTATATTGGCTTAATTCGGTGTGTTTATTTTTGTCAAATTTTAGGTTGATGATGCACAGCTACCCACTGAAGCAATTGAGCAACTTGATGCGCAGCAACAAAAACTTAACAAGAAAAGGTGTATCACTCTGTTGAAAAAGTTACTTGCGCTGAGTGGCAGTGGATCCAAATTGGTTGTGGATTTTGATAATGGAGGGAATGCAATTGGAGTGAACCGCAATAATTTTATAAACTATCTTGGGGTTGTCACTCGAAGCCATTGTGGTGTTAAGTATGATAATTGGCATAAAGTTCCTCAGGCGAAGAAAGACTTGATATGGAAAGATTTATGCGTGAGTTATTATTATTTGCAATTCTATTTTGTAGATTACAAATTCTATTATTTGCAATTATATTTTTGGTACTAGTTAATAACATTTCTATTTTACAGAATCTGTTTGCATTGGATGAGATGTTGCATCATAAAAGTGTGATGCAACGCGCTGGAAAGATGCTTAGGAATTACAGGACAAATCTGAACAGAGAATACATAAGACAGGGTGATAAGAAGAAGAAGTCAGCCCTTGAACAATGGAACTTCTTGGACAAAGAAGATTGGGACAATTTTGTTGCTTCAAGAAAATCTGAAGAATTCAAGGTATTAGGCGTCACTCCCATTTTAATTAATATACATTGTATTCACCTATTCAAGATTAACATTTAGTGCTACTAACCTAATTATAAATGTGCATACTAACTAGGCCCTCAGTGACGCACAAAAAGCAAGGCGTGCACTGAATGTACATGACCATACTATGGGTCCAAAAGGCTATGCAAGCGTTCGCCAAAGACTACAGGCGGAGTCTGCGGCTACTCAGGAGTCTGCGGCTACTCAGGAGTCTGCGGCCACACCCTTGCCTCGCCATGATATCTGGATAGCTGGCAGGAAAAAAAGAAGGGTGAAATAAAGAAGCCCGAAACTGCTGAGGCGGCTGCAAAAATGGTAAAATACAACTCTTAGAGCAATCGTTTGAATATTGACTATTTGTGGTGTTAACTTACCAATTTTTGTTTATGGTGATTAGCGGGAGCTGCACGAGCAGAGGAAACAAGGCACGTTCATCCCTCACGGCACAAGGGATGAATTGATAGTTGCTCTGGGTAACCCAGAGCATCCTGGACGTGTTAGAGGTGCCGGCGCTGGTGTGGGCATCAAAGCATTCTTTGGGCCATCCCAGCGCAAACCCAGAGCGGGACTTTCTCAAGAAGAGGTAACATATTCTATTTTTAGAATGTTACTGCAAAAGGAAATTCATTAATAAAAAGCTAATATTTGTTTTATCCATGTATAGGAGAATAAGAGAGTCGAGGATATAGTTGCTAAGAAGCTCAACGATGTGGTTGCTGAGAAGGTCAAGGAAGAATTGCTGCGGTGGCAGGCATCTCAGGCTTCCAATCAGCCTATGCCGACCCACTCTTCTCCTGGTGCACAGACTGCAAGTAATCCTGGAGACCCATCGCCTAACACGTCTGCTGTAAGTATTGTTTATGACATTGTAGCTAGTCTTTTCAAGATGATATGTTTTCAAGATGATATGTATATATGTATAACATTCTTTACGTAAATTTGTAGGCATTGAAGCCATGCCGCTTAAGAATGGAAAACTATGTTGTTGCAGAGGCGCAAGCTTACCAGTCCCTTCCTGGGGCAACGTTTCATGGGACTCCAATGCCGCAGGGCTACATTCGTGTGAGCCCGATACATGTATTACCTGATTGGAGGGAAGTTGAGTTGCCATATGCCCACCCAGATATTGATACACTTGGTGAGGCAGAAAGAGGGGTCATATTGTGGCCCAAAGCAGATGTCCTCTACACGACTGAAATTGTAAGATAAATTTACATTGATTTAGACTGTTAATGTGTATATATGATGTCAACTGATCTGAAATTATATATACAGGTTAAAAAGAAGACACCAGGAGCACCTAGGCCTCCACCTCCAATTCCCGCATTACCAACTTGGGTTCCAACTGACCTAAAATACCCGTTAGGTCCTGCTTGTAGGGGAATGGCATGTTGGCTACGGGCACATAATATACTTTGCCTTATAATTGTTTCTTTAGATGCAGATTATGCAGGTCAATCATACGACAGCTCTTTATTTATACAAGATATTATTGAGCTATTTATGTATGATTGGTTGAATAGATCAATGATAGAGACATGGATAAGGTGAGATCTTGTTTATACATCCATATACCTTGTGTAATATCCGGTGATCTAGTTTCTTATATATTAATGCATACGTCTATATGTTTTGCAGCTACTTAATCGAAGATCATTGCAAACAATTTGCATATGATCATGTGGGATTTTTGATTCCATCATTGATTAGTATGGTAGCTAAAGACCCTGATAGTGGTCAACAATACTGTATAGATGCTTTTACAATTTTTGGTTATCAAATGAAGACGATAATAATAGCTCCATTCAATGTCAAGTAAGTTTGCTTTATTTATAATTTGGACTTAAGAAAATTCCATTATTATTTTGCATTTTGAGTTATTAATTGTTAACTTTTTACCTCTAGTGGTAGACATTGGGAGTTACTAGTTATTGTCCCCGGGACGTTCACTATTTATTATCTAGATCCCGCAGAAAGTACATTAAACACTAAAATTGGACACGTAATGAGAATGGCATTATTCTGGTGAGAAATATTTCATTTTTTATATCCGTTAACATCTTTTATTACATTACTATTTACTTATGCAACTTAGTGTGTTATATTAACATGTAGGGGTTTAGATGCATTCAAAAATGCTGGAGGAAAGGTCCCAAGGAAAAAGAACCAGCCATTGTCTTGGGAGAACGTAAAAGTAAGTTCCCGACTCCCCGACTCCAATGTATATATTATTGATGTGAATTGTGCTTAGTTGTATTATTTTGTATGTTTCAATTTATAGTGCGCTACACAAGACAATGGCTGGGCATGCGCATACTATGTGATGCGATTTATGCAGATGATTATCAAACATGCCGCATTGGACATCGATACCATACATGAGGTATTATATATAGTCTCATTAGTTAGTATGAAATATATCAATCTTATTTTTATATTATTACTTATATATATACATCATTCTCTTTGCAGATGTTTAAAACTGACCACACTATAGGCAAACGCTTAAAAAATGTACATGCTCCATATACGAGGGAAGCATTAGATGAAGTAAGAGAAGAATGGGCAATAGCTGTACAAACAGTGGCAACTGTAAGATATAATTGGGATGTTGATAGTGATGATGAATGATACTTTGTAAATGAATGTTTCTGAATGTTAAAACATGTATTTGAATGATTCTATATGTGTGAACATGACAATTGAATTGATTTCTGAATGTATCTACTTGTGTGAATCTTTTTATGTTAATTTTGCAGGTTTGTGGCCTGTTTGTAGGCTGATATCAATGGATGTCGTAAACCTGCAGTTCAAAAAACTGAACTGCAGGTTCTCATCCTGCTGACCAGCCACAGCAGGCCTGCAAACAGATTTATAAAAAAAAAATAGATATAGGCGTCGGTTATTTACAGATAACCGTCAACACAGACTTACAGCGTCGGTTTTTTGTTGAACACCGACGCCAAAAGTGTTCGCGCTACAGGAAATGGGAGTCATCTAGGACACTTTTATGCGTCGGTCCTTTAGTATCTAACCGACGCAGAAAGCGTCCTAGATGACGCCGTTTTCTATGGCGTGAACCCTTTTGGAGTCGGTGTTTTATAATTAACCGACGCCTTGAAGTTAAATAGGCGTCGGTTTTTTAACCGACGCTGAAGTGTCCAACCTTTTAGCGGCGCCCACATAGGCGTCGTTCAGAAACCGACGCCAAAGGGGGTTAAACAACCGACACTAAAAGGCACTTCTGTAGTAGTGTGTTTTGATTCAAGAGTGAAAGAGTAGATCTTACATATTAAATAAATTACTAAGTCAATGATAATGGAGAAACTAATATAACTCATATGGATCAATATGGTATCATGGTTTCAATGTAGAGTCTGATGGACAATGGTTAGGGTGGTTAAGTCCTAAGATTAGCCTAAGCTGGATTTATTCACCAAACCACCAATAATATCATTATTAAAAACTAAAATAGATATGTTCAATATGGTTACGATTATAGGGTGAATGATACCTCACTTAGTTGAATATATAATAATGATCTCTACAGCCCATATTAGTCCATGCCAATATCATCGTCATATTTAATAGACACAAATTAATTAAATATATCACTATATTGACAAAAGTATGATCCAACTCATAGGAAGTCATATAATTATTGATTTGATACTTGGTTTGAGATTAAAGTTCACATGAATATGCTAAGATAGTTAATATTCTAAATTTAAATGCAAGAGAATGTAAGGAACCATCAAATGATCAAATCCAAACTGATCATTGGCGAAAATCCACAAGAAAAATGTAACTTAATACTAAAACCATAAAAACCAAATATAGGGTTTCGTATAAAGTGAACCAAATACTATTTTGATTTGAGAAATTGTCACAAAACATCACATGATGCCATATAAAAGATCACTACATTGAGAACATCATAACAAAAGAAGGGAAGACATTGAGAATCAAAATAAAACATCTTCATTAATATTGTGAAAAAGTTTACAAGATGATCCAGAGATAAATAGATACATCAATACATGATGCAATTTACAACTTGTAATGGTAAAGGAACATAAAAAAATATATTTATGAGAATATTGAATTTCCTTACTTTTTGTAGAAGTTGTAATTGAAATAGAGTACTTAATATGATAAAGTTTGATAAATACTGATTGGTGTATTTTCATTTTTAGTCTTATAGGAGAATAATTCAAGAATTTAATGTTAGATTGCGTAGATGATAATAAGTTATGATATTATTATATATAATATTTCCTTGAGAAGCCAAAAATGAATTTCGAACATAATTAGAGTGGTTTTAAAACCAAAACTCTGAATGAAAAATGGTTAACTGAATGTCCAAGAAAAGGACAGTCAGATTGTTTATTTTATTTCCATCATTTTATCATAGATAGAATAGAGTAATATAACAAAGTAAGTAGAACATGTTAATGCAATTTTACATCCTTAGTGGTCTAGAGAAAATTAGGGAAGTTGCATATCTTTTGTTTTATTGAAATCATAGATTGGTATGTATTAAATGCATTGATCAACATCAATGTCATGCAGAGCTTTAGGAAAATCCAGACTCGACTCCCTTGATGGGCCATGTTCCAACACACCCTTGGAACCAAGATCAATGAATTATATACCATCTTTTATCCCATGTCATATTGGGAAGGTCACACAATTATCTTCACAAACACCTTCCTTATTATTTCCTCATGGCATCTCATCTCGTTTCCTATCCCTCTCATTCTCTTTCTCTCACAAATCAACCATGGATGGTTGTAGATTTAACTAAAACTGACCCCTAACCACAGAGAACAACGCACTCACCCAATTTGTCACTCATGTTGACAAGAATGAGACACACCCACCTTCGAAACCCAATAACTCCCCACCCCAAGCTATATAAACACCCCCTTAACTTTTGTTTCATACAACGAATCCCCATCCACCTCTCAGGCCCTTGATCCCTTTCCTTTTACTTCAACTTCTTTCAACAACATACACACCACCGCGAGCCACCATAGGTCTTTCTCACATTTTTCCTTAAACTAAAGAGATGCAATTGAGAGAGTGACACAATTTTCCATGCAGTTCAATGCCAAATTCAACCCAATTTTAGGACGCATGTGGATACACGATCATGGTTCCATCCTCCACTCATAGATGAGATCAATTCCCAATAAAAGATTCTGGATTTTTCTTTTTCGAGAGGCTACTAACCACTATTGGATCTAAGTGGTCAATTACAATCCAATTTGAATATTGCAAGATCCACCTCTCCCCTCTTTGTAAGTGTCTCACCAAGTGGTGTTGCTCTATCTCGGTCATCTAATCAAGTAAAGACTAAGATCAGTTGCTCAATCTTCATCATGTCTCCAACCTGTCCCCCTTCCATGTGCACCTAATGCGAGTGGAGGGAGGATCCACCAACACATGATGATGTCCTGATAAACCAAATACAAAAGATCAACCTCCCTATTTTTTCATTATAAGGTAATTTCATCCTACATGTCCAATATTGAGAAAAATACCACAAATTTAGTTAAATCATAATAAATATACCCTAACTACAAATGTAGTTATGTTATATATCAAATTCCACAAAAAAGTGAGACAAACATGTTAAAATTACTTTATTGAGATTGATATGATTCACTATCTATTGTAAGTACCTAATATACTCTTTTCTATGTTGGAATATAAGAATATGTTTTAGTTTACAAATATTGGTCACTCTAACCAAAACCCTAATTAGGTTAGGGATTTGAAATATTTTGAAAACCTGACATCTTGATCATTAATATGATGATCATTTTATTAAGAATGAAATGAAACCCCAATAGTAATTATGATTTAATTAAGGTTTAGGATTAATTTAGGAATTTTACCCAAAGTAAGGGCTGAACCCATATGTAAAGCCTAGTTTCCATTTGATTCAAACCCAATTCAAGATATAAACCTAACCGTTAAAAAACTATAGGAAGAGAATTTGAATACTTTAGTAACAGCTTCAACGTTATTTGACAATTTCTAAATTCAGGAATTTGATTGTTTGGACTCATTTGATGATATCATTTTCTCTGTAAAATAGGTATTTCGGTTATCTATGATTAATCTCCTTACCTGTTCTTGGATTTCTAATGCAGTCCAAACTTTGATCATTTAGTAAATTGTATCATTTTTTATTTTCTTTCACAAGATAGAATATAAGTGTATCATTATATTTGGATCAATAATTCAATTAGGTCATCAAAAATTTCAAGGTGAATAATGACCAAAATGCCCCTTGAAGTTATGAAGAATAAGATTTCAGTGTTCAAACATTATTTAGAGTCCATTATTGGAACTTAATGTAAAGTTTGTTGTTGGAACATGAGAATGAGTCATAATGAGGAACTCATTTCACCATTTTATTTGGATTACCAAATGGACTCATTTGAATTTTGTAGTCAAGACTTAACTACCCATGAAGTCCTTCTATTTAACTACACGACCCAACTGCACAACTAATGGAGGAGTCATAATATCCTCATACCACAAAGATCATGAATGTTTGCAAACATTACAACCCACTCAAGGGACCACTACATTGCCTATTTATTAGTTTAAGGGTATGTTGACAGGTCCAACTTATTTTCTACCCCCATGCTAGAATGAAACCCAACATATAAGTTGTGTCATTTTACTATAGATGTTTCACCTAATATGGTCTAGAATATCTTATTCAAAAATGACACTGATGATGATTGCAAACCATGGGGAAGTGATCAAAATTTGTGATGTCCATGAATAGATCTCACATGATCCTATGTTCACTTCATCCTCCTTGGAAGGTGACAATAGTTGGGAAGAAAAAAATGAGAAGTTTATAACAGCAAGGATATAGTAAGCAAGAACAACCTATCCCCAATTATTCTAGATAAAGTAGGGTGAAGGATTTACAATTGGGTTCACCTATATCTGCCTCGTGTTTAGAATATGATAGAGTCACCTAAGGTCACATCATAGCACATCGGGGGGACAAATACTATATTCAGAGATGGAGTCTAAAAGTTCCATTATTCTAGAAGATTTTCAACCTATTCCCTCCATCGGCTTCTCTATTGACATCCTAGGGCCTTCCTATTCATATATCTAACTCAAATGCAAGTTAAATATTCAACATTGATTAATTCATTTAAGTGTAGTATAAGTCACTATCAACACATGCATGAATTACCTAAGTCGATTTATCTTGTTTCCCTACTTAGGAATTGACATGACCCACATATGAACCCTTTCTACCCCTACATGGCGGACCCACTCGACAAGACACAAGCAAAACTAGACCCAAAATATAGGTTTTGGGATCCAAGTGTCTTTATGGTGGGGAGACCACTCCCTCTATTTTAACATGTCCCTCTATCTAATAGTGTTTCCTATTAGATATTTTCCCCACAAACTATATAGATTCAATATTGCATACATGATTCATTCAATAATTTTGATAGATTTCTTTCACTTTCATCCATGCACATCCCTACTATCTAAAGTTTAGGGTTTACTCGAGGACAACTTTAAGATTGGGGTGGTAGGCCAGATCACCTTTAACCTAATTTTTTTTCATTTAATGTATTGATGTTTATTTCCTTATACTTTTCCCTTGTTATGCATTTAGTGTACAACATTCAAATTTGGTATCATTATGCATGGAATCATTGCTTTATAGCCTAACTTCTATTGCTTAATAGGACTTTGTTGTTTCATATGTATCTTTAGCCATTAAGGCTATGCTAGTTTGAATATCAAATGGTTAAATATCATGCACATGTTAAATTTCCCCAACATCATTCCATGTTCTTCCCTTTTAGTTTTGTTCATCTCATTGAATCCTATCATAAAGTTTGAAGAAGGATTTTAAGGTTAAGCTCTAGTATATGATTTGAAAATTCTAATTTGTCGCTTCATGTATGGAATACAAACTCATGGTTTGCACTTGATTGGTTGGATCTAGAGTACAATAAAATTTTGAATGGTGTAATAACAAAATGATCATATTCCAAGGATTCTTTAACCATATCAAGACTTTTTTACGTAAAAGAAAATTAGTTTAGAATCCAAGGGGGGTTGTTTTCCTTTGATGGTCTTCTTCATTCTGACACCATATTGAGTCAAAATGAAAAGAAAAAATATACAAAAGAGGCTCATCCATCTAAAATCTCAAAAATAATTCTCATTGATCAAAGAGAATGAAAATATAAAAACAAGTATCACGCAAGACAATAAATTAAAATGCAGAGGATATATCTTAAGAGTGAATAAAAGATTAGTAATTATTTTTCTCTTTTAAGAGAGTCAAGGATTGTTCCCAACAAGTATATGACTATACTCTAGATGCAGGTATGTCCTTATTGGTAGTGCAGCCACTATAAAAGATCATTAGAGAGTCGTTAGAAAAACCTATGAGAGTGATGAGATCATCAAAGTAGAAAGGTTGGTTGGAGAATAGTATGAGGAGTTCATCTGACTGCTTTTCAACAACTATCTTTGAATACAAGGACCGTTACTCATTACATGGAGCAACATGATGCATATCAGGACTCGTAGAAGTCACTCGAGTCATTTATATTTACTTCTTCATTAGGCTTGAATAAGTGAAATTTATGTTGTTCTTGATTCATTTATATGAATCCATGATGAAAGCTCATTCCTCACTCTCATCACCATCTTGATTTCCTAGATGGATGCACCTTCACACATATATATGGTTGAAACCCCAACAAATCTTGTTGGATAAAAATGAATTCACCAAAATATGCTCAATATTTCTATATTATTACATTATTTGGTTTTTTTATGGTGGGTGTTTGTTATGAAACAACATGTCATAGGAGACTTGTAGCTTAAAACTATTTCTCCTAACCTCAACATCAATCATGAAGCTTAATTTGGATGTTATCTTTGTATCTTTGAGTCAGGGTCTTTCTTTAGGACACACAAATGATTAGCTTGTAATGGCTAATAGCACTCGATAATAGGAGACAATAATGAGTACTTAACTATATTTTAGTACCTAAAACATCCTAGATATGCCCAAATAACTTTTTATAGTTATCTCTTATGTAATTTATATCTTTTTGAAGATATATATGGCAACTAGAATATTTTTGGATTTGTAGGCACCGAACTGAGAAAGACGTCAATTCCTCAAGAATTGACTGGATGATTGGTTCAACCACTTTTTCCCATGAACCCATCAAGGGTTCATAAGAAATTGGATAGGGTATGCATAAAACCAGTTGTAGTTCATTCAACATGGATTAACTTTCATAAAGATAGCCCATATTTCCAAGGCATGAAATCTCGACAACGAACCCATCTTCAATATATCCACAAAGCTCTACTCAGACCAGGTTTGCTCCAATTAAACTAGGTTAGCATATCCCAAATAAGCATCTTCCATATCCACCACTGACCAACTTGGGCTTCCACAAAGATTGATGTGCCTATAGACTAGGAAAAACTTAGCCAAGGTTCTCCTAGTATTGCAACAATAAACAAACAATCTTAGACAAAAGGTGAAATGCAAACCTAGTCGAGGTTCACCCAACCTTTCTCAGTTTCACCTACATCAATCATCATCGATCATCCTCTATTGACCTCAATGTTTTACATTTTATTTCTAGTGATGGATGAAAAACAATGGCATTACAACCAATGGGACATCAACCAGAAGGATCTCTACTAGTGGTCGTGTCATAGATAGGTGTGTCGAAATCCATGACTGACAAGACAAACCTGACTAGTGGAAATCAAACCTGTCACAAGTTCACTCTCGAACATGTTCATAAGTGATGAGGTTAATTTGGGGAGGGTTCACACGAAGCCCACCAGGATTTTGATGATCAAGTTCAAGTTTCACCCAACCCGGCTCAGGTTTTCTCCCTCCATATAGAATATCACATAATGAAAAACCCAACTAGTGTTCATATGGAACTGGCACTAGTTCGTGCAACTCGGCCAGGGTCACCCATCCCAACAAGGGCTCATGGTTGTATTAGACAAATATCACGTATACTTTTCCTTGAACTATAAATACCCCTCATGGGCCACCAGGCTAAGGGTTGCACACTTCCTTTCCCAGAACATTATCTTAGAGCTCCAAGGCCCGAGAGGGATAAGGGTCCAACCCTACTTCACCTACCTCACCATTATACACATTGGATTCGGGTGTTAGTCTGGGATGTTTGAGTGTTGTCGATGCCAGAGAACAAGGTACATAGATAGTTCAATTCCTGGTTGCATAGCCCATGATTCACTCTCTCATTTAGTGGGAAATGAAGAATATATTTCTTTATTTTTTTCTTGTCTAGTTTTAGTTCAACAAAAACTTGTACCTCTTGATTTTCTGTACCTAAGTAAGAATGAAGTTTTTAAGCACCTATGCATCTCCACGTCTTTTTGATTGAAACTGTTCGCTACAATGACCCCATAAACTTATAGATGTTCATTGGTATAGGGTTATAAATAATTAAAACTTGATATGTTCCAAGGTTTGGTGTTAGATTCTATTTTATCAAATTTAATTTTGGCCTATTAGAATCCTTCGTTCCTCCACATGTGGGATTTTAGTTTTGTTTTTATTGTAAAATAATGATTCTTGTATGAAAAACAACTACCACCATCCTCACGTAACTTTTATAGCCACTTCATTAAGGTATTAACCAAGATTTTGACCTAGACACCATAATGTCCTTTTACTGCAACGCTCGTGTATGGTCATTACTAATGTCAAGAATTTTCAAAATCAAATGAATGGAAAATAAAAATAATTGTTTGTATATAGCTAATCGAGGATATCTATTGATAGATAGTAGCCTCCTTAAGAAGAGGGGTCACAATGGAAGGAAAATATACTCCTTTATTGTCACATGTTTCTCTTGATTTTTGTCTGGAGTAACATATGATATTAGTCGTTGGTAACATCAAGAGAAGTGTAATAAAATAAATTCATCAAGTGATTAAATATACATCATTTCACTTGAGTTCTACACAATAAAGAACTTGTAGCATAAAATAAGCAATCTACTCACCAATATATTTATATTAATCATTATCATTGTATTTTACCTAGAAAAAACTATTATGAAATTCATTGTAATAAATGCATTTTGCCAAACAAATAATAGAGTAAAGAGCACAATCAACTTGCTTAAAACCGACTTTAATAAAATCTTACTTAAATTCAGAATAACGAACATTTTTTACTCACACAATGGATTATGGCATGTGCCTAAAGGGTGATGTGAGAATGAGAAGTTACTAACAAGATAGAATGACTTAAATCTTGACTAGTAATATGTATGTAATTTATGTGGTAGTTGTGCTTTTTGAATAAACAATGCAACAGAAAATCATGAGGTACATACATCGACAAAGCAAAACAAAACATACATGAGTTGTAATCTTGTATATGTCATGCTTTACTTTTACGTTATTTTTCACTTTCTCGATGTAACATATCTCTGTTTTATTTTTTACTCATATTTATATTCCTGCACAAATGCTTCTATAACCTAAGATAATAAAACTCGAAAAAGTCAAAAGGATGTTACCTACGGAAAATAAAGAGAGTGGTTGAATAGTGTTGATATAAATTTATGACACCCATGGTATTATTGTATATACTTTTAACAAAATTCTTTGACCATAGGGGGACATACACATCTGTTATTTTTCACTAGCCAACAAATGTCTGTACGCAAATACTTCATTGTAATACTAATATTAATAGAGTAAAATAGCAAGTGTATCATGTGTCATTTCAATAAACAATTAGACATACTTAGCCCGGTGACGACCGCGGTGCCGGGAGAGATAATCGGAGAAGGGGAGGGGCAATTAGAAAAGGGCTATGACAATTGGGTTGTTGTCTTAGATGAAGTTCACGGCATGCGTTGCGATCGAATAGAAGGGGAGAATTCTTACGTGCACAACTTGCTGGAGGTCGCCCATGTGCTAAGCGGCTGAATGGTATGGTGCAAAGTTATCTTCTCCGCTGCACAGTCCACATAAGTACAGAAAGGTTACAGACAGACTGTAGAGAAATTAGACAAACATGTTGTCTATGTTTCATGGCTTGCCAGCATTCAACTTAGCTATCTTGCGTATGAACAAGGATGCGGACAGAGAACAAATTATAAAAGCAGCATATGTATCATGGTTTCCCTGGACCTGAGGACAATTATAAAAAGCATATCCCTCCTTCAAGTCCTGTTCCACCACTCTTTACAGCATGGGCTTTTAGCCCCTGTTTGGGAACAGAGTGGGATTTCGACTGGATTAGACGGGGTTAGTAAGGATTCAGTCTGATTCTGTTTGACAAACCAGTCTGATTCTGTTTGGCAACCCAGTCTGATTCTGGTCAGCTGGTCTGATTTGAGTCTGATTGCAGTCTGATTCTGTTTGACTACTAGGCTGGATTCAGTCTGCTTTTGTTTGGCAACGTAGTCGGTATCTGCTGATTCTGTCCTGATGTTGTAGAACTGTTTTAACCAGAGTAAGGAATGTGTAGTTGTGTTGCCGCTTAAGCAGAAGTTGGCCGAAGTGTATTATATACTAAATAACCAATAAATAATATATAAAATGCATAATTTATGAATTTAAATTAAATAGTAGCAAACATGCGTAGCATGTCTGTAGCAGAACTTAATACCACATAAAAAAATAGAAAATATTTTAGATATTCTCGGGAAAATACATCTGTAACATACAAACTGAAAGGAGAGGTCTGCCCTACACAAAGACAAAGCTACACAATCTAAGATGGTGAGCAAGCAGCCAACTTCATGCCTCGTCGTACTCGTCGGCCAACTTCTTGGCCTCGTCGTACTCGTCCCATGACACATGACAGGCTTCGTTCAACAATTGATTTGTTTCCTGTTTGCTAGCGTCTTTTGGTCAGTCGAACAACAACGACAGATGGTGAATAGGATGAGTAACACCCTTGGCTTGTTCGTGTCTCTCATTTGGGCCCTCATCGCGTGTAGGCTCGTAACATTTTTTCTTGCAAACAAGGTTTTCTTCTACATATTTTTTAATCTTCGACGGAGACATCAATAATTTTTCAAACTTTGTCCTTGCCTTTGACCGTGATCGCGATGACGACATCTATAGTTAATAAATAAATATAAGTATTAGCAAATACCAGTAATAGTAAGATAACTGTGACAATATTGAATACAAATAAATGCTCCAAACAAACTTAGCTACAAACAATTAAGAACGTGATGTATGCCTTCAATACATAACAATAAAGCTCCAAACAAACTTAGCTATATAAAAATAAATGTTGCGAAGTAAACACAAACAACTACAATGTCGTGGAAATATATTACAAGTTCATGTGTTACGTTCGCCGTCTAACGTGGTTATTTGATTCACTAATCGGTGTTAATAAGATATTTAGCAACCCCAGGTGGGTAAATGCGACAAGTCGTCACGAAGTTGTGATGCACGACGAATGGCAGGGGAGGCAATAAATCTCCCAAAATAAAAAGATTGTCTCTTATGAACTCTCTCCTTATGTGTTGCCATCTCATCTGCAACTTAGTCAAAGATATGTAAGGCCCCCCAGTTATGTTTCGGAAGTCACGCCATGCCTCCATACAAGCCTGTGTGTATATACTCTATTAACACATCTCCCCAACTGATATTGGTTTCTCATCATACATCTGAGAATCATATCAAGCTCCGTACACCACATAAAAGAAGGCATCCTTGGAGGCCCAGCCATATTATAGATTCTGTAAGTAATATATTTTAGACGTAAGGGTGTATGGCACAATTAAGGGAATATAAAATGCATATTCAGTGCTAACTAACATTGAACAACATCACGATGAAAAAACATACACCCTCCATAAAACATACACCAACACTATGATAAATAACAAAAGCCTGTTAATGTCGGATGAATTCATAAAGATTTAATGTTAAAAACATCAAATGGTGGACAATGTAAATCGATACACCAAACTAAATGTAGCTCTCTGCCATTAAACGTTATGGCGTCACCGTGGGTGAAGGAATGTCCAAAAGAAGACTACAATCTTCCTCCAGACTGGCAACGTAGCGTTCTCGAACCGCATGCTCATACTTTTTTGGGTGTATATATCATTGTAATTGTGATGAATTTCAACAAAGTCGTTCATGTTCATTGCCTGGCCCCACAGTGACTTGCACTCGACAGTTAGTAACATAATCTCAACTTTCAAAGAATCAATTGTTGGGGGGAGATTGACTGACCAACGGAAGTATCTGCACCGATCTTTTCCCTACAATGTATTATCAAGTTTAATGAATGACAAAGAATGTGCATCATACACAACGACAACCTATTATGTATGTATTTACTAGTGCACCTCACGAGAAGGACATATGTAATACATTTCACCCGACCTTTCACTCAGAATGCCAAAATCATACAACTCTGCATCCTCTGTGTTAAGCCGCAAGGCTGCATCTAACCCACAATCACACCTCAGAACTTCAGATGGATTCATTGACATCTAAAACATGATTGAGGATTAGTAAAAATATTGTCGGATTCTGAACATAGATTTCAAATACAAATTTCCGAACATAAAAAAAGTCTAATTGCTTGTTCTACATCTATGATGTATTGTATCCGTCCTCGTTTGAAGAGTCGTTATTTCTCGTGAAGTGAAGTCGTTGGCGAAGATATTGGCACCTCTCACGTAGAGTGGAAATATCTTGTTCGAGCGTATTGGTGTCTGCTCTTGTCGAACTGACAAAGTCACATTGTTCAGACCATAGCCTGCATTCGTTACGTGCATATGCAAGTTGTGTTAGCATAACATCCCTAACTGCAATAATTGTGGCAACTGTGGGTGGTACATGCTGCGCGGGCAATCCCATCTGACATCTGTTCGAAACAAGACCCCTACCACATGTAAAATACGGTATGTGGGGGGTTTTATTTTCAAAACGTCCATTTCCCGCGTCTGCGACATCCATATATGCACGTACAGTGCATTGAAGGCCGCATGTACAACAAGGCATTCCATTCTCCATTTCAAGACAACCTACCGAATCATTATGTCATGTATATTATTATGATCCAGTAAAAAGTTCGTAAAATAAACAAGTAAAGGCTACAAAGTTATGTGGTGGATGATTTATCAAATAATGTCAAAGACTATTACACATACAAGTGTACGTCAACGGGCATCCCATAGCAAATTTGAAATGGATTCACGTAAACGATCACCCTCCCTTGAATCGGCCTGAGTTGTTTGTTGGAGGGAACTCAGGTCAACCCCAGTAGGGGGAATGACAGATGTTGAAATGTCATCTGGGAGTTTGTCCATGATACTGTCGCCATCATGTTGGCGGCGTATGAAATTGTGGAGGATACAACAAGCCATTACGAGGTGACACTATGAATGTATGAGATATGTCGCCCCCTTTTTAAGGTAGGCAAACCGCCGCTTCAGCACCCCAAATGCTCTTTCTACAACATTACGTAATTGTGCATGGCGGTGGTTGAATATCTCCTTTTTTATGGTGTAGGCATGTCTATTTCCTCGGTACTCAGAAATATGGTAAGCTGTGTTGTGATACAGTGCAAGTAATTGCCGAGTGTTGGCATACCCTGTATCAACTAGGTAAAACTTTTCCGATAGAACTTTAAACCCGCCCGTGGTCTTCGCTGACTGTAGGACCCATAGGTCAGCAGTCGATCCCTCCCACCCAGTAAGGACATATGTAAACTCCATGGAGAAGTTAACTACATCCAAGACATTAAGAGAGACGTTCCCTTTTCTGTCTCGGTAGCAATTTTTCTTGTCTCGTTTAACCAAGACTGGGATGTGTGTTCCGTCAATTGCCCTGATGGCATTCTATAACACCAAAATAGCTTGTAAATAAATTAAATATTTCCAAATGGTTAAAGATTGTAGGGACTAACTATTACCTTGAAGTACGAGTAGAACCTTTGGGTGTCCAATATACGAGAATGCGTTGCTGTGTATGTCGCTGCAGTTTGCATGACAATGTAGTCATTAGACAACGAACACACAGCGTCCCAGACTTTGTTGAACTTTCTACTGATGGTCTCGGTCTCACCAGAGTGAATGTAGTCCTCAGCCAAAGCACGATTTGTATGTCCATGGCCAACTATTTGTAGGAAGTAGCATACAACCTCAACTGAACTGACGCCTCTAGTACTTCGTAACAAGGCCCGACTCTCAAGCTTGTCCACAAGGGCCAATATAGAATGTGGTCTCATTCGGTATAGGTCATAAGCCCTTTATTCATGACCGTTTAAAATTTCTAAGACCTTCTGGTGGCCACTCCTAATGCTAATTGACCTGGGTATTGTAGGTGGTATGTCAGAAATGTCGTCGATGATGGAGTTTGCTATGGACTCATCTATTGTATCAGCAATGTGATTAGCTGGACCAGACAATGTATGTAGAATGTGCGTGAGGAGCTCAGGTGTTTTTGTTTGGTCGGTGGTTGACATGATGCCTACAAGTGGAATCGTAGCAAGGTTGTCATGGCAACGACAAGGAAAAAATAACTACTCGACAATCATATGTAACCATGGACATGTAAAATAATGGCTTGCATGAAACATAGCGAATTAGATTGAACGCAAAATAAAAGCATGGCAGTGAAATAAATTATTACAACAGTTAATCAATTTAGTTTGTGCGGTAAAATAATGTCTGGACGGGAATAAAAATATTTCAGCAATTCAGAAAATTAGATTATGGAGAAAGAAAATGTTTCAATGGGAAATAGATTATTATAATAATGAAAGAACTTTCTACTGATTTGCTGAGTGAAATGTCTGGCCATTAATCAAACTGATGTTCCCCCTTATGATCTGAAAGGGCCAACATCATTGGACGAAGGAAAAAATTCACGTAGAGATGACATAAATGACGATGGCATACTTGGGTTGTTGCTGAAGTTGGGAGTTGGGGATTGCGGGAAAAATGCATTGTGAGATGGCATAAACGAGGATGGCATTGAAGGTGTTGGTGTTGCATTGGCAACTTGGGACCTTTCCCAAAGGTCTTGCAACCATATGGTTATCTTTTGAGGTGTGTCTATAATGCTGAGGTAGATGATGTGGTTTGTTGAGTCCTTGATGGCGTTCACAAGTGTTGTAAACACAACAGTGGGGGCATCTGGGTAAGTGTCATGGAAATGTTGTAAGATGGTTGTAAACTCTTTCTTTTCAAAGGATCTAGTTGCCACACCACTACCTAACTCATGAACCTTTGCATAAACCTGTGTGAATTCAGATAACACTTCATTTGAAAGCCCACATCAGTCTTGAGCCACTGATGGCCGCTTCTTGCGCCTAACGACAGGAGGCCTCCCGCCAACACTCGGTGTATCTGTTCCACCTCCCCTGGTGTCTCCCTCACTTTGCATCCCATATGCGGCCATATTCAGTTCCCCTGATTGCCTTCCAGTGTTCATGGGTGTCTCTGACCCATCTAAGTCGACAGTGACATCATCCTCGGAGGCAACGTCAGAAGGGATTTGTGTGTCCATTGAAGACATTGCATGATGTCCTCTAGCAATGTTCCTCCCCGCCATCATCTCGATGTCATAGTAGTGGGGAAACAGCTTGTTAAGCAACCTAGCAAGGTCCTTGTTTGCCTAAGTATACGAAAAATTTGTATTATGAAATTTAAGTGTAAATATAGGACATTACTTTATTCGATTAAGGGACTGGTTATTGGATATACCGCAAGGCTCTCCCTCCATTCAGGGTTGTCGGGCAGCGTGGGTTTATGCCTGGTGTCATCCCATCCAATGCCACTCTTATTCGTCACAAGCTTCAAAGCACCATAGTCCCTCCTCAAGTTCTTCCACCGAGTTTTGAGCTGGTCTATATTGCAGGCCGTCTTCCCCATCCTATTTTGCATTTCCACACTTGCCTCCCTCCAAGCCTCCCTAGTGAAATGAACATCGACACAACTGCCTAGGTCATATTGTCTGCGCAATGTTGATACTAGAGTGGCATCAGACTCTCTTGCCCAAACATTACGAAACTTGGGGTCAACGGAAGACATACCCCCACAGGTGGTGCAATATATTATGATACACAAATTGTTATGCTATCAAGATAATATTGTATTGTAGTACAGACAATAAACAACCATCATACTGTAGAGACTAGGTTGATATATATATATATATATATATATATCGTGAAGTTGATATATATATGGTGAAGTTCATATATATATATTTACTACACACATGTGGTACACTTTACAATAAACAGATGAATTCCCACTCAATATATTTACTACAGTGGAATTTGATTCATGCCATCGGATTCATCTCAAATTGTACACGTTAGCTATATTTAAAGATGTGTTTTGTTTACTGATAAGATATCTATCTTGCATTACTTTCTATGCCAACGAAAGCATGTACTTGAATGGTGATGGCTGAGCTGCAATTACACCAAAATTACTCTATACACCAGCTACTACTATGTTGGTGTGTCCTAGAAGTATTATGTAACTAAACTTACTCTATACACCAAAATTGATTCCATTTTTTATAGACCTAGGTATACTGTAACAGAATCATTGCTAAATTGCACATGTCTGTATAAAATTGTTCTATTTGAGTGTAATGTACAGGTTTAGTGCATGAAAAATCAACAACAAGCTATTATAGGATAATCCAAGCATATTTGTTGGATGAGTTTCAAGCAAAAGAAATATTATGATATCATTTCAATGTTATAAATCATGACCTATAATACAAGTAATGTATAAATAAAGGTAGTTATTAGTACTCATTTTTGACCTATAATACTGCAATACTCATCAATAGATTAAATTGATTCAATTTTGACAGAGCTAGTTATTATGTAAGAGAAACACTGCTACATTGCACATGTATCTAAAAAAGTTGTTCTATTTCAGTGTAATCTACATGTTCAATGCATGGAAACTCAACAAGAACCCATGACAGGACAATCCAAACATATTTGTTAGATGAGTTTCAATCAAAATAAATATTATCATAGCATTTAAAAGTTATATTAATCTACAGGTAGAAAGAGTATGATTATATATTAATATCACAAATGTAAAGAGATTTGAACTGCAAGTTGTTGAAACAGACTGGGTTGGGTCACTGAAAACTATTACTAGCTATAATAATCAAATAGGTCGACAAAATGTTTATATTAATATCACAAATGTAAAGAGATTTTAACTGCAAGTTGTTGAAACAGAGGAAGTCGGGGCACTAAAAACTATTACTAGCTATAATAATCAAATAGGTCGACAAAATGATGCTTAAACTGAGGAATTGCCTAATGTTGTATCATATTAATAGATTGAGTAATTCGTGTAATTTAGTAAAATGTCATTCTGAACCACAACATTGTATCTACATAAGAAAATTCCTACTTTCACAAACTTATCTAGTTCAATCAAAGTAGACATCACATGAACTAGGCTTTTTTAGTGCACTCGTGAACCATTGATTATGCAAGAAAAACATCACAAGATTTGTCTTTCAAATACAAATCATATGTCAGAAATAAATTATGGTGATCAAATAGACTCAATGTAATTCAATCATTGTGTATAATCCAAAACAATAATCATTTATTTTGAAGATCATCTCTTCCTAGTCAAACTGATTCCATTTTGTACAGACCTAGGTATTCTATAACAAAAACACTGCTAAATTGCACATGTATGTATAAAATAGTTCTATTTCAGTGTAATGTGCAGGTTCAGTGCATGGAAATTCAACAACAAGCCATGATAGGATAATCCAAGCATATTTTTTTGATGACTTTCAAGCAAAAGAAATATTATGATATCATTTCAATGTTATAAATCATGACACATGGTAGGTATACTAAGAATACTACAAGTAATGTATAAATAAAGGTAGTTATTAGTACTCATTTTTGACCTATAATACTGCAATACTAATCAGTAGATTAAATTGATTCGATTTTTGTCTGAGCTAGTTATTATGTAATAGAAACACTGCTAAATTGCACATGTATCCAAAAAAGTTGTTCTATTTCAGTGTAATCTATAGGTTCTGTGCATGGAAACTCAACAAGAACCCATGACATGACAATCCAAACATATTTGTTTGATGAGTTTCAAATAAAAGAAATATTATCATAGCATTTAAAAGTTAAATTAATGTGCAGGTATAGAAAGAGTATGATTATATATTAATATCACAAATGTAAAGAGATTTGAACTGCAAGTTGTTGAAACAGACTGGGTTGGGTCACTAAAAACTATTACTAGCTATAATAATCAAAGTAGACATCACATGAACTAGGCTTTTTTAGTGCACTCGTGAACCTATGCTTATGCAAGAAAATCATCAACAAAATATTTGTCTTTCAAATACAAATAAAATGTCAGAAATAAATTATGTTGATCAAATAGACTCAATGTAATTCAATCATTGTGTAGAATCCAAAACAATAATCATTTATTTTATAGATTATCTCTTCATAGTCGAAACTGATTGCATTTTTTACATACCTAGGTATTCTATAACAGAAACACTACTAAATTGCACATGTATGTAAAAAATTGTTCTATTTCAGTGTAATCTATAGGTTCAGTGCATGGAAACTCAACAAGAACCCATGATATGATAATCAAAACATATTTGTTTGATGAGTTTCAAGCAACAAAAATATTATCATAGCATTTAAAAGTTATAAAGCATGAAACATGGTACGTATACCAATAATACTACAAGAAATGTATAACTAAAGCTAGTTATAAGTACTGTTTATCATTTTATTATTTTGTAGATGCACATAATCATTTATTATAGTTATTTTTTTGACAATAAAATCATTTTGGGATACTTGTGGGTACCAGATAAAGACTATCTCGTCCTAGTCCAAATTATCTCCATATAGAAAGCAACAGGAAATGAAAAAAGCATAACAACGGGAGAGAATGAAGGAACTTTGGGGTAGATATCAACCAAAAAGGTTGTATTATTCCATGGCCTCCTCTCTGACCATATTCAAACATGAATAATGAGATGGATATATTTGCTCCTATCCATGACAAACATTGCTTAAACTATGCCATCGACTGATAAAATGTGTCTGTCATACACAACAATTAACTTGTTTGGAACCAATGTCGGTTGAATAAATACACAAATTAATGACCAATCCACCTCAGAAATCACCTCAAAAATGTCTGCCCTAATCGACATCACAAACAAAAGCGTCGGCTACCCTATTTCATGACCAAACTTAGCAGGAAGGGGCGACAAAGAAGAAGCACTACGGAATCCTGGCTGTGTGTAGCACTGTCGGAGCACCAGGGAGGAGAACCGCCGGATTTCAGTCGAGGATGACCAACTTCCGTGAACAGCTGCTCCAACAGGCATATGTGGAAGTGAAGAACCTCGCAGCACAAAGATAATATGAAGGCAGACGGACACTTTGCCTTGGACGAGGCGAATATAAAGGCAGACGAACACTTTGCCTTGGACGCGCTAGGTTTCTTCTGTGCGTCGACAAGATGGGACAATGACAATGTCAGATTCAAATAGTCAAACACCGGGGCAGGGTATGGGTTACCTTGCTTTTGAGGGATGTAGCCACCCCAGTAGACTGACTGTTACAGACGGCTAAATTAATTCTCCATTCAGGCGCTTCGCCCGACGATGACCTATGCCCTCCATCCGCGATTTGGTCGACGCCGCAGACATCATAGACGGTTGAATTACTTCTCTCACACACGGACCAATAGTATGCGCGTACAGCCGCGAATCATCGGGAGGAAGAGCACCGAGAGGGAGAAGGCTAGGGCGAGAGGGAGAAGGCTAGGGTGAGACGGAGAAGGCTAGGGTGAGAGGGAGAGGCGCGAGGGATTGGGGTCGGGGGGGTTGTGTCTGGGCAGAAACCGGACTGAGATTCACAATCCTTCCTCGACTGGGACTGGGATTATGCGGATTATGAGATTTCATTATCCTAAAATGGGGATCAAAATGGATTGGTTGCCAAACACATTTCTCGCCCAAACCAGACCGGATTGGGCCGCCGTGGCGCTATGCAACACACCCTAATCCCGGTGCAGTCCATTCCCAAACAGGGGATGTGTCCTGTTGTCACCAAACACTATTAGAGAAGAGGTGTATGTATCATTGATAAAAAAAGTAATAGACATAGAGGCACAAAGATTGTGACCTAAAAATGATCCTCTCACCCACACTGTGCGTCAGACATGGTTACACGCAGGGGAGGAGTGGTATCGAGAGTTTGAATTGGGGGATGTAGTTTCAGAGATTGATGTGGCATGGCATAATAGGATAATTTTTTGATGATGACAGGGAGAGATGGATAAGAAGAGGAAAAGAGGTAAGAAAAGTGATGTGATTAAAGCGAAATTCATTTTGTTTATGATTTTTAATTTGATGATTCTTTTAACAAAACAAAAAGTGTTAGATTCTTGGCAAAAAATATATTTCAACAAGAACAATATTGATATACTTTGAGAAATAATGATGAAAATTTTAAAATAAATATATATATTAGGATAATATTTTTTTTCCAACACACTAATTCAAAAATAAATATAAAATAGGAAGGAGATGATAAAAGGAAAGTAAAGGGAGGAGAACATAAAAGCGATAAGGAAAGTAAATTAAAGAATTTAATGTGATAAAAGGGGAAAAGAGAGGAGAGAAGTAATGAAAAATAATGAATAGACATAAAACAAAGACCAGGTGATAATAGAAAAGTGGGCGTCACACGAACCAAATCAAACGTCAAAAGACCAACAATGGGCGCAAATTTATCAAAACTGGTTGCAAAGTTTTGAAACAATTATCAAGTGAAAAAAATGAGTGTCGAAGAGTAAATGTGGGCACAAATTGATCAGAAGTGGACAAATTTAACATTAATGGGCACAAATAGACATAAAGTATGCGTACAAGGAGCTAAATAACAAAATATGCACATAAAGTATTAAGAACAAGTTTTACATTATCTGGTGAAAATACACATAATAAAGGAGTACATATTCTTCATGAATATGTGCACACATTTATAATGAATAAATGCCTATTACTTCAGATTTGCACCTGCAAATAGCTAAAAGTGCCCATAAACGATGAATACATGCCTACAAGTGAACCAATTATTGATAAATATGTGCATCTAATTTTTATGAATAAACACCTATTACTTTGGAAATGCACCCATAATTAGATAAAAGCTCCCAAAATGAAAAAATATGGACCCAAAAATGACTAGAAGTTTCCAAAAAATGGTAAATTATGTGCCTACAAATGGACAACAATGCACCAAATGGCCAAAAGCACCCTAAATGATGAATATGTGCCCAAAAAATGGTGAAATATACATACTCATTACTTTTAGGGCTATCAATGGGTAAGGGTAAACTCGTTTACCCTTTACCCATACCCTGTAGGGGAAGGGTAAGGGTAAAGGATTTTCTTACCCTTTACCCGCCTACCCGTTACCATCTAACCCGCTACCTTAGTGGGTAAAGGTAAGGGTAAGCCATTACCCATACCCTCTAACCCGCTACCCACCAATATTTATGTATAATATATTGAATGTATGGTCATATGTTGTTTGAATCTATGTAATATTTAATTTTATTGGGTCATCATTTTAAATAATACATGTTATTCTTTTCTACTTCTTATATAGTTAACTTGGTTGTGTATTTAACACCATTTTGGAGGTGCAAGACACATGTATATATGTAGTCTATGTTCCATTAAATTATTTGTGGTGTAAGGCAAACATGTATATAATAACAAGATTTAATCTTTAATGTATCATTTAATACATATGTGAGGTAGTGTTATCTATTTTATTTGTGTTTTATTTTTTTGGATGCTACAACATTTTAGAGGGTATAAGATATGCATGTTTCTAAGAATAACTCTCTATGACATATTGTCCTTTAATATCATTTTAACATAGAAGTCTTAATCTACTAGGAATAATTTATTTTTCACACACCAATGTTAGGGTACTACCATTTGTACATGCATTCAATACAACAATTGTAGAATATTACTTTGAAACATTTTGGATATTTAAAATCCATTATGGAACATCTTGATATTTCACTCAAATAAATGAATGTACTAGCTAGACCATTATTGTTAATATTACCACAAATTTGAAGATGACATATAAATTCCCCACTTAACCCTTACCCTCCCCATTTACCCTGTGGGTAAGAGGGTAAGGGTAAGGGGAGGGTAAGGATATTGGTGGAGTGGGGAATTACCCATATCATTACCCACCAGACTTGGTGGGTAACGGTAAGGGTAAGACCTTACCCTCCCCATAGCCTCCCCATTGACAACATTTACTTTCCTCCTATCTCCTCATACTTCCTTCATCTTTCTACACTACCTCCCTCCACTTTTATCATACTTCCCTCCTCTTCTACCCTCCTTCTATTACTTCCCTCATCTCTCCTCGTCTCACTGCTTTCATCCTCTTCCCTCACTACTTCTGTCTTATCCTCCTCTTCCATTACTCATGCGCTCAGAAATGGATAAAAATACCCTTAAATAGGGAAACTCGTGCCTAAATATCTTAAAAGTATCCAAAAGTGATGAATATGAACCCACATGTGTTCATCACTGGTATGTGTGTACTCGCCACTAAAAGGCATAAAAATCCAAAATAAATGGGTGCACATACACATAAAGTAGGTGTGTAGACCTAGTTGTGGGAATGTATAAACCCATTTTGCACATTGGCTGGCATTAATGGAAGTGTATGAACAATATTTGGGCGTGTATACCACATTATTGATCATGTACAACATGGTTAGACGTAGATGCATAGTTAGTGTCTACATGTATCAACTTTTATGTCCGCATCTAACTCTTTAATGGGCGTGTTGATAAGTGCATATTTATCCATCATAACTGTGTATTTTAGATCTCTCTTTAGGAGCATTTCATTATTTTTATTTATTTTTAACATTAAATTTTTTAGTTTATCTTTTATCCCTTTTATTTGGAGTTTTTACTAAGTTTTGTAGGGGAATGATAAAATCCATCTAAAGGCCAAGAAGACGTATGAAATAGAGGCTCAATTGTCTATCTACTACCTCCCACAAATCTCAATTGATCAACTAACTCATCCAGTTGGGCGACTCACATCCACCAGATCTTTCTACATTCTGTAGGATCTACTACTCACACTAAATCTATCTTGCTTTTAGATAAAAAGAAAGGGATATGCTCCTATTAGTATATTCCTCTATTGGAGGAGATCTGATCCAAACCCATCATGTAAATTGATGAAGAATACTCATTTTCCCTAATATATATATCCTACATCAAAATAGTCATAACTTTTACATCCCAAAATAGAATTTAATGTACACGTATGTGTTGGAAAAGAAATTTAATACTGTACATGAAAAATATATACTGAATGACTTTCAAGTCTGTCGACTGGACTTACAAGTCAGTCAACTCGTCATTGTAGGAATCAATAGCAACGAGAATCACATGGTCAAAATATTAAAAGATGACAAATTAATAAATCCCTCCATGTGGGGGAAAGAAATTAATGTTGTCAAAGTTTAATCCTTTGACTAGGAAATTTGTCAAATTCCATATGATTTTATGTGATGGAAAGAACGCATTTAAAGACCAGTCAAAATTTGAATTAAAAAGGAAATTATTGTTGTTAATGTTCGGTCAAAGTAGATTTAACAGATGGCTCCAGTACAAAGCCTCACTTCTAGTATTTTTCCCCTCCTTTTTCCCTATAAAAGAAGGGGGAGCTACCATGACAAATCATCACTTTTACCATCACTTTTTTTATCACTTTTTTATATCTCTTCCTCTAGGATTTCTCTCATAATCTTATTCCTTTACATTATTTTGAGTACTCTTCTGGGGCATGGGGAGTAGTCCCATTGCCCGATCTCTACATCAGTTGTACCAAGTCCATCATTTTAACGAAAAGACGTTTCCCAAACTATTTCCATTTAGAACAAATGATATATATATATATATATATATATATATATATATATATATATATATATATATATAGAGTCAGGCTAGAATACACTCGGGTGTACGGATCACACGAATACACTCAAGTGTATTTTCATATCAAGACTATTTTTTGCAAAATGTAAACTATTGATCTTCACCGTCATACTATAACTAGGCTACATACAAATTTTGAGCCCATTTGGATGAGTGTAAGTCACTCATCCAAGGGCAACAAAATCGATGCGTGAAACTAATTTGAAATGCATAAATTTTGCGGTGTTCATAACATGAGCTATACATATCCAAATGTTCTCAAATTTTACGTATGATCTGTTCACGAGATGTTTAAGAAGATGAATGGATTAGATTTAAAAAAAATATTGCATCATGAAAAACTACTTGAGTGTATTCTGCTCCTGATACACTCGAGTGTATTCTAGCCTGACTCTCTCTCTCTGAATATATATATATATATATATATCCTTTCTCATAGATATGGGGTGATGCACTCAAGCTATTTGAGTAATTTCCCGGGTGAGCGTTCTGTGAGCTTAGTCAGCTTCTTTATTGGCCTCAATTGTTGTTCTTTTTTTTGCTTTTTTTGGGTTTATGTTGTTAGCAACAAGATGTCTATTTTGCTTGTTGTGGTTTGGGTTGAGCTCTCTTTTTGTCTGGTGGCCTCTAGCATGGATGAGATAGGGATCTCTGTGGGTGGTATCTCACATGTCTCTACCGAAGACAATGCAAACTCCTCTCCCGATGTACTGATAGGCACTTGTAGATTGATGAATTCCATCCCAGATAGCAATTTTAGACAACCACTACAAGAGGTGGATGGTGTAGAAATTTACCTATCGCATCCCAATCTGAGTCTTGTGCTATGTCTTTCCGCAAAAGGAGTTGTTTCTTGGTTAGTTGATGAGAGATCTCTATCTTGTAGATGTCGTATGGCCTATTTTTAATGAGATCGAGTTATTTTCAATATATATATATATATATATATATATATATATATATAGAGAGAGAGAGAGAGGGAGAGGGAGAGAGAGAGATAGAGAGAGAGAGAGTCAGGGTAGTGTACACTCGAGTGTACCAGAGGCACCGTACACCTCAGTCAGTTTTAAAGATGCAGTAAATTTTTGAAAATTCTAAACTGTTGATCTTCTTAAATATCTTAAGAACATAGTATATAATAAATTTTAGCTCATTTGGATACTTATAGGTCGTGCATCTAAAGGAGGCAAGAATCATGCATTTCAAATTAGTTTTGTGCATTGATTTTGTTGTCCTTGGATGAGTGACTTACACTTATCCAAATGAGATCAAATTTTGTATTTGACCTATTATTATTGTAACCATGAAGATCAATGGATTGGATTTTGGAAAGACAAGGTCTAGATAGGCAAACACCATTGAGGTGTACGACATAATCTGTACACTCGAGTGTATTCTAGCCTCTCTCTCTCTCTCTCTCTCTCTCTATATATATATATATATATATATATATATATATATATATATATAGAGAGAGAGAGAGAGAGAGAGAGAGAGAGTCAGGGTAGAATACACTCGAGTGTATTCAGAGAAGAATACACTTAAGTAGTTTTCCATGATGTAATATTTTTTTTAAAATATAATCCATTGATCTTCTTAATCATCTTGTGAATAACTCATATAAAAATTTTGAGCACATTTGGACATTTATAGGTCATGTTATAAAGACCGCAAAAATTATGCATTTCAAATTAGTTTCATGTGTCGATTTTGTTGCCCTCGAATGAGTGACGTACACTCATCTAAATAGGATCAAAATTTGTATGTAGCCTAATTATAGTATGACAATGAAGATCAATGGTTTACATCTTAAAAAAATAGTCTCGATATGCAAACACACTTGAGTGAATCCATGTGATCTGTACACTCGAGTATATTCTAGCCTGACTATATATATATATATGTTCTTGTGGGGGTATCGAGATCTCAGATCCTAACAAGATTAAATGCATAAATTCTTTATGATTTTTGTGACCTTTTATCTTTCTGATCCACTCTCATTTGTAGTTAAAATGATTATATTATTATGGAATGGAAAGATCATGGATCTCAACAAGAATGAACACATACTCTTTTAACGTTATTACCTAATTTAGATTATGATATTTTATCTAGTTGTCTTATTTGTTATAACCTATGGTGATGTGACCACCTGATCCATGGGTTAGAACCTTGGAATGTGTATCATATTTTCTTGATGTGATCACATAATAGATTTGTATGAAATGGTTGGATGAGGATCTCCGAACATAGTGAACTCAAGTTTTGGAGAAGTATGGACTTTGTGTGGTTTGTGCTCCCATGAGACACAAATCTGCATAATACTAATTCGGTCATTAAAATAAGGAGTTGGATTAGCTAATGAAGAAATGTGGTTTTTGATGGTGATCCTTCAGACCCCCAGTTCTTTCTATCTTTGATTATATACATTTTCATTTTGAACTTTTACTTTCTATTCTTAGCATAATCAGACCTCAACAAATCGAATTTTTTATTCTTATTCTTGTGATTGTTTTTGAATTTCAACAATCTTTTTCCACCATCCCTTAGATCAATAACTTACTACCAAAAGTTTGACTCGTTGCTTGCAATGAGTTGAATGCCTCTTTAGATGGATAAATTTTGATACTTTTCCTAGTAATTTGGTGTGCAAATGACAGACATCAAATTTGGCACCGTTGTCGGGTACACTTCAAATTTTATTGCATGTATATATTGGAACTTTCTTCTTTCTTTTTATATTTTTATCTTGGTTCTATAACTTTCATTGTTCCATAATTTTAATCTTGTTTAATAATTTCTTTAGCTTGTTTATAATTTTTAGACTTGTTCCATAACTTGTTCCTTTTTTTTAGTTATCATTTTTTGTAATTTTAGTTATAATTATTAATTATGTTAAAATCTCTTACTTTAGTTTACTTTCATAATTTTAGTGTAATTTCACAATTTTCTTTTCTTAATTTTTGTATTTTTTCCCTTTCAAGACTCATTCTGGTAGTGTATATCTCCTCCTGCCGAGTTTCTATTCTGGTAGTATTGGTTTCTAGTTTGTTTTCTAATTTTAGTCTTCATTATAATTTCTTAGCTTATCTTTATATTTTTTTATTCTTTTGTAATCTATAGCTAACTCCTTCACTTGTTTTATAAATCTAGTTTCTTTTTATAATTTTTAGTCTTTAATCTACTTCTTTTTCCTTTCTTTCTATCTTACATTCTCTTTTATATTTTTTTAAAGATGGTGTGGTTGGCACCATATAATGTAAACAAAAAAGCTATGGTTCCTTCTATGATAATGAATAGGGATTCCCTAAGATGACTCCTCAGCAAGCATGACTTTACCCTGAGCATGATATTAGACCCCCTCATGACACATATGATGCAAATTGAATTCCTAACCTAGGTAGAGGCTAATATGAGGATCCATGATACACAAGCCAATGTCGAAATATTATGGGAAATATAATGTACATCCTTATCGTAAAGATTATTACACTGTAGATAGAGACAAGCGGATAAAGGACCTCTCAGAGATAGTAGATGATAAAGTAGCTATTAGAAAAATATTGGAGGCACAATTGGAATGTTTGAAGGCACGACTCTCCCTTCTAGTCATGCCTCTTGAGAGTCAATCAAAAAAACCCTAAGAAATTTGAAGTAGCCAAGGATGATTTTAATCGATGACGATGATGATGATCATATCATATTCAATCTAGTAGAACTAACCCCAGTACCTAAAGCTCCACCAATCACTCCCACTATGGATTTTAATCTAGTTATTGTTAATGACCAATCCTCTTGGGTTGAACCCTTTCTGGATAATGAGTTGCCATCCTTCCATGATAAATCAGTAGATATTTTTGGAGAAAGACTTCCTTATCAAAATCCTTACACTTCACCACAACCAGTTTCCTTTTCACATATGGTTGATCTAGATGGGGAGACCACTACTTGAAGAAAGTCACATGCCCCCACTCATTTACTATAAAAATGATATGCCCATTTCATTTTCTAATGAACCCTTGGGAACATCTTTCATAGAAGAGTTTGACCCACATGCTATCTAGTAATCCCATTAACCACAATGTTGATTGCATGATTTTTGAGGAGAGAAGAAATATTGATGATGTTGATTTAAATCCCTTATTCCTTTCATATCAACACCACTTCTCATATATGTAAATTTAGGTGATGAGAAGAACCTTAAGCTAACTCCTCTTTCTGATCTTACAAAACAATCGACACCTCATGTGCTACCAGACTAGCTCAAACTCTATGTTGACTTAGTTCTTCCTAATTCATATACATTGATAACACTCCCTCTGTTGTTGAATGAAGATTTGTGGGCCTTATTGGAAGGACCGCATGGCAAAATGCAAGATCATTCCATTCTCTACTTGAAAGCCCCCTTGAGCTTTTATAACTACCCAATGACCGGGTGTGCTATGAAGCTCCTCTTTTTAAGGTTCCAACGTTGGTCAACATTCCATTCAATTAGATGTTCTTCGAGCTAACAGGCCCCCTGGCGATCTTCACCCTTTTCCTTCCTCCATTCTGGATTTAACTTTTTCTCGAGACGAGAAAAATTTTAAATCTAGGGAAGAGGTGGGTGTTACATACTCATTCCACCCACTCTATCTTAAAATTCTTGTAATTTCCATTATGTTATGTAGTTTAGCTTTGAATATAAAAAAAAACCTTTAGTTCTAACCTTGTCTAGTTGGCCAAACCTTTATCTAGTTGGCCATGATGATATCCATGTTTATTCATATAACCCCTTGAATGATGCAACTTCTTTTACCACATAAATTATAAAAATATTCCATTCATAGAAATTATCATCTCACCTAGGATATTAATTAACACCATTCTTTAGAAAAGATGACAAGCCGTAGAGGACTGATATGATTAAAAAATAATGCTTCCCCGTCTAGAGATATAAATTAACTTGAAAAAAATCTTGAATTTGCATATACTTAGAATTAATTGATCCAATGTATGATACACCGAATGCACTTAAATTAAAAAAATGAGTTGCACAAAGAATAATCTTTTCTACACTTATTCTATTGCTTTCTTATCTCTCCATTTACAACAGCAAAAAAAAGAGAAGCCAAAGTGCCAAAATCCTAAATTTGGGATGACACCATCTCCTCCCTCTTTTACTTCTTCCATACCCCTTGTAAATTTCATAGGGGCATAGGAACAAGAAAATATGCCAAAGAGTACACTGAAACATGTGGTCAATGTAACTGTAAACAAAGAAATAAAAAGGTCTCAAGTCAAATAGAGGACAGAAAAATCTTCCTTCTATACCTCATTTCACTCTACTTTTTATGCCCAGGGGAATGTACATAAAACCCGACCAATTAAAATAAACTTTATTCTTGTGTAATGACTCATAAGAATATGTGGGAATCTAGATACAAGGGGAACATGAAATCTGTTTCATTGCAGATCTTGAAATATAACCAAGCTATGAAATAATCTTGAAGTAGGAAATATGGAAATTGTTTCCCGTGAATCTAGGAAGTCAAGGGCTTGGACATATAAGATGGAAGGATTTAAGTGGTGTTAGTCAAGTGAGGATGATGGGCTGAAAGTATCATTTGGCAGTGTTTTAAAATTCAATGTTGCTCAAAGACGATCAAAGTTTAAGTTTGGGGTATTTTATTAAGTTCATATTTATACATCATAATTACACATTTTATGTTTCTCCTTAGGGGTATTTCATTATTTTTATTTAATTTAAAAGTCTATTTTTTTCGTTTAGTATTTCTCCATTTTATTTGAAGTTTTTACTAGTTTTCATGGACTTTTACAGAAAAATGATAAAATTCTTCCCAAGCCCAAGCCAAAAAAGGCCCATGAAATAAAGGCTCAACTGTATATCTACCCAGAACTCTCAATCAATCAACTGACTCATCCAGTTGGTCAACTCACATGCACCATATCTTTCAACATCCCACACTCCTGATATATATACTCTACACTAAAATGGTCATAACTTTTACATTCCAAGGAAGAATTTAATGTACAAGTATGCGTTGGAAATAAAATTTAGTTCTCTACATATTGGATAGATTTCCAATTAGTTGACTTGCCTTACGAGTTGATCGACTCATTGTTACAAGAACCGGCCGTAAAGAAAGTCCCATAGTCAAAATATTGATAGAAGGCAACTCAATAAATCCCTCCATTTGGGGGTAATAAATTAATGTTGTAAAAGTTTACTCCTTTAATTTGGGAAGTTGGAAAATTACATATAATTTTATTTGTTGGAATGATTTCATTTAAAGATCAGTAAAAATCAGAATTATAAAGGTCATTATTGCAATCAAACTTCGGTCGAAGCAAATCTAGCAATCATCGCCACCACAAAGAGTCACTTCTACAATTTTTGCCTCTCCTTTCTCCTTATAAAAGGAAGGGGACTCTAAAGACAAAGCATCACTTTTCCCATCACTTTTTTTACCTATTACTCTAGGATTTCTATTATAATCTTGTTCCTTTACATTATATTTGAGTAGTTTTCTTTGGGGGCATGGGAAGTAGCCCCATAGCCTGATCTCTACATTAGTTGTACTGATTTCACTATTTTAATGAAAGGACATAGATAAATTATTGTGAGGGTATCAAGATCTAGGACCCTAAAAAGAACAAATATATAAATTCTTGATGTGTTTTACTAATCTTTTATCTTTCTGATCTCGAGTCTCAATAAGAATGAACACATAAACCTAATTTAGATTATGATCTTTTATCTAGTTCTCTTGTTTACTATAACTATGGTGACATGGTCACCTAATCCTTAAGTTAGAACCTCAGAATAGGAATCACATAAAATTGACATGATCACCTGATATATTTATGTTGGATGGTTGGATGAGGATTTGCAAACACCGTGACCTCAAGTTTGAGAGATGTCTGGGCATTATGTGATTGTGCTCCCATGGGACACAAATCTGCATAATTCTGATTCATTCATTAAAATAAGGATTATGATTGGATAATGCAGGAATGTGATTTTTGGTGGTGATCCTTCGGACCCCCAGTTCTTTCTATTTTTGATTAATTAAAGTTTAATTATGCACTTTTAATTTGTGTTCTTAGCATAATCTGACTGTCAACAAATCAATGTTTTTCTTCATATTCTCACTATTGGTTTTGGATTTGAACCATCTTTATGCATTGTCCCATGGATTGATACCTTACTACCAGAAGGTTGACTCATTTCTTAGAGCAAGTTGAGTTTCTCCTTAGAAGGTTAAATAGTAGGATTTTTTCTAGTGATATGATGTGCAAATGACATTCATCATGTGTATTAATATATTTGGGCGTGTATACCCATTTATGGGTACATATCCCCATTTAAGTGATTGTTCTAGCGTCAATGTTTTGTATTATAACAATTTATGGGTGTGTTACTCTTTTTGGAGTGCTTATCAACATGTTTGGGCACTAATACACAATGCATGTGCATCAAATTTTCCCTTTTATGGACGCATATCATCTTTTTAGGAGCTTATACTTATTTCCTTTATTTCCCTCCTCTCATTACTGCCCTCCTTTCCCCTCTTCTAAAAATTTCCCTCCTCTTAATAACTTCCCTTCTCTCATTACTTCCCTCCTCTTTATTACTACCCTCTTCTGATTAATTCATTACAAGCCATAGGATCCTATTCAGCACAAAAAAATATTTTGTTACCCAAATTTTAAGATTACAATGATAGTAATAAGCCTAGTTTATGAGCTCAATTAACTCAATATACATCACTTTTCTAGCTTGGGTAGATTGTATCAAGGTTGTCTATGTTACACGGTGAATAACATGGAGGGCCAACAATGCACTAGCCCAGTGGGCAGCTATCCTACGTGAGTGAGGGAGGTCACAGGTTTGACCCTACGCGACGACGACACGGGATGGGTAGGGGTAGGTGGGGGGGGGTTGGGTTTGGGGTGGGCTAGGATTTTTATAAAAAATCACATGGAGGGTAATGGTGGGGGCATATAATGTTTTATCTTATTAACATGTTGATGCGGAAGAGAATGATTCATAAGGGAATCCATGGTGAAATTGGGTGTTTTTGTGTACCCATGGGAAATCATGGCGAAATATGGGGTAAAGGCATATACCTAAGAAATTAACAATCCACTTATTATTTATAGGAAAACCAATTATTCTAAAACATGTAAAAAATGTTTTCCCTTAATTTTTTTATATCATCACACTAAAGGTGTTTCCTTGCAAGATTTTCCAGCAATGTATGTGAATGGTCAGTAGTAATTTTATGAATTTCTCTAATTAAATGATTGGTAAATTATAAATTAAAATTATGTATATAATAAATCAAGGATCTCTAGTGATTGAAAGTATCCTCCTTATGAAGGGGGGGTCAAAATAAAAGTAAAATTTACTCTTTTATTGTCACATATTTCTCTTGATTTTGTTTGAGTAATTTAGTCATAGTTAACATCAAGAGAAGTCCAATGAAATGTATTCATTCAAGTAATATGATATACTCAATTATCCACTCATACATAACAACCCTAACCCATGGTTGTAGGTGGGAAAGGCTGTGGCAGAGTTTGAGGTTGCATCAGTCATGATGGAAGCAAGGGCCTCTTTCATCATGCTCAAAGGCAAACACGTCCCACTGCATTCTCTTTAGAGGGTGATGACCAACCCAATGATCATCGACAAGATCCAAAACTACTGAAAAAGTATGTTTCTGGCTCGAGAAACCGTCAATCAAAATCATGCACGTTAATAAACCTCATCCATCATATGTGGAGGCAATAATACACATCAGACCTAGGACCCCCACTGTGATCTAAAGGATCTCACCAAATATTTTAAAAGCCTACGTTATTATTGTAGATAGAAGAAGAGGGCTCCCACCCATCATGGTGAATCCTCTACCATACATCTCTTACTGAAACCCTAGATTTTGATGTTGTAGTCAAGGTCATTAGTATCAACTTAGGGTTCCAAGCCTTTGCCAATAGACTCCAAAGTCTCCTATAGGTTATTTTCATGTTATTGATCTAGACATGGGAACTGTATCATACAATTGGAAAATCACAATGATTTTTGGCTGCCATGACAGGTGGTCCTTTTCTCATCTTTGGGAACTATCTCTCCGTTTAGTCATGGTCCCCAAAATTATGTCCCTCATATCCTATCCCAATTTAGGTGGGTGGTGTGGATTAGGATCCTCAACATGTATGTCTTTCTACACTAGACCTTGCTATTGGAAAGCATTGGTGACTTCATAGGCCAGACGAACAAAAATTTATGATAATACCTCTACTAGTAATTATGGAAAGTTTACAAGAATCATAGTTGAAGTGGATTCCTCAAAGCAACTCCTACCTGCCATCCTTCTGAATGGTTCCCAATACAAAATTGAATATGTAAATATGCTAGCGATCTACATGAAGTGTGGTAGGATTGGTCATGTAGATAAAGAATGTACCTACATCCCATCCTTTGTTGTCCCAGATCCATCCACTTCCACCACCACCCCTCTAGTTTTTTAAGGTTACCAAACAACTCGATTACCCTTTCTCACATCAAGTTGAAGAACTTGGTTTCTTTGATGGTATTTACCATATATGGGACCTAAGATATTGCGACCTTGAGATACTTTTGGATCATCATCAATTCATCCATTGTCATATCAATTGGATAGGCTTCTCCATGTTTGTCTATGGAAATCATAATCCCAATAAGAGACTGCTAATATGGAAGCATATCAATGAGATCTATCACCAGGTTCTTGGCACATGGGTTTTGGTGTGATTCCACACAATGTTATGTCCAACAAAGAAATCTAGTACCTTTATTTTAGTAAATTCACAAGAAACATCTTCAAAGATGTTGCTATACATGGTCTTTATTGAAATCAAGGCAAAGGGACATTTCTTTACATTCAGAAGGCTTCTAATATTTGACAATCTAGATAGGGACATTGCCAATGATCAATGGTTAATAATGGAAGGGGGGGGGGTTCACATTTCAGTTCTTCCCCATCTCCATTTAGATCACAATCCAATTCTCATTGTTGGCAACACTCCTACTCAAAGGGCATTTGCTGGTCTAGATGGAACCTCATACCAGAGTTCAAAGATGATCTTCTTTTGCTCCGTGACAACCAGAAACAATTTCTATAAGCACTCCATTCGTTTGAATCGAAAGCCATCACGTGGGATTCCAAGTAGGCCAAGGAAAATCATAGGCTTAAATACACCACACTGCAACACCTCAATGGTACTCGGGAACAAGCTAAGCTTGACCCTTATCCATCTAATGAGTTATGCGTTGTTGAGCTTCGACAGCCGGTACACTAATTCTTATTGCAAGAGGAGGTGGACTAGAAACAAAAATCTCACAACAATTAGCTGCAACATTGAAATTGCAATACAAATTTCTTCCAAATTTATATCACATCCAGACACCATGTGAATAAAATCACCAGAATCAGAGATGATGCTAGTGATTGGATGACTGACAAGGGATCTATTCAATCCTTAGTCAAGAACTACTTCATGCAGCTCATAACAATTAATGCAATCCCTCCCACTCACCCCCACACCATACCTGAGTATATCGACGAGTTCCTAGGAATCTCCTTTTAAGCATGAAACTTCATCACTTGCATTCCTGCACCAGCTGCAGTTAGGGAAATCATCTTCAAGATGGACCCTAACAAGGCACCAGGCCTAGATGGCGTCCTAAACGAATTCCTTCAATCTCATTGGACATAGGTGGGTAACTCTATATTCTATTAAGACACTTTCAACACAAGGAAAATTGACCACAAACTTTTAGAATCCCATATGGTGCTCATCCCAAAGGTTCAATAGCCACAAGGTACAACTAGCCACATATGATCTCTCTCAACAATTCCCATTTCAAAGTCATTTCTAAGTTTATCATGGAGAGACTAAAACCCTACATCAATAGTTGGATAATTGAAACTCAATCTAGTTTTATACCAGAATGGAAAACTAGAGATAACATTCTTCTTGTTCAAGAAGTTATCCACTCTATGAAAAGAAAAAGTTCTAGAAAGCATTGGGTTAGTATAAAATTGGACTAATCCAAAGGCTTGGATAGAATGCATTGTCCCTTTTTTAATGATACATTGTAGAATGTGGGTTTCCCAAGAAATGTTAGCTTGCTAATTATGGAGATCATATCCAGCGGATCAACCTCGATCCTATGGGAAGGTTGTTCTTTACCAAACTTCAAGTCCACCCAAGGAGTGAGGCAAGGGGAAACCAAAAGCCTTTTTTTGTGATTTGTATGGATCAATTGAGTCAATCAATTCTTCATGATGTTGCATCCAACAACTAGAAACCGATCATGCTATCAAGGAGGGACATGCCTCTATACCGTGTCTGTTTTGTTGACGATATAATGTTGATGGAAGAAGCTTCGATCAAACAAGAAAAAACCATTTCTCACATTCTAGAAGATTTATCTGTTGTATTGTGGTAGGTTATTTCAAGAGAAAAAACATTTTGTTATTTCTTAGTGAATACCCCTCCCAATATCTGATCTTCCTTCTACAATAAAATTGGTGTTTCCCGGACTGACGAGTTAGGATGTTACCTAGGAGTTCCAATTCTTCATCATTGTCTCAATAAGGAAACTCACTCAGGGATCATCATCTCCCTATAGGAATGCATGAATAGTTGGGCCTCATGGCAGCTATTTCTGAATGGGAAAACTGCCCTTGCCAAGTCTACCTTATTAGAGATTCATACATATTCTATGAAAATAGTTTACCTTTCTCCTAGTTTATGTGACTCCATTAATAGGCATGTTCAAAACTTCATCTAGTCCCGTGGGATGGACAACAAAAAATTATCTCTAGTCTTATGGAAAAAGATCACCTCTTCTAAAGCAATGGGTGGACTTGGAATCAAAGATGTTCATGAGAGGAATCAAGCCCTTATGTGAAAAGATGTTTGGTGTTTCTTGAATAAACCACCCAGTCTTTGGGTGCGTACTATGAAGGAAAAATATATGAGAGTAGGTTGTATAAGCAATAAACCATGCTCAAATTTTTGGTCCTTTATCAAGAAAAACTTGCAACCTATTATGGACAATAGCTACAAAGTCGTGCATTCTAAAACCTTAAAGAAGGGTTGGCATGACAAGTGAATTTTTGGTTTGGTGATTCAGAAATCGACCCCTCCTTTGTCACTCTAAATGACTTGTATGATATCATAGTGGATGCTATGGTCTGTGCAGATGACAAATCAGACAATAAATGCAGCTAGTTCCCTGCCCAGATCCAGCCGCTGGCCTGGATTCA
The DNA here is from genome assembly GCA_963693085.1 of Alisma plantago-aquatica. Classification (NCBI taxonomy): domain Eukaryota; kingdom Viridiplantae; phylum Streptophyta; class Magnoliopsida; order Alismatales; family Alismataceae; genus Alisma; species Alisma plantago-aquatica. Next base: position 728,285,573 of record OY856409.1, read on the forward strand.
TGGGTATGGAAAAATGAGAAAAGTGGTGAACTCTCAACTAGTTCAGTCTATGCATGGCTCCACATGAATAAAGACATTCAAGTTGATAGTGAATGGAATAAATTTTGGAAACTCAGAGTCCCTAAAAGGATACACATCTTTGACTGGATCATCCAACACAAGGCTCTCCTGAATAATGATGAAAAACTAAGATGACACATTGACGTGGACATCAACTGTCTCACATTCCATAATGTCCCTGACTCTCTTCTCCACAACTTGCAGGACTAATCCATTATCAAGACAATTTGGAGTAGGCTTGTAACTAGTGATGATTTCTTTACTCTCAATGAAGACCAGTGTATCTCGAGGATCATTAACTCTAAGCAGGATCCACACCAACATGCCTTCTACTCATTGACTTTTTGCACATTTGGCAAGCACAAAATGAACTAGTTCATTTAGGAAAGTGTCTGCACCCGAACTTTCAAGTGGCAGTCATTCAGAAAAGAAGCAATACCATTACCAACCTTACCATCCATGTATTTGGTATTGGGACTAAGGTAAATCAAGCATTCCACCAACCTGAGACATCAATATTTTATGTCTTCATAGATGCGACCTTCCTCCACCAGTCCAAGAAGGCCATCTTGGGTATACATGTAGTGACTACTGAATGTCACTGTGTCATCAGACTTGGTCTCCCTTTTATTGCTCATTCAACCCTTGAAGCTAAATTTAATGCTATTATACAAGCTAGATCCATTTGCAAGAGAAAGAGCTACTGCAACATCACCACTATGTCCAATTCAAAGTGTGTTATCAACATCCTTGCTAGCAACACTGCTCTGTCCGCTGTTCTAGCCCTAATGGAGAAAATTCCACGGTTGCTTCCAGTTGTCACAATCTCTGGGACTCTAAGACATACCACACGAGCTGAACCTTATGCCAGAGACAATTACAAAACACTCTTTTTCTTCCTTGTCTCGATGTTTCTTTAACTCTTGCAGTCCACCTTGTCTTGTGTATAAAAATTAATCTGAGTTTCTTTGGCCTATTCTTGAGCACAGGATGAAGAATAACTAAGTTGTAGTTTTCTCAGCAAAAAGTAATAAGGATATAAATCATCTCAGTTGGATCCTACAAAATTATGGACTTGTAATATAAAATAAGCAATCTAGTCATCAATATACGTATATTAATCATTAGCATCGTATTTTACATAAAAACAACTATTATGAAATGCATCGTTTCAAATATATTTTGCCAAATAAATAATAGAGTAAAAATCACAATCAACTTGCTCAAGCATTATTACTCAGACAATGGACTGTGGTGCGTGCTTAAAAGCTGATGTGAGAATGAGAAGTTATAGAAATTGCGTGACTGATGTCTTTTCTAGTAAGATGTATGTAATTTATGTGGTAGATGTAATTTTTGGATAAGTAATGCAACAAGAAAATCATAAGGTACAACATCAACGACAAAATACAATACATCCATGAGTTGTAATCTTACATATTTCCTTCTTTTATTCTTATATTATTTTTCATTTTCTCAATATATCATATTCTATTTTTTATTCTTGACTCTTATTTGTATTCCTAAACAAATACTTGTATAACTTATTGCAGTCAAAACTCTAGTAAGCCGAAATATATGTTGCGGGCGGGGAATTTAGAGAGTGGATGAACAATGCTGATATAAATTTATGACAACCACCGTATCATCATATACACGTTTAACAAATTTCTTTAGCCATAGGGGGACACGTGCAACAATTATTTTTGAAAAGCCGGCAAATGTTGGTAGGAAAAGACTTCATTAATATAATTTTATTAATAGAGTAAAATAACAAATCTGTCATGTATCATTTCAATAAATAATTAGATATACCATGGCTGGTGACTGTGACGGTGCCAAAAGTGACAACCACAGAAGGTGAGGGACAACTGGAGAAGGGCAGTAACGACCAGACTGCTGCTAAGCTAAAGTTGAAGGCATGCACTGCAATCGGTCAGATGGGGAGAATCCTTTTATGCATAAATGGCTGCTGGTTGTCCATGTGCTAAGTAGCTGAATGGGGAGCTGCAAAACTAGCTGCTTTGTTTCATAGCTACACATGAGTACGAACAGTTTGCAGACAGACCAAGGAAAAACTAAATGAAAATATAACTTTATGTCATGGCTTATATGCATTTCAACTACCTATCCTGTGTATAAATAAGGACGCGGGCTAACACTGAGGACAAACAATAAAAGTTGTGTACATATCATGACTTGCCTGCATCTGAGGACTATTATAAAAAGCATGTCCCTCTTCAAATCCTATTCCACCTCTAATTACGGCATGTGTTTTTGATTTCATGTTGTGACTCAGCAGTAGTAGAGAAGAGGTGTATGTATCATTAATTAAAAGCAACCAACCCATGATATTGTACAAGCTTTGAATGACCATCTACAGGAGGTGCAAATCAATAAATAAAGCAACACCACACCACAAATTCTCTCTCTCTCCCCGCCACTCCAGAAACCAAATAAATAAAGAACAACCTACTTGGCCTACATATGGCAGACGTCCGTGGGATAATGAATATCATTTTAAGGATTGATTTTGGAGGGTGAAGGTGAAAGGAACATATCAGTCTCAGTGCCCTTGCTCAGATCTCATTACTTTATGTGCAGACAATAACTAATACATATTTGTTGCTCCATCCTAAGAACATGATACCCTCTTTGCAAGCATGTTTAGAAACGGAAAATGATTCCCTCACGCGCAGGTGGTGCAAGCGCACCATCACGCGCGGGGAAGATGATTTGATGGGTGGAAAGCTGAATTTGGGATGATGACATGTCGTGTTTTAATTGGATGGACTGGTAGAGGTTGTGTAATATGCAAATAAATGTGTTTTGCTTATATCTTTTGAACCATAATGAATTTTTTAATGAAACAAAGACCATTGGAATCGTTATGAAAAATACAATCTAACAAAGCTAATATTGACATATTTTTGAGATAAAAAAATAAAAAAATAATATGAATACATTATTCGGGATGCTAATGAACCATTTTAGGCGTCAAATAACCATATTTAGGTGTCATTAGCTATTTATGGATGTCATTAGCCATTTGTGGGCGTCGTTATAATTTTAGGTGTCAGTGAATCATTTTAGGCGTCAAATAACTATATTTGGGTGTCATTAGCCATTTATGAGTGTCATTAGCCATTTATGGGCGTCGTTATAATTTTAGTTGTCAGTGAAATATTTTAGGCGTCAAACAACTATATTTGGGTGTCATTCGCCATTTATGGGTGTCAATAGACATTTCTGGGCATCGTTATAATTTTAGGTGTCAGTGAACTATTTTAGTCGTCAAATAACCATATTTGTGTGTCATTAGCCATTTATAAGTGTCATTAGCCATTTGTGGGCGTCGTTATAATTTTAGGTGTCAATGAACTATTTTAGACTTCAAATAACTATATTTGGGTGTCATTAGTCATTTATGGGTGTCATTAGCCATTTGTGGACGTCGTTATAATGTAGGTATCAGTAAACTATTTTAGGTGTCAAATAACTATATTTAGGTATCATTAGCTATTTATGGGTGTCATTAGCTTATGTGGGCACCATCTTTATGCTTTTGGGTGTAAATGTACTATTTTGGGCGTCAATTTACCAATTTTGAGTGTTAATAATCATTTATGGGTATGGACACCGTAGTTGGTTGTCAATTACCTATATATATCATTTTTTTATTTTTTTATCTCAAAAATACGTCAATATTAGGTTTGTTAGATTGCATTTTTCGTTGAGAAACCAATAGTTTTTGTTTCGTTAAAAAATTCATTACGGTTCAAAAGTTATAAGCGAAACAAATTTATTGGTCTATTGCAGAATTTCAAAAAATTGACCCAATGATAACCCGGCACGTGGTGGCTGTTTTCCTGCTGGGTGTGGCAGGTTTGGAACGCGCTTGATGCTGCGCATGAGCAACATTAGCGTCCTCAAATCTTAATCCTTTAGAAACAAATAACCCTCATCTTTCAAACGGATTCAATCTGACACGCAATCAAGCTCTATTGTACAAAAGGAAGATCCACTAGTACAGATATAGCCTATCGCATCGGTTTGGTTTCTGAGAGAAACCGAACTGTCACTGTTAAGCGAATGCATTGTTAAGAGAAAAATATGGGTACCACTTACTTTAGCATATCGGTTACAAAGACCACAAACTGATTTTATAGACATGCAAAAATTCAATTTTATGAAAATTTGAGAAATTTTGAAAAAATATTTGGCGTGTCGGTTCCCAAAAACTGACTCGAGAACCCTTCCCTCATGTCACCTGTGAAATTTATTTTTCTTCCAAAAATCCTATCGTGTCAATTTTGGGGAGCCAAAACGCTATAAGTCAAATCTGAACAACGGTGTCAGTTTCTCAGCAAATGCTCGACGGCACATGGTTTGCACCAAATGCCCTGCAAAAAATTTTCCCCACAAATTAGATTATGACGTCAGGTTTGTTTAGAAAACCGATGAGAAAGGTCTGCCTATTTTTGAACAACGATGCATATTTTTTTCATACACAGCCGACCAACATGATTCGCGTCACAGGACTGTGACATCAGTTTTGGTTGAATAACCGAAGAGACATGCAGCAACATCGATTTAATATAAACTGATGACATACGATTTACTAATAACCCCCATAAAATTCCTTTCCTCCTTCCCCCAATTCTCTATGAGTGAAAATTTTGTCTATCTGTAAGAAATTCGTCCACCCTACTGCTCCCGCTCTGCCTCCCCCTACTGCGGCTCCTTTGCCTCCACCACCTACTGGTCCTCCTCCATCTCTGCTTCACCCTACTACTTCTCCTCCATCTGCCTACTCCTTCTCCTTGCCGCCCGCCCCTATTGTTGCCACCATAGGAGAACCTCCTACTGTTTCCGTGAGAATGCCAGTTGGCTCCTCCTGCTCTCCAAAGTTGCACCACAATGATCACTACATAATAGAATTTAGGTCAGCAAGATCGTCAACACCATGCCTAGATAACTTAATTGCTCATGCTAGTTACACTCTCTTAGGTTCACTTAACTAGCTCTTGCCATCTAGTCTTTTGGTTAGGATAGATTATTTACCTGCTACCTTGGTCTCTTTAATTTCTTGCTTAATTGCTCTAGTTTCCAAGTTGAATATGTTTCTTGATAGCTCAGTCTCTTTCTTGCTTAATTTCTCTAGTTTCTCAAGCCAGTTTCTCTCTCTTAGGTTAACTTAATAAGTTCTTTCCATCTAGTTGTTTGGTTAGGATAGCTTATTTGCGTGACAACTTAATCTCTTTCTTTCTTAATTGATCTAGTTGCCAAGTTGAATATCTTAAATAAGTTGGTAATGTTGAATAAGTTGTTAATGTTGAATTGTAGCATCCATGGATGTTGAATATATTGCGAATGTTGAACACTTTTATTATGTTGAGCATTGCATGAATGTTTCTGAAGTTGTATAAGTTGATTACCTTGAGCATTACATGAATGTTGCTAATGTTGAATATGTTGGCTTAGATCTAGTTAACTAGCTCTAACCATTACTTAAATTTTAGTGTGATATGAATTTACCTAAATACTAATGCCTAATATTATTGAACCTGTAAACACAAAACTACAAATCTTGTTGGCATAAACCCATCCAAGATTTACTCATTTGGAGTAAACTGTGGATAGTCCCCAATTTGAGATTGTTTTTTAACACTTGATCTCACGTAGGATGTAAGTGCATAATGCATGCTCAGTTTTAAGATATTTTTACAGTATTTTCCCATTTGTTCTCTAAGAACATACATAGGTGGGTATTTTCCCATCTATATCGGTATACTTGGAGAACTGTAACAAAATACTGGAACAATATTCTTAAAATTTAAATGCACATTATACATTATCTAGTCAGATAAAGTTCTCAAGAATGGGATAGGTGGTACACTTTCATCAATGTGAATATTGATCAATGATCTGGTATGAATTCAAATATATTTTACTCAAAATTTGACTTATTAGCTAATACATGATTCAATACCCATTTCCCATCTGATCATAGAATGGAACGACCTAGGATGTCCATTCCAAATCACTGCACTTCAGATCTTTTTTACTGGTTGATTAGTTTATAAGATTTGTAGTGGAACATAGAAAATGACTTAGAGATAGTTTCTATGCACCTATAGGAATTGATGTAGTAACAACTTGAAACTTGAGATTGTTGATATAATCAAAAGTCATGTGATGTGCAATGGGATTGTACAAGGCTCTACAATATGATACTAGCATGAAGGGATTCCTATTATGAGATTAGTAGATGTCCATGATGGTAGTTGTGTGGAAGAAGAAATTGTTGATGATATTTTTGTGAACAAACTGATTCCAACAAATGTGATTGATTCTTTGCTATATATTTGTGGTGTAAACATTAAAAAAGCTACCTTTCTTATTTAAAAACATTGTGCATGATGCTAAAAAACTGTTATACTTAGATTGTACTAAATTTATGAAGTTGAGTGTCATGTTGGGATTGTATACTCTGAAGGATAACAATAGATAGAGTGAGAAAAGCTTCAGATCTCAACTATCTTCATTAAAAGAAATTCTTCCTGAAGTCAACAAGCTTCCAATATCAACATACAAAATAAATAAAAAATATTTTTTCCAATAGTAATGGAAGCTAAGAAGATACATGCATGTCCAGATCATTGTTTTCTATTTCAAAAGGACTATATCAAATTAAAAGATTGTCTAAAATGTGAGGCATCAAGGTACAAATTGATGAATTTGGATTATGTAGTATCTATCTATAATACCATGGTTTCAACATTTGTGTTGCTAATATCATAGATGTACAAAATTTATCTTGGCATGCATAGGTAATGAAAAACAAAAATGGTATCTGAATTCATGTGTCTGATTCCCAACAATGGACAAAAATTCATTTACTATACCATAAATTTGGAAAAGAAGGTAGGAATTCAACACTTGAACAATGTACCAATAGGAGGAATCTATATGGAACATTAGCAACTAACATAGCACTTGGCATGTCTTGATTGTTATATATAATACTCCACCATATTGTTGTGTATGAAGAATAAGTACGCCATATTGTTCTTGCTGATAACGGGCCCCAAACAACCTAGCAATGAAGTTGATATTTTCCTTGAACCTATGGTTCATGACCTAAAGGAATTCTAGGAATAATGTGTCATGACTCATGATGATGTATGTGGAGAGATGTTTGATTTGCGTGCTATGTTGTTTTGCATTATAAATGACTTTGCAACTTATATGACTTGTTTGGATACAATATAAAATGATTCAATGCATATCATGTATGTGAGGTAAAAACTAATTCAATCTGACTAAAATATGAAGGCAAGACTGTACATCTTGGTCATCGAAGATTTCTACCAAAGATTCATCATTGCCAAAGATTGTGCAAAGCATTCAATAGCTCAACTAAGGAACAAAGTGCTCGTAAATCTATGTTAGGGAAGAATTTTATGAAAGCAAAAAAGGAATTATGATTAATTTTGGTAAGAGACCCTATACTATTCCGACAGGTGACGATTTTTTGTTCAAGAAAATGTTGATATTTTGGGATCTTCCTTATTAGATTTATTTGATACTTAGCATTGTATCGATAACATGCATGTTGAGAAAAATATTTATGATAACATCATTGGTACCCTATTGAATATACCAGGAAAGACTAAAGATAGCATCCAATCTAGAATTGACCTACGTGAAAAGGTTATAAGGAAAGAATTATTCGTAGAAATTAGCAAGATTCACTACACATATATGCCTCCTACTTGTTACACCTTCTATAGGTAGGAGAATATATTTTTTTGTGAATGTTTGCTTAATGACAAGGCACCACAAGAATAATCTTCCAATATTCATTGATTGGTATTGTAATACCCCAATTTTTTATTTTTTTTCTAAAACTTGGAAATGTTACATACATGTTACTCAGTGCAATAACAATAGAAAGAAACCAACACAGACTTGTGTATAAATTCATTCTCATAAATTCTTAGGAAAGAAACTTAGGTACATCAAACTCTATAGAAAGTCTAAATGCATGTTGCAAAATCCTTCACTTTGTCTTAATATCTTAGATCATATAGATGGTGCCCCACCAAGAAAACCTCTTCAAATTGTGGATGTGTCCTCCCTCATGATTGATCTTCCTAAGTAGTAGTACCTATGGACATATCATCCCCAACCATGCAAAAATAGGAAACTGCCATTAGAGTAAGTGGCATTGAATTTCTAATAAGATAATCATGAATATATTATAACTAAAAGTTGGACTAAGATCTGATAGTTCTAAACTTATACTGAATTGATGTGTCTTTTATTTATGTCTTTTATTTATATTTGGCCACCTTTATATGATAAGTCATCCTTTAAATTGGCGTGATTGTGCCTCTAAACCGGTACCAATGTACTTCTTGATTGGCACTACATGCCTCTGAATGACTACGAAAGTACTTGTGAATTGGCACTACATGCCTTTGAATGACACCGGGGTGCCCTTGAGTTGGTACCGAAGTACCTTTGAATTGGCACTACATACCTCTGAATGACACAATGGTGTCTCTGGGTTGGTACCGAAGTACCTATGAATTAGAGTCAACACTCCTCTGAATTGACATTACATGACTATGAATCGTCTCGATACTAATTGAATGAGGACTTATCCTAGAACGCTTTATGTGAAAGTTCCAACTTAATTGTCATATATAGAAACTTATAAAATTTTGAATATGAACTTATATTATACTAAAACCAAATACATACAACTGAACATGTGTTGAATTCAAAATCTAAATCAGAATCTTGGCTCTTAAATTCTAAACTGAATCTAAGTTAGAATTTGAGTATGAATCTCATTTACTAAATAACTGAGATTGGGTCTAAAATCCTTATTATATATTGTTGATAAAAACATTTACTACTCACACAAAGATTAATCTAGATCTGCATTTTGAATTCTAATATCCTTATTTTTTGGATAATTCCTTGTCTAAAGCTATGATTTAATAGAATGTCTTAATCAAATTTTGAGATTAGAGATATGACATAGGAGTCTAAAGGATTGATAAAAATACACTGAACTAAGTGTAGAAGTACTAAGAATCTGAAAGTAGCTTTAGTATAAAATATCTAAAATAAAAAATTCTCACAACATAATTCAACATGGATAAATTATGATTACTCGAAGTATTATTATATATGTAATGAACATGAAATATTGAATGTCTGAAGTGTAACTTAATCTCTAAGTTACTTTGTTGGAATGTATAGGATGAATCATAATGGTAATGAAATTCAATGGGCATGGCCCACTTACCTTATTTGAAGAGATCCTTAAAATAGCCTTGATTCCTTGGTTCACAACATATTTACCTAGAAATTAACACATTTCTATAAGTCCATGAGTATTCTTCTATCTTAATTTATAAACCCTAATCTCATACCCTAGAACCAACACACCAAATTAGAGATCTCTTTAGACTAAACATAACCCATATTCAAAACCACGATAGAATATTAGCACTGAACATATATCAAAACTCACATTATATAATTACTATATATTTTCATACTCCAATAAGTCATATTAATCATATAATGTACTAATATGTAAACATGTTTATCCATGATAAATAGAAACTATCAGTACAACCATATGTTTCTGGTTACTGTAATTTGGTTGAAATGGGAGATAAATATCCCAAAAATTAAATTTCATAGTGATAAGGTATATATATAATGTAGTAACTCATAAATATCCATAAACACTTATCCTCTTAGGTCTCAAAACCCAAATACTAATTAAAGAAAGCACAAACCTCACCAGAATATCATAAACAATAATGATATCATGTACTCAGGTCTGGATAGAAATATCAGGTTGTTTCACCAAATCATGCATGAAATACATAAATTATTCTTGTTGGTTTACATAAAAAAACATACTAAAACATAAAATCATAATGATCAAGTTGTAGAATCATATTTGACTTATCAAAATATATCTAATATAAAATATGCATGAATTTCTAAAGTTGTTTGCTATTTTTGATGTACAACAATTTGAAATATCATAACTTTTTAAATAAAATTATATTAAATATCAGACATTGAAAGCACCCTTCTAAGCAACTTTTATGAAATAGAAAACATCATAAGGTTTCCATAAAACCTTGTTTGCTAAAATTCATGTTTCCCATCTCATGATATGATTTGAACATCACCTTTTTCAGGCGATTACACCCCTCCAAAGTTCATCCAAGGGCCATGAATCATGTGTCCTTCATTCATCCTGAACTCATGCACTAACTGGGTTACAGTTAGGATCTTCCTTAGGAAGGATCTATGTAACTATCATTGATTCATGACCCTCCCATTCTCACTCTCCTAGTTGACACATTTGTGGCCGGATAGATGACTCTATCGATCTGTGCCCATGCCGCGACCATTTATGTTACAACAAGGGTTCATACCTCTACCCAAAAGAATCGTACAATCTCTAAGGGAAGCTTGTCAGAGGCCAGTCTCTCATCAAGATGCAGTTCATCGTGGGTTCTTGTTGCTCCAATGAGATTTTTTGGGACTACCATCCTGCCAAAACTAAGGAGGAGGGTCGGCGCCTCTAGTCGTGGATGCCACCAGTTATGTATAACAACAACTGCACACCTCTCTCTTTTAATTCTTGTGAGACGCAATAAATTCATTCTCTTTCATCTTCATCCACATCCTATGTTTCTTCTTCATGATGAAGTGGAATCTAGCATGTGACATCTGATACAAGGATCTACGACAACGATGGGGTTCCTCTCTAAGAATATGGCACCTCTTCTCCCCCATACTTCTAACTCTAGAAGGCTACATGTGGTGCATTAAGCCCTAGTGCAGCCTGTGTGGTGACCATAACTAGAATTGAGGCATTGGGAGCCTGGCCTGATGTAGCTATAGCCATGGCAGCTTCTATAGATGGAAAGAATCCCATTGGGCACTCAATGGAATGAATTTTGGCCCGATGGATTTCATGACATCTAGATACTTATCATTGGGACTTCCTTATCACCCTAATAGTATGAAGAAAACCCTCTAGGCCTCATCCTATTTCCTATTCTTGGTTTGCATGGCTGTCACCATCGAAAAGAATAAGGGAATATAATCACGATGAATATGTTTTCCCTATCCTTGCTTAAGGTCCCCAACCTCTTGAATATAAACAAGAGATTCTATGTTATCGGCTAAGAGTCCCATAGAACTCATTGTATCAAGAGTGAGGATTCCCACAATGATTGAGATATTCCTCAATAAGAGAAGCTATCAAGTTTCCAACAACATAAATGTTTAATGACCACAACAAAAGGAGTCTAATATTTTGATCCTACCTCTACGAACGAGTAACTAGTCTGGTATAAAATCAACTCAACCAAATATTGGTTATTAAAATTAGTGTCCACAAGAGACATAAAAACTAAAAGTTTTAGTTAGGTGGATAATGTCATATGGTCATATTATCTCAAGAATATAATTTAGTGCTAGACCTAATACCTAAAATTGTGTCCATGTGTGTTCTAGTATTATACTATCATTAAGCCAAGTAATTCATTTTCATATAGGTGATTCAAACATAAAATTCTCAAAATAGATATGAATTATCATGAAATGAATTGTAATTCCATCACGACAATGAATTAGCTCGTCACGGGGAAAAGTTTCAACATATCAATCTTCGACCAATTAATTTGGTTACTCCAGTAACCTAACACTAGTAGCCAACACATCACCAATATTTCCAGGTATGTCGTATAACCACACACATACATTATGATAATGATAAAGTCCTTGTGACATAAAAATGTACTAAGAAATTGAATTGTCTACTGAACTATATGAATAGGTATCTTGTTACATATTTTTATCCATCACCCATCACAAATTGGATATTGGTTATGCATCATCAATTATAGTTTTCATTTCAGAGTCATCCCTTCACTCATTTCTGAGTTTCAGGCATGATAAGACTCTTAATTGTACCTCATCTAGGGTTATACTGATTTTTATGTTTATTGATCCATGTAGAATCTTTTGGGTTAGGAAACCCCAAAATCAAGATGTTACAGTTCTACCCACCTTATAGAAATTTTGTGCTAGAAATTTAATTCCTCCAACGTAGTTTACCCACCATAGAGTGCTAGCTCTACCTTGACATTCATCATACTCATCTATGTTAAGAGTATCTGATGTTGACATGTATTCTAGGGTTATAACATGTGTGCAATTAGGTTGAAGTGACACACTACCTCAAAATTTTCATGTCAACACTTTTTTTTCATCATGGTATTGCATTACAAGCCTAAGTTCAAAGAATAACATGATTCATAATTTACTTAGATACCTAAAAGACAAATTATGATTCAATTTATGAAGAATATTCCTCCTAGGAACTAAAAGTTCTTGCACATTGTGGGCTCCATAATCTTCATCACACCTTGTAAGAAAAGACTTAATTTACCTCAAATCATTAAACCAATAAACCAACAAGGATGAAATCTACTCCTTAAAGTAGGACTCTAAAGGATCACAATGCTTAATGTGTCATAACTTATCATTATTAATATAAAACCTTCACTTACAACACCAAAGTCATGGAACTTCTCTAACCATGCCTCATTAACTAGATTTAAGGATGTATTTTCTCATTAATTAATCATTATATGAATTACATGTATGGACATCTACACCAAGAACATGTATGATCTGATACACACCAAGGTTCACATAAAGATAGTTTGGTCTATGTCATGTGATGTGTGTCATCTTAAACATGGATTTTCATATACTCACTACATGATGTAGAGGTTACAAAGACCGAGTCTCACCAAATAGTTGAAAACCAAGATATAATTCTATGTACATTTTTTTATTCTACAATTAATTATTTAATTATCAACTTCCATCAACCATATCTAGATAACTAAGAGCATGTATGACTAGATGAACATGTACACTAAGGGGTTTTACTATTGAAACTTTGGGGTATCCACAAAGTTTATTTATCAAATACCATAAGTCTATTCTTTTTACAAAGGAAGCTACTATCAACCATGATTTGTGGACTTCTACGTAGTTCTATTACCATCTAGTTCAAGTGACCACATGTATGGGTTCCTAGCACTAACTCATAATGTCCTCTGTTGACACATACTCGTTAATATATGTATCTAAAGATGATAAATCATATCATACTCATATCGAACATCCTCTAGTAAAAATGTCCCATACACAAGTACCTGAAGGGAGGATAGTATCTTAATAAGATTTTGTGTCTCCTAATATATCCTCTAACGATCTATCCAGTATGAAATTAGGTTTAGTTGACCACCCACATTAGAATTTTCAAGTTAACTCCCTTTTTGTCACCTTTTGATACATTCTAACTGGTCATATATCTAAAGGTGGAACATTTTAGCATAGTTGTCTTCACACCTCACAATACACATGTCTTATGAGACGTGCACATGGAAGATAGAGACAAGCATCATAAGTATATACATATGCACATAACACTTCTTATAAATGCCCAACAGGGGGACAATAGATGGGGCATATTATATACTAATCTAATGGTGACATCAAAATATAAAGCAGCTAGACCCATAATACTAATTTATAATTACACTTCTTTCTCCTGACTAAGCATCTAGCTAGAATTCTACTCTCTTTTGCCCACTTATTATATAACTAGTGCTACTAATTGTCTTTCTAAATTTGCATTTCAATTTCACTGAGATTCTAATGGGGTAATCTAACCTAAGAATATGAGAATATGCCCAGTGGCCATCTACATCATCACTCTGATACCATAACATAACATCCCAATTTTTGTATCACATTAAAAAAAGCGATTTTTTTAACTTGCGAGTGTTACATACATGAGACTCATCGCAATAAAAATAGAAAGAAACCAACACATACTAGTATAAAATTGCATTCTCATAAATTATTTGGAAAGAAACTTAGTTACATCAAACAATATAGGAAATTCTAAATGCATGATGTGCAAGCCTACACTTTGTCTTAATATCTTAGATCGTCTAGATGGCCTCATCAAGCAAATCTCTTAAAACTAACAATGTGTCTTCTCTCTTGATTAATTTTACTAAAGATTAGTACATGTCGACATCTCCTCCTCATCCATTCACAAATAGGAAAACTACCATTAGACTAAGTGTCATTGAGTTTCTAATAATATAATCATGAATATACTATAACTGAAAGTAGTAAATTTATACTGAATCGATGTGTCTTTTATTTATTTTTCACTACCATTATAAGATAATTCCTCCTCTGAATTGGCATGACTATGCATATAAATTGGTACCAATGTACATCTGAATTGCCACATGCCTCTGAATAATGTTGATGTGTCTCTAAATTGGTACCGAAGTACCTTTGAATTGGCACTACATGCCTTTGAATGACATTGAGGTGTCTCTGAGTTGGCACCAAAGTACCTCTAAATTGGTACTACATGCTTCTGAATGACATTGAGGTGTCTCTGAGTTGGTACCAAGGTACCTCTGAATTGGAGTAAACACTCCTTTGAATGGACACTACATGCCTCAGAATCATCCTGGGACTAACTGGATGAGAACTTATACTATAATGTCTTATGTGAAGCATCTGACTTAACTATCCCATATCTAAACTTACTCAATTGTGAATCTAAAATTATCTTATACAGAAACTAAATATTGATAACTGAACATGTACTGAATTCTAAATCCAAATCTAAATATTTTCTCTTATATTCTTTAATAAATCTAAATCTAAATCTAAATCTGGATTTGTATCTCAATTACAAAATAACTACAATTGGGTCTAAAACCCTTATTATTTATTATTGATTGAATTTCTGACAACTAACACAAAGAGTAACCTAGATCTGAATTTTGAAATCTAATATCCTTATTGTCTGGATAATTCTTAGTCTAAAGCAACAATATAGAAGAATGGCTTAATCAAATTTTGATACCCGATATATGAAAATGGAGTCTAAGGGCTTGAGTTAAATAAACTGAATTAGATGTACAAATATTAAGAATTTGAAAGTAGGTTAAGTATCAAATACCTAAAATATTATATTCTCAAAATATATCTCAATCTAAATAATGTTTACTCAAAGTATCATTGGACATGTAATACACATGAAATATTGAATGGTTAAAAGTAACTTAATCTCTAAATTACTTTGTAGGAATATATAGGCTGAATCATAATGATTATGAAATTCAATGGACATGGACGACTTATTTATTTAAAGAGATCTTTAACAAGTCTTGATTCCTTAGTTCACTACATATTTACCTGGACATTAACAAATTATAACATAGTCTTTATTCCTTAGTTCAGTACATATTTACCTAGACATTAACAAATTATAACATAGTCTTGATTCCTTAGTTCATTACATATTTACATGGACATTAACAAATTTCTATAAGTCAATGTGTGTTCTCCATTCTTCATTTCTAAGCCCTAATCCCATCACCCTAGCACCAATAAACCGAACTAGAACTCTCTTTAGACTAAACATAACCCATATTCAAAACCAAAATAGAATTGTAGCACTGAACATATATAAAACCTCACATTATATATTTACTACATACTTTCATACTCCAATAAGCCATAATAATCACATAATGTACTAATATGGGAACATATTTATGCATGAGCAAGAAAAAATTATAAAAAGAAATATTTGGTTACTGTATTTTGGTAGAAATTAAAGATAAATGTCCCAACAGTTATATTTCATAGTGATTAAGAATATATTTTATTTACTATCTCATCGATATCCATAAAACACCCCATATAATAACCGCTTAGGTATCAAAACCAAATATTAATTTAAGAAAGCATAGATGTCACCAAAATTTCATAAAAAATAATGATACCATGTACTTAGGTCTAGATAAAACTATTAGGTCATTTCATAGTCAAATCATGGGTGAAATACCCAGAATACCCTTATTGGGGTTTACATAACAAAATTTAGTAAAACCTAAAATCATAAAGATCATGCATTAGAATCATGTTGAACATATCAAAAATATTTATTTATAAATATTTAATCAATTTCTAAAGTCACTTGCTATTTTAATGAACAAAAAATTGAAATATCATAGCTTTTAGTAATCAAATTAGAATAAATATAAGACATCAAAAGAACTGTTCTAATTGATTTTTACAAAGTAGAAGGCATCATAAACTTTCCATAGAGAATTTTTTGCTAAAATTCAAGTTTCCTATCTCATGATATGATTTAAATCGGTACTACCATTTTTGGGTGGTTACACCCATCTAAAGTCCATCCAAGGGCTAGGAAGCATGTGCCCTTCATTCATCTAGAATGCATGCACTAACTGGATTAGAGTCAGGATCCCCCTTAGGAAGGATCCTCTTAACTAGTCGTAAGTTGTGCCCCTCATGTTCTCACTCTTCCACTTCATATGTCTGAAGCCACACAGACGGTCTTGACAATTTGTGCATGTGCCCTGACCATTGATGTTGCAAGAACGATTCACACCTCCACCTAAAACGAGTGTATAGTTTCTAATGAAAGATTGTTGGAGGCCACCCTCTCGTCAGGGTGCGGCTCAATATAGGTTCTTGTTTCTCAAATAATACTTTTCTAGAACTACTTTTTATCATCATACCAAAATTAAGGAGGAGGGTGGTTGCCTCTAGTCGTGGATGCCACCATATCCGTATAACACAAGACGCACACCTCCCTTAGTTACTTGTTGTAGGAAGAAATGGATTCATTCTCCTTCATCTTCTTACATGTCATATGCTTCTTCTTCACAATTAAGAGGACTCACCAGTGGCCGATATCTAACTCGAGGATCTGCAACCACAATGTGGTTCCTCTCTATGAGCCTGGCTCCTCTCCTCCCCCATGCTCCGGACCCCATAAGGTTGTAAATAGATCATGAAGCCTAGGCGCAACCTGCATGAAACCATAACCAGAAATAAGGCATCAGGAGCCTGACATGTTGTAGCGTTACCCATGGCAGCTATTGCTGATGGAGAGAATCCCATCAGACTCTTCTAGGAAATGAATTATATCCCATCAGGTTTAAATGTGTTTATATACTTGTCATTGGGATTTCCTTGTCACTCTGATAGTATGAAGTAAACTGTTGGGGTTTTATCTTGTTGCTTGTTCTCTATTTGCATGATTATCAACATGGCGAAGAATAAGGTATTAAGGTCACAATGGCTATGTTTTCCCTAGCCCTACTTCAGGTCCCCAACCTCTTTTTATAAAAAAGTGATTCTATCTTATCATCTAAGACTCCCATAGAACCCAATGTATCAAAGGTTAGGTTTCCCATGATGATTGGGATAATCCTTAATAAGTCAAACCATCAAGTTTCCAACGACATAGATACTTAGTGTCCACAATGACTAGAGTCTAATATGTTGATCCCATCTCTACAAAAGAGTAATTAGTCTGGTATGAAATTAACTGAACCAAACATTGGTTTTAAAAACTAGTGTTCTCCAGAGATGTAAAAAACTAAAAGTTTAGTTATGTGGATAATGCCATATGGTCATATTATCTCATGTGTGGAATTTAGTTCTATACATGATGCCTAAGATTGTGTGCATGTGCATTCTAGTATTACATTATCAATTATCAAGGTAATATTTTTTCATATAGATCACCCACACAAGGTTCTCAACATAGATATGAATCACCACATAATAAATTGTGATTCCGTCACAACATTGAATATATCCTAATGTGGAAAGGGTTCAAGATATATTGATCTTTGACCATTTAATTTGGTTACTCCAGTAGTCTCCTTACCCTAATTATGAAACCTAACACTAGTAGTTAACACACCATTTAATATTTCTACGTATGTCATATAACCACATACATATAGTGTGATAATGGAAAAGTCCCTGTGACATAAACATGTACTAAGGAATTGAATTGGATACTCAACTATATGGATAGGTATCTTGTCACATATTTATATCCATCATCCATTACATACTTGATATTGGTTATGGCTCATCAACTATGATTTCTCATTTCAAAGTCACCTCTTCACTAATTTCTCATTTCAAAGTCGCCTCTTCACTAATTTTGATTACAAAACCCCAAAATAAAGATGTTATAATTCTACCCACCTTATAGGAATTTTGTCCTCAAATTTTAATTCTACTAACATTGTCTACCCACATTTGGGTCTAAGCTCTACATTGACATTCGACATACTCATCAATGTTAGAACATCTGACCTTGACATGTATTCTAGGGTTATAGCATGTAGGGAATTAGGTTTAAGTGACAACCTACCTTAAAATTTTCATGCTGACACTTATTTCTCATCATAGTATTGCATTACAAACCTAAACTCAAAGCATAACATGATTCATGTTGTTCTTAGATACACCCAAAAAAACAATAAATTGTGATTCAACTTATGAAAATTGTTCTGCCTTAAAATTTAAAATTCTAAAGCATTGGGGTATCCCTGGTCTTCATCATACCTAGTTAGAAAAGACTTAATTTACCTCAAAACTATTAAACCAGTAAACTAAGAAGGATGGAATCTACTCCTTTCGAGTATGGCTCTAAAAAATCACAATGCTTATTTTGTCCTCACGTATCATTCTTAATATAAAACATGCACTTGCAACACCAATATCATGAAACATATCTGACGATACCTCATTAACTAGATTTAAGGATGTATTTTCTCATTAATTAATTGGTACATGAATTATATGTATAGACATAAACATGAGGAACTGGTCCGATCTAATAGATAACAAGGTGCACATAAACATAGGTTGTTGTTAATCATGTGACCTGTGTCACCTTAAACATGGGTTGCCATATCCTCACTATTATGTCTAAAGTAACAAATATTGAGTCTCACCACATATCTCAATATCTGAAAACCTGGGTAGAATCTTACATACATGTTTTCTTCTTCATTAGGTTACTTAATTCTCAACATTCCTCAACCATTTCTGTATAATGTAGAGCATGTCTACTAGATGAACATGTACACTAAGGGGTCTTACTATTGAAGCTTTGGGGTACCTTTGAAATAAGTTATTACTCAAATCCCATTAGTCTATGGAAGCTAGTATCAACCATGAAATGTGCACTTCTGCATAGTTTTAGTACCATCAGGTTCAAGTGACCACATCAATGTGTTCCTAGCATTAACTCTTTATACATGTATCTAAAGATGATATATCATATCATACTCATATCCAACATCCTCTAGTACAAGTGTCCCATACTAAAAATACCTGAATGGACAATAGTATCAAAATAAGATTATGTGTCTCCTAATATATCCTCCAAGGTTCTATCTGGTATGAAACTCGATATACGTGACCACCCACCTTAGACTTTTTAAGTTAACTCCCACTTTTTGTGACCTTCTCATACATGACAGACAGTCATATATATGAAGGTGGAACATTTTATCATACTCGTCTTAACACCTCATAATACACATATCACGTACCACAAGCACTAAGAAGAGTGAGACAAGCATCTTAAATATATCCTTATTCACATAATATTTCCTTTGAAACGACCCATAAGCTTGTGTATCATACCACAAACATATGGAACAAGAGAGACACAATGTTATATACTAATTTATAGTTAATATAAAAGTCTAAAGCAGAGAGACACATAACCTATTTTATAATTCCATTTCCTCTCCTAAAAAGGCATCTAGATGGAATTTTATTATTTTTCACTCACTTATTCTATAACTAGTGCTACCAATTCTCTCTCTAAATTTGTACTCTAGTTTCACTTAGCTTCTAACGGGGAATCTAAACCAAAAATGTGAGTATATTCCTAGCGCCCACCTACTTTGTCTTTCTGATACCATATTGTAACAACCCATTTTTGTATCACAAAGACTTTTTTTTAACTTGGTAGTGTTACATACATGATACTCATCACAATTAAATTAGAAAAAAAATAAACACAGACTAGTGTAAAAATTCATTCTTATAGATTCTTAGGAAAGAAACTTAGTTACATCAAACTTTATAGGAAAGTCAAAATGCATAATGCAAAAGCATGCACTTTGACTTAATATCTTTGATCATGTAGATCGAGGCCCACCAAGCAAACCTGTAAAATTGTATATGTCTGCGCTCTCTTAAATTATCTTACTGAATAGTAGTACTTGCTGACATCTCATTCTCAACCATGAACAAATAGGAAATTGCCTTTAGAGTAAGTGGCATTGAATTTTTAATAAGATAATCATGAATATACTATAACTCAAAGTTGAACTAAGATCTAAAAGCTATAAATTTCTACTGAATCGATGTGTCATATATTTATATCTTTTATTTGTGGCCACCATTATACAATAAGTCATCCTATAAATCGATGTGACTATGCCTCTGAATTAGTACCAGTGTACCTCTGAATTGGCACTACATGCATCTGAATGACATTGACGTTTCTTTAAGTTGGTACTCAAGTACCTCTAAATTGGCACTACATGCCTCTGAATGATACCGAGGTGTATCTGAGATGGTACTGAAGTACCTCTGAATTGGCACCACATGCCTCTTAATGACACATAGGTGTCTCTAATTTTGTACCAAAGTACTTCTAAATTGGAGTAAACACTCCTCTAAATTTCCACTACATGCTTATGAATCATCCTAGGACTAACTGAATGAGCACTCATCCAATAATGTCTTATGTGAAGGTTCTGAATTAATTATCTTAAATCTAAACTAACAAAATTTTGAATTTGAACTTATGTTATAGTGAAATTGAATACTAATAACTAAATATGTACTGAATTCCGAATCTAAATCTAAATCATTGATCCTAAATTCTAAATTGAATCTAAATATGAATATTAATTAAAAAATAATTGAGACAAGATTAAAAACCCTTATTATTTATTTTTATCGAATTTCTAAATACTCATGCAAAGAGTAATGTAGATCTGAATTTTGAAATCCAATATTCTTATTTTCTGAATAATTCTTTGTCTGAAGTTATGATTAATAGAATGTCTTAATTAAATTTTGAGATCAAGTACCTGACATTTGAGTCTAAAGGTTTGAGAAAAATAAATTAAACTAAATGTAAAATACTAAGAATTTGAAAGTATATAAGTTTTAAATCTGTAAGATCTGATATTCTCACAACTTCATTCAATTTGAATAAATTTTGAATACTCAAAGTATCATTGGATATGTAGTAAACATGAAATAATGAATGTTCGCAAGTAACTTAATATCTAAGTTACATTGTAGTAGTGTGTAGGGTGAATCATAATGATAATGAAATTCAATGGACATGGCCCACTCATATTATTTGAAGTGATCCTTAACATAGTCTTGATTCCTTGGTGCACAACATATTTACCTAGACATTAACAAATTTCTATAAGTTTTTGAGTATTCTCCAGTCTTCATTTTTAAATCATAATCCAATCACCCTAGTACTAATACAACAAATTGGAGCTCTCTTTATATTGAGCATAAACTGTATTCAAAACCACAATAGAAGATTAGCACTGAACATATATAAAAATTCACATTATATATTTACTACATATTTTCAAACTCCAATAATCCATAATAATCACATAATGTTCTAATATGTGAACATATTTATCCACTGATCAAGAAAACTTTCAAATACAACCATGTCATTGGTTACTATAGTTTGGTTGAATTCCGAGATGAATATCCTAAAAATTATATTTCATAGTGATTAAGCATATATGTTATGTAGTATCACATCAATATCAATAAACACCCCATATAATATCATCTTAGGTTTCAAAAAGAAATACTAATTTAATAAAGCACGGAAAATACAAGTTTAATAAAGCAAATACCTCACAAAAAATTTATAAACAATAATGATACCATATACTCATGTCTAAATAAAAATATCACGTCATTTAATAGCCATATCATGGGTGGATACCCAAAATTCCCTTATTGGGGTTTACATAAAAACCTTACTAAAACTTAAAATCTTAGTGATCAAGCTTTATAATCATCTTGAACATATCAATATATGTTTAATGTAAAATATTCATGAATTGCTAAAGTCATTTGCTATTTTTAATGCACAACAAATTAAAATCTCATATCTTTTACTGATCAAATTATAATATATATCAGACATAAAAAGAACACTTCCAATTAATTTTTACAATATCAAATACATCAAAAGCTTTCCATAGAGACCATGTTTACTAAAATTTGAGTTTTCCATCTCATGATATGATTTAACAAATATTAACTTTTTTGGACGATTACACCCCTCTAGAGTTCATCCAAGGACCAGGAATCATCTGCACTTCATTCATCTCGAATTCATGAAGTAACTGAGTTAGAGTCAGGATCCTCAGAAGGAAGGATCCACTTAACTATCCTTGAGTCATGCCCCTCCCGTGATCTCTCTCCCACTACACACTACTACAGAACACGCCTTTGGTGTCGGTTGTTTAACCCCTTTTAGCGATGGTTTTCAAGAGACGCCTATGTGGGCGCCGCTAAAGGTCGAACTCTTCAGCGTCAGTTTTCTAACCGACGCCTATATGATCTATAGGTGTCGGTTATATATAGTTGCCCAATGTCTATAGGGTTTGCGCCACAAAAAAGGGCACCACCTAGGACACTTTCTGCGTCAGTTAACAACTGAACAACCGATGCCATACTCCCAGACGACACAGTCATGCTTCGCTGCATGGCTGTGTTTAGTACAATAGGCATCGGTTTTATACGAATAAGTGACGCCTTTTCCACCACGGTCGTGCTTTCCTGCACGGTCGGGTTGTTTGTCATATTAGGCGTTGGTTGTTATCCAATAACCGACGTTGTAGGCCTTTGATGACGATGTTCTATAAATAACCGACACCTATATTTTAATTTTTTTTTCTGATCAGTTTGCAGGCCTGCTGTGGCTGGTCAGCAGGATGAGAACCTGCAGTTCAGTTTTCAGAACTACAGGTTTACGGCATCCATTGATATCAGCCTACAAACAGGCCACAAACCTACAAAATCAACAAATATTTTTTCACACAAGTAGATACATTCAGACATCAATTCAATTCTCACATTCACACATGTAGAAACATTCAAATACATGTAGAAACATTCATACATGTATAAACATTCAGTTATACTCATTTACAAAATATCATTCAGCATCGCTATCTGCATCCCAATTATATCTTACAATCGCCACTGCTTGTATGGCTTTTGCCCATTCTTCTCTTACTTCATTTAATGCTTCCATCGTATAAGGAGCATGTACATTTTTTAAGCGTTTACCTATAGTGTGGTCAGTTTTAAACACCTGCAAAGAGAATGATCTATATATATATAAGTAATAATATAAAAATAAGATTGATATATTTCATACTAACTAATAAGACTATATATAATACCTCATGTATGATATTAATATCCAATGCGGCATGTCAGATAATCATCTGCATAAATCACATCACATAGTATGGGCATGCCCAGCCGTTGTCTTGTGTAGCACACTATAAATTGAAACATACAAACTATTAAAAAATACAACTAAGCACAGTTCACATAAATAATATATACATTGGAGTCGGGAACTTACTTTTACGTTTTCCCAAATTATTGGCTGGTTCTTTCTCCTTGGGACATTTCATCCAGCATTTTTGAATGCATCTAAACCCCTACATGTTAATGTAACACAGTAAATTGCATAATTAAATAGTAATGTAATAACAAATGTTAACGGATATAAAAATGAAATATTTCTCACCAGAATAATGGCATTCTCATTACGTGTCCAATTTTAGTGTTCAATGTACTTCCCGTAGGATCTAGATAATAAATAGTGAATGACTCGAGGACAATAACTAGTAACTCCCAATGTCTACCGCTAGAGGTAAAAAAAGTTAAAAATTAATAACTCAAAATGAACAATAAAAATGGAATTTTCTTAAGTCCAAATTATAAATAAAGTAAACTTACTTGACATTGAATGGAGCTATTATTTTCGTCTTATTTTGCTGACCAAAAATTGTAAAAGCATCTATACAGTATTGTTGAACACTATCAGGGTCTTTAGCTACCATACTAATCAATGATGGAATCAAAAATCCTCACATGATCAAATGCAAATTGTTTGCATTGATATTCGACTAAGTAGCTGCAAAACATGTATTACGTATGTATTAATATATAAGAAACTAGATCACCGGATCCTACACAAGGTATATGGATGTATAAACAAGATCTCACCTTATCCATGTCTCTATCATTGATGTATTCAGCCAATCATACATAAACAGCTCAATAATATCTTATATAAATAAAGATTTATCGTATGATTGATCTGCATAATCTGCTTCTAAAGAAACAATTATAGGGCAATGTATATTATGTGCCCGTAGCCAACATGCCATTCCCCTACAAGTAGGACCTAACGGGTATTTTAGGTCAGTTGGAACCCAACTTGGTAAAGTAGGAAGTGGAGGTGGAGGCCTAGGTGCTCCGGGTGTCTTCTTTTTAACCTGTATACATAATTTCATATCAGTTGACCTCATATATACACATTAACAGTCTAAATCAATGTAAATTTATCTTACAATTTCAGTAGTGTAGATGACATCTGCTTTGGGCCACAATATCACCCTGCCTTCTGCCTCAGCAAGTGTATCAATATCTGGGTGGGGATATGGAAATGTAGCTTCCCTCCAAGTGAGATTAGGTGTTCAAGAATAGTCCCATACCGGGGACTATCCAAGATTTACTCCTAATGAGTAAATCTTGGACGGGTTTCTAGGACAACAAACACATGTGATGTCATTCTTATATATAATAAATGTGTACCACCTATCCCATCCTTAAACACATAATTTCACTAGTAAGTGTATAATGTGTATTGGGTTTTCAAGAAAATTTCGGCAGCATTTCCCTACTGTTCTCTAAGTACATATGTACTTAGAGAACAAACGGGGAAATTCTACCAAAATTTTCTCGAAAACCCAATACACATTATACACTTACATCCTAAGTGAGATTAGGTGTTCAAGAATAGTCCCAAACCGGGGACTATCCAAGATTTAATCCTAATGAGTAAATCTTGGATGGGTTTCTAGGCCAACAAACACAATAATAGATATGTACATGTTAGGGTTTCATCACAATTGATGTTAGGGTTTCATCAATGTTAGGTTTCATCAAATCAAATTAGGATGCTACAATTGACAAGTTTAAATATTATTTCAACATGCATCAAAATTTACTGAATTAGGCCAAACATTACGATTAGAAGCAAAAATATATGACAAATATATGCAAGCAAAAGATTTGTTCATATCCTAGGATTTACATAAAGCATTACATAAAAATTTGTTCATATCCTTACCAACAGCAAGCACGGCCGTGGCTGTGTTGGCCTACCACGACCGTGATGGACAACACAACCGTGGTAGGCCAACACAGCCATGGCCGTACTTGCTGTTGGTAAGGAGCTAGGGAGAAGGAAGCAAAGAGGCTAGGCTACCTGGATCTAGTGTGGAGAAGAGCGGCGGCAGCAGTGGCGGTGAGCAGGCGAAGAAGCAGAGGGGCGGGTGGTGGGCAGAAGAAACCTACGGCCGGAGAAGCAGCAGGCGCCGACTGGACAAGCAGCAGGCAAAGAAGCAGCAGCGGCGGGCAGCAGCGCTGGCGAGCAGAAAAGCACTAGAGCAGCGGTGGCGAGCAACAGCAACCGACGTCGGGCGATTTTGGGAGAGCGGCGGCGAGCAGCAGCACAGAAGAGAAATATCACGATGAAACAGGAAGAAAGGGGGAAGAACCAGGTGATCGGGTCTATTAAGTTGGTCAACGGCATCGGTTATCTACAAAGCCGACACCTATTACTATTTAGCGTCGGTTGACAGTAAAAAACCGACGTCCAACTACACAATCTTTAGCCAAAATTATTCGGCGGGAACTATTATCAACGTCGGTTATCAAAGGATAACCGACACTGAAAGTGGGACTTTTCGCGCAAATTTTCATCTTAAATAGGCGTCAGTGAATAGTTAAAAAACCGACGATGTAGGTGACACAAAATTTTTTGCATGAAAATTGGATTTTGCGGGCAATTTTAGGCGTCGGTTTGTTATACCCAACCGACGCTGAATACAAAGCGGTACCCATGTTTGTCTGGTCTTCGAATATAGATGTCGGTTTTCCTAAATAACTGACATTGAATAGTATACGCGTCGGTTTTCCTAAATAACCGACACCCAGAAAAGAGACACTGAATGTTGTTTCTGTAGTAGTGACATGCATCCGCAACCACATACATGGCTCTGACAATTAGTGCATGTGCCCCGAGCATTGATGCCGCAAGAAGGATTCACACATCCACCCAAAAGGATCGTATAGTATCTAAGGGAAGCTTATTGAAGGCCAAAATCTTTTTAGGGTGCAATTCATTGTGAGTTTGTGTTGCTCCAATGCAATTTTTTTGAACTACTTTCTACCGTACTTCCAGACATAAGGAGGACACATATCATCTCTAGTTGTGGATGCCACCAGTTCTGTATACAACAATCACACACCTATATCAGTTACTTGTATTGAGAAGCAATATATTTGTTCTCATTTATATTCTTCCCCAACATATGCTTCTTGTTCATGATGAAGTGGACTCTAGTGGTAGACGTCTAATATGAGGATCAGAGACCAATATGGGGTTCATCTTTGAGGGTATAGCTCCTCTTCTTCCCATGCTCCTAACTCCAGCAGACTGCAGGTTGCTCACAGAGCTTGGGTGTATCCTGCAAGATGACAATCACTAGAACGAGGCATTGAGAGCCTGGCCTTGTGTAGCTATAGACATGATAGTTTCTACAGATGGAGAGAATCCCACTGGGTTCTTCCAGGCAATGAAATTTGGCCTAGTGGGTTCGAAGACATCTCGATACTTGTCATTAGGACTTCCTAGTTACCCTTATAGTCTGAAGAAAACCCTTGTGCCTCATATTGTTGCTTGTTCTCTATTTGCATGGTTATCACCATGGTAAAGAACAAGGGATTAAGGTCATGTGACTATGTTTTCCCTAGCCCTACTTAAGGTCCACAACCTCTTGTATATATACAAGAGATTCTATCCTATCAGCTAAGTGTCCCATAGAACTTGGTGTATCAAGGACTAGGTTTCCTTCTGTGAAGTTTCCAACAACATATAGTATTCATTACCACAACCAGAGGAGTCTAATATTTTGATCCTAGCTCTAAGGAAGAGTAACTAGTCTAGTATAAAATCAACTCAACCAAATATTAGTTATGAAAACTAGTGTCTGCAAGAGACGTAACAAACTAAAAGTTTTAGTTATGTGGATAATGGCATATGCTCATATTATTTCAAGTGTGGAATTTAGTGCTAGAACTAATGCCTAAAATTTTGTCCATGTGTGTTCTAATTTTATATTATTATTTATCTAGGTAATTTATTTTTCATACATGTTACCCGCACATAAAGTTCTCAACATAGATAAGAATCACCACACAATGAAATGTAATTCCATCAGGATGATGAATACCTCCTCATGGGGAAAAGGTTCAAGATATCAATCTTAGAAAATTTAATTTGGTTACTTCAATAGGCTCCTTGCCCTGATTATGTAACCTAACACTAGTAGTCAGCACATCATCATTATTTCCAAGTATGTCGTATAAGCACATACATAAATTATGATAATGGAAAAATCCTTGTAGCATAAACATGTACTAAGAAATTAAATTGGATACTAAACTATATGAATAGGTATCTTGCCACATATTTCTATCCATCACCCATCACATTCTTGATTTTGGCAATGAATCATCAATTATAGTTCTTCATGCCTTCACTCATTTCAACAATTATGACACACAATAACACTCTTAATTGTATCTCATCTAGGGTTTTAATATTTTTTGGTTTATTAATTTATGTAGACTCTTTTGGGTTACGAAACCCCAAAATTAAGATGTTACAAGTATCAATGAAGGATATGAAGCTAATAGGTCTTAAATATCATGATTGTCACACTCTAATATAGTAAGGACCCTAACCTTGTTTAACTCATAAACATATTTATTTGTATTAATTGGACAATCAGTTCGAAATTTATCTATGTATAGTGATTTATTGTTGATTGATAGAATTATGATTAAAACTTGGTTCAATTCTGACTTTATTTTGTCACGTTATGAAATTTATGTATCTTGTGGACTTTTATGCGATGTATCAAATACTACGGGTCTAAAAATAATTGAAATGTATTAATATTTTATACATGGAGTTTATGAATATATAAATTGGTTAGTGATAGTGTTGTGTTTTCGTTGGTCCACAACTCATTGGTCGACGGTTTCTTCTATCTCATTAGGGGATGGATGCTTTCAATAGAGTATTGTTGGACTGACTGGGTGCTTCTTGGATGTGACTAATGGCTAGTTGATGGTGCATTGTTTGACCAAACCTAGCCATCCTATTGGATGATAAATTCTTAGTGCCCGGCGACATCACTGGCTAGATGGACGATGGGTTTTGTCAAGCTCATTGGTCCAACAAATTGGGTGTCCGACACATTTCTGGGTTGACGAGTCTTGTTTCCCGATGAAGTGTTCAGCTTCAAGAGTGTCAATGAAGGTTATCCTAATGAATTTTTGGCTGGAGTGCTAGTTAGAAGTCAATGAGAGTCTTGAGTAGCATGGCCAATAACCATGCTATACAACCTGACCAATGAACTTCAGGTCGACGAGCGGGCAGTCTCCCCTTGAGTCTAATAAAACCCAGATTGATGTGATTCCATGATCGATTCTTCTATCTCTCCTCTCATCTTTGAAAAATCCCTTAATGTGATCTAGAGACCAAAGAGAGTCCATCAAGGTTCAATGATCATGTTGGTTCGTGGGTGCATCCTCTAGATCAAGCTCTCTTTGGATATATTGTAGACTTTTGATCTAGTTTCTTGCTCCATACATGTAAGATCCACACTTATAAAATTGTTGCTCTTTCTGTTCTTAATCCTCTTTTCTACTATGGACATGTTTCACAGTTCTCTGAGCTTGAAGCTTATGCTCATGACTAAGAAAACCTCTTTTATTCTCTCCATGCCCTAGTTACAATTTGATCATGAAGATAAGAGCCTTTTAGAGATTAAGGAAGACAAAACTTGGGTCTTACCTTCCTTTTTTGGAGTTCCCTCTTAGACTCCATTATCCACTTTCAAGAGGAGACTGGTATAACTTCTTAACACATTTCTTTCCTACTTAGTACATGCATGATCTTAATCTTGTTATAGAAAATCAGTAATATACCAAAGAATGGTCTTTAAAGAATTGTTTTGTATAAGTATGATGAAAATATGAATCTTTAAGTCTATCTTAGTTTCTTAAATATTTTCTGCTGTCTAATATTTTTTTAAGATGAACGTCTAAAATCTCAAAATATAAGTGTAATGACTCCTAAAAATTATTCTTATGGTGTTTTGGTACTCAATAAAAAGTAAATCAAACTATGTATTACTCCTTTCTGTTTGATGGTTATCCTATGCAAATTTTAGGGTTGTAATTGTTGTTATGCTATTGTAATGAATGTTGAACAAAACTCTAGTAATGAAGGTATCCCATCCAAGATATATTTTTAGCATATAATTACCTAATTCTTAGAAATAGAATACCATCGACATATAATGGAATTTTAAGCTAAATTTTTGATGCTACCTTGTTTATGATTCTTTAAGCTATCTACAAAATTTAGGATGTCAACAATATTCTTGTTGAGATTTAATATTGTTTTGATTTAAAAGTAAAAATGGGTTGTTATATGCCCTAGTTTGAGGTGTGGTCCTCTTTATGCCCAAGGATGGATACATATAAAATGATGGAGTAACATATAACTAATTTATACATTTTTAATCTTTTGAAGTTGCAATCACCAATTTATCTTATGAGGATTGTTTAGGTGCTTGTATGTAGCTTTATTGATGCTATCAAAAATACTTAACTGGTTTAATTAATCAAATGTAACCTTAATTATGTAGTTCTCTGAGACTGTAGAACTGTCTCAATGTTAGAACACGTTGCATAGTGAAATGAGTAATTCAAAAGGAGATTGGAGTCATATACTATTGAGTATATGTGGGTGTTGGGAGGGTATATCCCTATCATCCTGATTCCATTGTTTAAAAGAGAATTTGAGGTTGTGTCTCAGATTTGATGGGGCTAGGAGTGACTGTGGTGTAAATCAGATTTGAGGGTTTATACTTTGATTTCTAGTTTTGTGGCATGTGTACCTAGGACAGACCAGGTTGTTTTCTGTAGTTGGGTTGACGTTCCACTACGATTGTTACTCACACTGACCAAGGGGAAGAGATCAATAGGATTCTGATGATCCTAGATCTTATATGGTTCTGATTTTGACTTTGGATTGGTCAGATAGTAGCTTGAGTGGTATCCCTCAAACTACCCAAGGCTTAACAAAAATATATGGATCAGTCATGTAGTATACATGTTAGTGTTCATTGACAATTCACATTGAATAATAACCTTTGATTTTCTCTTTAAGTTAGTATCATATATAATTCATATCCCTTCATGCATAGTTATCTTTACATGTAGCTTTAGCTATGTCGGATCAATGTATATACCATGCTTAGTTCTTTAATTTGGTGTAAATTCAATCAAATCAATTCTTAATTACATAACTCCTTGTAAGCAATAACTATTATTAGAGGTTATATCTTAATGTTGAGACACATGTCTCAACTTGTAGGTTACTACACCTTTGTAGGTGATGAACAATAGGATCATACGCTTTCTAGTGAGGAGGCACGATTTGGAAAAAAAACTTATCTCAAGAGGTTGATGTGGTTGAGGAGAGTCTTAGAGTTGTCCCCAAACACTCTGGTTCAGGTAGTTGTTTTGTATTTGATCTATATCCACTCGAGATTTTGGTTGTATGACTCTTGATATGTAAATGTTGTAATTATCAAAAGGATAGATTTCTTATATAGGTCATGGTTGAGGCCACTAAGATCATGTAAAGTTATCGGGTATGAATATACATGTGAAATTGGACGGTGTAAATGTTTCTTATTAAACATTGAAATTTTAATTTGGAATGATTCTGAACCGTTTTGGTATTTTGATTAATTAGTATTTGATCATTGTTTGTTTTGAGTAATCTAGTTTAGTGTGGGGGGTTGTAACATTTTATAGTATCATAGCTTTAGGTTCATTGAGACTACATGGATATAGGACTTAGGCTATTGTGCCTATTCTTACATATCCAACATTTCTAACCATGGTTTATGGTTATGAAGATATGTCTAGAGAATGTGAAGAGCCTGCTGAGAGCGATTATGTGGTGCCCAGAGGTGGTGGTAGGAGATGGGTACCAGAGGGAAGAGTACCCGAGATGGTCCTGAACAGACCGTTCTCAATCCCTTTGACCCTACAATCATAGTTGATCCAACCTTCTAAACTATTTTCTGACAGCTAATGGTGACAATTAAACATTTGGCTGACATGGCATCAATACTCAACTTAGGGCACTAGTCCCAAATAATGAATCTCAGGATCTAGGAAATAGGTTGAAGAATGTGGGAGCCACTAAGTATGTAAGCACAACTGATCCAAAATACGTAGATATTTGGTTGAAGGATTTGAAGAAGGTGTTCAAGATTCTAAATATCTCACAGGAGGACGAGGTGAAGCATATGATCCACCATCTAAAGGGTAGTGTTGGCCCTAGTGGGCCATAAAGGAGGAGGAGACACCAAGTTAGGTGATCAATTGGGAAGATTTTTGGTGAGACTTTGTCAGTCGCTACTTCCCCGAGACTTATCAGGAGGAGAAGATGACTCAGTTTGAGTGCTTGCACCAAGGGTAATGGTTTGTGAATGAGTACAAAGTGAAGTTTATGGATTTGCTGAGGTTTTTTCCTCACATGGAAGCCATGGAGAAGGAGAGCATCAGGAGGTTTGTGAAGGGTTTTAACATCAAGTTGGCTAGGGCAACATATGTTGGAGTCTTGAGAGAAGTTTTCCAACTTTGTGTAGTCTATGAGAAAGATTGAGAGGGCAACTGTGAACCAACAAAAAATCTAGTGCAAGAAAGAGGTCATCCCAATTCCAAGGACAATCATATAGAAGTTTCAAGAAGTCAGGGTTTTCTTTGTTACAGTACTAGCAATCACAATAGAGATTAGCATTTTCTAAAGCAAGGCATTTTTACATTTGTAGTGGTCTCCTAACAAAGGGAGAGGTCATAGATTTCCTCAGTTGGTGCAAACTACTTTGGGTTAGTGTTTGTAATAGAAATGTTTAGGCTGTAGTTTGATATAAGGATGTGCTTTAAGTTTATTCAGGTTGGGCATGTGAGATGGTTTTTCCCAATGAAGAACTAAGAGGTGATGTAGTAATCAACACAGAGCCAACATGGCTCATAGAAGTAGCAATACAATAGCGGTAGTGGAAGAGGATGTGGATAGATATCATAGGTAGGATCTTCAGGACCAACAAGTAGAGGATGATAATGAAAAAAAGTAACTACTAGATTCTATTTTATGAGTCATACGAAAAGAGTGGTCAACCCGTGGGGCATAATGGTTCACATTAAACTTTTTCATTTAGACTTATCTACATCTACCTTTCTATTTGTTCTAGTTGACCCGGTTGTGAAATACTCATTTATCACAAGAGAGGTGATAAGTAGTTGTAACTTGCATGTACATAATAGAGATGATAAGCTCTCATTTGAAACCCCTTTGGTTGGTTCTATTGTGTTGCAAGAGGTGTGTCTATCTTGTGTTTTTTCTTTTTTAGGATGTGACATTGAAGTGGATCTCATGCCACTTAATATGTATGGATTCAATGTGATCCTAGGGATGGATACCTTGATAAGTACATGGTTGTTTTGGACTATGGTTCCAAGGTTGCAAAGTTTAATGATGGTGATATCTCTTGGACTTCCCAAGGAGATCGGAAGATTCTATCTACCTATAAGATTGTCGATAGTGATCGTAAAAAAGTTTATGAGACAAGGGTGTGAAGCTTTCCTGCCACACGTGGTGGATACCAAGGTGAGGAGCCATAGTATCCAAGATGTGCCAATAGTGCATGAGTTTGAGAATTTTTTCCCGATGAGTTCCCAAGTGTTCCACTAATGAGAGAGATTGATTTTAAAATCAATCTAGTTCCTAGAATGCAAACCATAATAGAGTCACCTTATAGGATGGCTCCAACTGAGATGGAAGATTTGAAGAAAGACTTGTTGAAGAAGGGATTTATATGTGAGCACTTCCCCATGGGGTGCTCCAATGTTATTTGTGAAGAACGGTTCCATGAGGCTTTGGATAGACTATCAATAGTTGAACAAGGTCACAATAAAGAACAAGTATCCATTTTCGAGGATAGATTATCTGTTTGATGAGTTGAGAGGTGCTATGATGTTTTCCAAGATGGATCTGAGGTCAAGGTATCACCAATTAAGGATAAAATCAAATGACATGCCTAATATTGCTTTTAGGAGTAGGAATGTCACTATGAGTTTATGGTAATTCCGTTTGGGCTAACCAATGCATCAACAGTGTTTCTAGACCTGACAAATATAGTATTTAAACCACACCTTGATCAGTTTTTGGTGGTGTTCATAGATGACATATTGATATACTCCAGAGATAGTCATCAACATGAGCAACAACTACATTAGGCATTGGAGTTGTTGAGGCAGCATAGGCTATATATGCTAAGTTTAGTAAGTGTAAGTTTTAGCTGACCAAGGTGTATTATCTTTGTTATGTTATCTCTACAAGAGGTGTGTGTAGATCCTATGAAGGTGGAGTCAATGTTTGAGTTGAAATATCCTAAGAACAAATTGTAGTTTGGAGATTCATCGATCTATCTAGTTTCTATAGGAGGTTCATCATTAACTTTAGCGCAATAGCTTTTCCTTTTAATGCGCTAATGAGGAAGGGTGTTCCTTTTGTATGGTATGACAAGTGTCAACGTTCTTTTCAGTTGTTGAAGGATAAGTTGACAAGTGCACCAGTGCTGGTGTTTCTAGAGATTAGAATGGCTACATTGTTTCCTTTGATGCGTATGTGTACTAATGTTGGACAAGAATGTGATTTATTTTTCTTCTCTGTTGGTTAAGAAACACGAGGAGAACTACCCAAATCATGATAGGAAATTAGAAGCCATGGTTCTTGCCTTGATGATAAGGAGGCACTACATGTATGGAGAGAAGTGTCAACTCTTCATAGATCACAAGAATCTACAATTCATCATTTCAAAGCGGGAGCTAAACATGAGGCAGAGGAGATGGATGGAGTTGATCGAGGACCATTGTTGCATAATAGACTATCATTTAGGAAATGTAAATGTAGTGTATGGTGCATTTATCAAAAATTCATCTTTGTCTTCATTATCATCTATAGATACAACACAGTTACACTCCATGGCGTGTCATGGGTGGGACATGTTGGCATCATATTGGTAGATGAATGTATAGTTGGAAGTCTCCTTGTTGCGAGGTTTGTTGGAATAGTTATAGGTGGAGCCTATGTTGATACAACATATCAGAGTTGCACAAAAGGATGATACCATGATACAAACATTAGGTTAGAGTTGTGGGAAGAATGATGGTTTTCATGATATAACAATGTGTTTTCACTATTTAATGGTGGTTCTTGATGGTGGAGGTCTAAGGGAGATGGTACTTGAGGAGTCACATTCCTCATTGTACACGATTCATCCTAGAAATACAAAGATGTATCATAATCTCAAGGACTTGCACTATTGTCTAGGACTAAAGTGTGATGTGGCAGAGTTCATGGCCAAGTGTTAGGTGTGTCAGTTGGTCAAGATTGAGCATCAAATGCCTATTGGGATATTGCAACACTTGCCAATTTCATAATGTTAATGGAATTGTATAACCATGGACTTTGTTTTTGGTCTCCCTAGGATAGCCAAGGGTCATGATTATTGGTATGTATGCCCATATAGTGAATCATTTGATGATTGTATGAGGCATCATGAACTTGATTTGATAATATTAGTAAAGGTAATTTTGTTTGTTATGCTTGTCTTAGTTTTGTTATAATTACAAAAGCATAATATATGCCTAAAGAATGACGTTACTCGATGAAATATTTATTTAGATTGAGGACCTAAACAATGAGACCATATGTATGATAAGAGTACATAAATTCTTGTTATATCCCTAGTTTGTTATTATTGTAGAAGCAACTTAGATGACAATAATACATAAGAGTGGAATGTGTGCTGACTGATGACAAAGTATCATTAAGTCACGATATTGGATATCAAGTCAAACACATAGGTATCATATTATATTGAACAGACCCGCCTTGAGAGTGATACATAGAAACCAGTAGCCATAATCAGATCTAAAAGTCATAGTGTTCATTGTCATTCTCAGACCTGAAGTCACTACACTCATCACATGTTTTTCAATGAACTTTGACACCATCCAATGTGATCCTAAATAAGGGTTTCCATAAAGGTGGTGATTTGGTATGTTGTGACACATGGGGATTAACTGTGAGTAATGCGGAATGGATTTGTCCCTCCTGTTGAGAGTTTGATATCATGGGCCCTTGATAAATGAGATTGAGAAATGTGTGGCCATCTTCATGCGAGTCAATATATGATGTATGAAATCACTATATCTCAGCCATATGCCCTAGTTCAAGAAACTTAGATTGAGTATATAGAGGATGATGTTTTCATGCCTTGGATTCAATCTGAATATCAAAGACAAAGGAACTTTAAGATCATGTTAATATTGATTATGGATTGAAGTTGTTCTTCAACTTCCCAATTACTTGGGTAGAAGTGATGTGTTGCTAGATACCACCCATTTCTTGTGTAATCATAATGGCTATGGACTTCACTACAAATATAATATGAGACCTATAGGGTCAGACACATAGGATGCACTTAGAATAGAAGTTTACTCATGGATAAGATATAAGTTTGTTACTAGAAGTGTTTAGGTGATCTACTTAGACAACAATGGTTGTCATTCAACCGATTGGAGTGTCCTATCGACAAACTAGGCCACTGGCCAATGGAAATATCCAGTCTACCGGTTGGAGTGGCCAACCTAATGAATGCACAACCATTTTGACTGAGTCAAACAAAAGATGTGAAATGACTAGTTTGACTGGGTCAAACAATTAATAATATGCACAATGACATGCATTAATCATCACATTAAAAGATAATATTATTGTGTTGCTGACTGCAAGCCAATCGATTAACTCTATAGTCTAGTCAATCAACTTGGTGTACCACTTGACCGAGTGGATGGTCTAGTCGACCGACTTTTTTGACCTTTTATATCTCCTGGGTTTTCGAAACCCTAGACCATCTACTCCTATATAATAATGGGGGTGGCTACGACTCATGACACTCAATAGACACAAATTTTAGAGAGGAAGTCAAGACATTATCTCAAGACTCCTCATCTCACAATTTTGGTAATGTGTGAGAGATCCTAGCAATCGTATCTGAAAGGGAGAGATAGTAAGGGAAATAGAAGTCGACACTATCACATTGACAAACAAAATGGAAACTCCTTTCCATTGACTTTGGAAGTGTGACATGGAGTTCCTCATGATCTACAATGACTATGTAGAGGTGTGGAACCCTTTGTTGCCACACTAAGAGGATGACTATTTTCCATGTGTGCTACACTGGGAGAACGCCTACAGTTGCGACCACTGTGCTACTTTAGAAGGAAGCACATCTCACTAAAAAAATACTCATTGGACTTGCTTCAAAATAAGGTATGTCTGGCACCCTCATTCTGAATACACTATTGTTGACTCGATCTGCTAGTTAAGAAAAATAGGGGCAAAAATTTATTCATTTTTGTTGCCTACTATGTCCTCATTTTCCCTATAGTAGTATCAAAGCCAAGTCAATATATTGTGTATCATGATTTAAATTGATATGATTGAATTTAGTTTTATTTTTTATTTTAATGAGTTCTATGAAAACATTTAAAACATGAATGTGTGTATTCTATTAAATACCACATATACAAGTCAATGTCCCACAGATCTAATTATATATATATATATATATATATATATATATATATATATATATAGGTACACATTCCATACATGTCTCCCTAAAATGGTTTTGATGGTGAAAGTATGTGTCGTTATGTCCAATACCCTTGGATGCTTGTTTGATTGAAAGGCTCATTTCATGTCTTATAAATTCAGTTTGCATACCGAGCCTTCCTTTGTATTCTCCAGATGTAAATAATGCTTAACCTCATTTTCTCCCCACAAATGTAACTTGAGGTATTCACATTACAGAATGTAAAATGTAGATAGGATTAGCATTAGTTTATTTTTAGAAAGAAGAAGACATTCGTCCCAAGTGAGTCAATTGAGTGGGATTCAGATCGACCCAGTGGAGGACTACAGGAGCCAACTGATCGACTAGAAGCCTAATTGACCGACTAGAAGAGTCTAGCCAACCGGTTGAGCCAGAAGCCAGTGGACTGACTAATAGAGACCAACTGTCTGGAAAGAGCATGAATGGTCGACTGGATGGTCCAGTCAATCGACTGACATGTTCCCAGCATAAGAAGTTCCAATACATGTGGATACATATTATGTATGACCTTAGGGCAACA
The DNA here is from genome assembly GCA_963693085.1 of Alisma plantago-aquatica. Taxonomy (NCBI): domain Eukaryota; kingdom Viridiplantae; phylum Streptophyta; class Magnoliopsida; order Alismatales; family Alismataceae; genus Alisma; species Alisma plantago-aquatica. The sequence continues at coordinate 728,323,391 of OY856409.1, forward strand.
ACAATTCTTTGTGGCTCCAAAGAACTGCATTAGTATGGCCATAATCATTGCTCGTATGTTTGTGATTGCATATTTATTTTGTGGATAAAGTATGCATATGATACATATTATAAGTATGTGGTGATTGGATACTTATAATATGTATATATATTTATAGTTAACATCCCTTAACCAATATTAATCTTATATGTTTTTCATAAGCAGCACACATGATAATCTTGATCGACAAGCGTAGGTTACACCAAAGTGTGGTGAGCCATCCATCTTGTGGAGTGTGATGGTAGATATGTAGGTTCGTCTAATGTAGGGTGCATGTTCTATTGTGTTGGCTTTGGGTCAGGCTTAACTAGGTGACCTTAGTGAGGCTAAGTACTTTGAAGCATACATATTCAGCATGACAAAGAATTTTGAATGCAATCTATCAAAGATCACACTAGATGCAACTGAAAAATTTGCTTATTGAAATAGTCATGTTGTGGGTGATCAGCCAAAGCTCACTCATAACTTGATAACATATGAATCTTGGCTCACTAGAGGATTGTATGCTACAATTTCCAAATTGATGGTGAGGGCATTAATTTGAAAAACAAATACTGAGAGCGAGATTTAAATCAAAGTATACATAATATTGTCAATATTTTCAAATCAATTAAAAAGTGTTCTGACATACACAAATTTTCCATTGTAGAAACAAACGACAACCAATAACACATTCTCATTAAAATCAAGCCTTAAGAAGGACAAATTGAACGGAAACAACTTCCATGTTTGATTTAGGACTTTGATAATCATTCTCACTCAAGGGTGCAAGCTCTAAGTCTTGGAGACACCAAAGCAGAGAAACCCATTCCCACCACACCTAAGATTGAAAGGGAATCTTACAAAAAGCACTCTGAAGATGTCTTGGATGTGAAATGCCTATTGCTATGCTCTATGAATTATGAGTTGCAGAGACATCATGAAAAAATGGAATTCATCGAGATGGTTAAACATATCAAAAACATGTTTCAAGATCAGGAAAGACAAGAGAGATATATTATCTCGCAAGTGTTGTCTAAGTGCAATATGGTAGAGGGAGATCCAGTAGCTCTACATGTGCTCAAATTGATTTGGTAGATGGAAACCCTAGAGAGACTAGGATTTCCTTTAGGCCAAGAGTTGGCCATGGATGTGATTCTACAATCGTTATCTAAATCATATAGCCAGTTTGTCATGAACTACAACATGAATAACTTTGCTAAGCTGTTGTTTAAATTAGTTGTCATTTGAGAACTACCAATACACAAATGAAGATGGGAAATCCTAGATCTGCGGTAATGATCAATAGAGGAAAGGGGAACCCAAATGAAAAGGCAAGGCAAAGTTGAGTTCTAAGGCTATCCAAAAGCCCAAGTCTTCTTCTCTTAAAGCTAAGGGAGGGGTAACTAAAGAAGGGAATTGCTACCACTATCGCTAGGCAGACACTGGAAAAGGAATTGTCCACTTTACATAGAGGAACTCAGGAAGAAGAAGTAGGGGATAGACACCTCTATTTCAGGTATATATGCCAACTTCACCATCTTAGGTATTGGATACCATATGAGAATCTCACATATGTTATAATGTGAAGGTTATGAGAAGAAGTAAGCTTCTAAAGAAAGGATGAGGTGGAACCGATGGAGCAAGAGTTTCTTCCACTACAATTAGAAGATGTCATTTAATTCAAGCCAATGGGATTGTAATAGAAATAGAGAATTTCTATTACGTACCTTCCATTTGTAGGAACATCATTTATCTTGTTTGGACAAGTGTGCATTCATATTCATATAATAAATGATGTATGTTTCATTATAAAGATGAAATCTTTTATGGAAGCACCCAAATGTCTCATGATTTAAATTGATTAGTTCTAAATACAAGTGTATATAAAATAAATAGAAAAAGGCTAAAACTTGATAACTCAAATGAAACATACCTTGGCATTGTTGTCTATGACACCTAAATGAGAAATTCATTTATACATTCCATAAAGATTGTTATCTAGAATTTTATGATTTTGAATTAATAGAGACATGTGATTGTTATTTATCGGGCAAGATGACAAAAGCTCCTTTCTCTAGAAATAGTGAGAAAGTAAGTGATCTATTAGGACTCGTACATACTGATGTATGTGGACCTTTAGAACAAATGTTATAGGTGGTTACTAGTATTGAAGCACTATGTTATGATCGATGTGTAGAATACTTGAACCAAATGATTTAAGGACCTTCTACAAAACAAAGACAATGTATCATAAAGGACTTTGAAAAGAAGGTATCATATCTAGTTGGACATGGTGGAATCAATGATGAGTCTAGTTGATCTTTCTACTTCCTTATAGGGGATATGCTTTATAAATCATAGAATTTACACTAAACCACACACCATGTAAACCTATTCAAACAACACCATATGCAATATGGAATTAGAAGTGTTCATATATGTCTTTTATGATGATTTGGGCATGTGAAGCTTATGAGAGCAAACAATTTCTTATCAAATGTTATTTTTTGGATTTCTACACTCCATCCGACAACAAAGTATTTGTTGCCAAGATTATTGTGTTCCTCCAAAGGAATTTGATTCTAATGGAAATCGTGGGAGCGAATTAGAACTCGAAGAAGTTTGAGACCAGTAAGAAATCATTGAATCGTTAGAGGTACAGTAGGAACAAGGAAAGTCACAAACTATTGTGGAATCTCAAGTTCCTCATCTAACACACGAGCCTTATAGATATAGTAGGAAACACCATGAGCCTAAAAGATTTGGATATTTTGTTACTCAAGAAGGAGATGAGTTGGTCACATGTGATGAGTCAATAACCTACCTATATTCTATTTATGAACTAGAATATAATAAATGGCTTGATGTCATGAGATCTAAAATAGACTCCATGTACACCAACAAGGTATGGACCTTGGTGGATCCACCTAAAGAGGTAAGACCCATTGGGTGCAAGTGGGTATTGAAGACTGACATGGATGACATCCATCAGGATCATGCTTGCAATTGTAGCTTAGCTACAAAGGTTGATCTTCAGATTGAAGCAAGCATTTCAGAGCTGGGATCTTTGATTTGATATGGAAGTCAAATAATTTGGATCTAGTCAAAATGAAGATGAAACCATGCTTAAAAAAGATTAGTGGGAGCACAATTCTATTCCTCATATTGTATGTAGGAATCACATCCCTACCCTAAAGATGGTAAAGAACGGGTTGGGACTTACCTTCTTTATGAAAGATGTTGGTGAGCATCCTATAGGATAGGAATCAAGATCTATAGAGATAGGTCTAGACGAATTCTTAGCCTAAGTAAGAGTACATGCATTGAAAAAGTGTTGAAGGGGTTCATCATGTAGGAGTTAGCGAGAGGAAATTTGCCCATGTCCCATGGAATTAGTCTCTCTAGAGCCCAGTGTCCCCGTTCTTGTGGAGACTATGAGTGCATGAGTAAATATGACATATGCATCTACAATTGGAACTATCATGTATGAAATGTTATGCACTCATGTTGATGTCTTGTAGTCTTGGACATGATGAGGAGATATCAGTTAGATCCCAATGAAGGGCATTGGACTGCCATAAAAAACATCCTTAAGTAGCACTTAGAATCAATTCCTTGATTATGGTGATAAGGAGGAGTTAGGTGTAAATGGTATATAGATTCAAACTTCCAAACTAACAAAGAGGTTGGTCACAATTTGTGTTTTGCCTTAACTATAGAACTATAAGCTCAAAATGTTCCTATAAAGATACAATTTTGTTTATTACAAAGAAAGCCTAGTACATTGTTGTTTTGGAAACAACAATGGTATTGTATGGATCAAGAAGTTGATTGGTGAAGATGGGGTGGTTTCAACCATTGACAATACAGTAGAGATGCTATGGAAACAACAAAGCTATTTGATAGGCTAAGGAACTTAGATCGCATATAAAACTCTTCATTCTCATATGAAGGATCACACAACAAGGAGATGTGAAGATTTACACTACTAGAAGCAAATGTTGTTGACTTGTTGATAGAAGAACTTATGTAGTAGAAACATGGACATGATAAATCACTTGGAATTGGATTCCTGTGTAATTTGCTCTAAGTGCAAGTGGGAGTATTTTTATATGTATGACTATAGAGAGAATCATTTGATGATTTTATGGAGCATCATGTACTTGATTTGATAATATAATAAAGGTATTTCCATCTATTATGTGTGTCTCAGTTATGAGAAGATGACACAAGCACAATAAATGTCTAAAGAATGATCTTACTCGATGACATATGTCTTCAGGTTGAGAACCTAAACAATGAGATGATATGTATGATAGCAGTACATCCCTAGTCGAATATTATCATGGAATCAAAATACATGGAAATAAAATAGAAGACTGGAATATGTGTTTATTGATGACAAAGACTCATTAAGTCATGATATTGGATATCAAGTCAAACACATAGGTACATGTTAGAGAAAAATGTACCAGGCAGACCCACCTTGAGAAAATTACATCAAAACCATGTAATGGTAGTCAAAATCATTCTCAAAGTGATAGTGGTGATTGTGGTTCTTAGGCTCATAGTTGCTACACTCATGACATGTTTCTCGATGAACTTTGACACCATCCAACATGACCTTGGATAAGAGTTTCAATAAAGGTGGTGCTCAGGTACATTTTGACACATGGGGATTGACTGTGCATGATGTAGATGGGACTTTTTCCTCCTATCAGAGTTTATATCTTGTCCACTTGATAAGAGAGACGGAGAAAAGTATGGCCATATTCATGTGAGTCAATATGTGATATGTGAACTGACATGCATCACATACAGTCGACTCTAGTTCAATGAACATAGATCAAATGGTAAGATGATAATGATTTAATGACTTGTATTTAGTATGGATATATGTGACAAAGGAACTATATGACCATGGTAACACTAATCACAAATGTAGGTTGAAGTTTCTCTACAACTTTCCAATTGCTTCGGTAGAAATGATGTATTGCTAGATATTGCTCATTGCTTGTGATGTCATAACCTGGTTATGATCATTCACTATCAACTTAATATGGGATCTATAAGGTCGCATGCATAGGATGCACATGGAATAGGAAGATAAGATTTAACTTGGTTATTAAAAGTGTTTAGGTAATCAACTTAGACAAAACTGGTTGTCAGTTGGCCGACGGGAGTGTCTAGTTGACCTATTATGTTGTTGGCTGATGGAACTAGCTAGTTGACCGGTTGGAGTGTCCAACCGAATGACTAGATGACCAGTTTGATTGGGTCAAACAAAATATGTGACACAACTAGTTTGACTGGGTCAAATGATTAATGATATGTGTATCAACATGTATTAATCATCGCATTAAAGACAATGATATTATGCCCCTTACTGCAAGCCAATCAACCGATTGGATAGTTTAGACAATCAATTGGGTGCGTCAAATGACTGACTAAATGGTCCAACCCATTCGTTAGGCACATTAGTCGACTGACTAGATGCTCCAATCCACCGATTAGGCACGTGGAACAACCGTCAAACCATGAGATCTTACCTTTCATATTTGTGGGCTTTGTAAACCCTAGTCCATCCACTTCTATATAAGGAGTGGGTGGCCAAAGCTCAAGACACACAACCAACATAAATTCTATAAGGGAAGTTAAGAGATTGTCTCAAGGCATCTCATCTCAGAGTTCCAATAACATCTAAGAGAGCCTAGCAATCTTACCTGAAATGGAGAGATAGCAAGGTTAAAGGAAGTCGATGCTAGCATGTTGACAAAGAGAAGGCCAACTCTCATAAACTTTGAAAGTGCAACATGGAGTTCCCATTGGTCTATGTGGAGTATGTAGAGGTGTGGAAGCTTTTGTTGCTACATCAGGAGGATGTTGCCAACCACTTCTTGTGTATGATACACCAAGATGACTCCTATGGTTTTCATATGTGCACTACTAGAGAAGGAAGCACATCCCAATACAAGAATAGTTGTTGGACTTATTCTAGGATAAGGTATGTCTTGCACCCTCTTTCCTAATACACTCTGTATTATGATTTATTAGGAATTTATAGAGCTATGTTTAATATTTGGTTCAATCTTAACTTTATTTGCTCAAGTTATGCAATTTTATACAACTTGTGGATTTTTGTGCAACTTACCCTTTTCTGGGGCTGTAAACAAAATTGAAACGTGTTTATGTTTTGTTACATAGAGTTCATGTACATTTAAGTTGGTTAGTGATAGTGTTGTATATTAATTGATTCATAGCTCGTTGGTTGATGGTTTCTTCTATCTCATTGGAGGATGGATGATTTGAGCAGAGTGTTGTCGAACTGATGGTGGTGCTTCTTAGATGTGGTCGATGACCAACAGATGGTGCACCGATCTATAGAAACCTTCCTAGCTCATTAATTGACAAACATTTGACACCTAACGAGATCATAGTCTAGCTGGATGATGGTCCTTGTCAAACTCATCGGTCCAATGGATTGGGTGCCCAACAAGTTTCTGAGTTGACGACTCTTGTTTCCCGACAAAGATTCTGGCTTCAAGAGGGTCGAAGAAGACTATCCATAAAAATTTTCTAGCTGGAGTGCTATTTAGCAGGCTAATGAGAGACTTGAGTAGCATAACTTACGACCATCCTATTACAACTAGACCAACAAATTTTAGCTCAAAAAATAGGCAACCCAGATAGACAAGATTATTTGGTTGACAGTTTTACAAAACTTGCTTGATGGATGGGTGAACCACACTGACTAACACCCACCAATAAATACCCCTTTTCTCTCTCTCCTCTCATATTTTTTGAAACCCATATTGTGAACCAGAGGTCGACAAGAATCCATCCAGGGTCGACGATAGCATTAGTCATGGGTGCATGATTAAGATCATCTCTATTTGGATTGGTCAAAGACTTTTGATCCAGATTCTTGCTCCATACTTGTATGAATCTTACTTCTACAACTATTTCTCTTGTTTTTCTTCATCATGTCTTCTTCTGTGGCCAAGTTCCATGGTGCTTCAAGCTAGAAGCTTATGCTCATGACTAAGATAACCTTTTCCTTCTCTCCTTGCCCTAGTTACACCTTGTTCTTGAAGATAGGATCCTCTTGGAGCTTAAGGAGGATAAAGCTTAGGTCTTGCCTTCCAATTTTGGAGTAACCTATCTTGGATTATATTGTCCTCTTTCAATATGTGAGTGATATAACATCTCAACAAATTTCTTGCCTACTTAATACACTCACGATCTTGATCTTGTTCAAGAAAATTTGTAATACACCAACGAATGGTCTTTTCTGCACTATTTTACATAAGTGTGATGACAATATAAATCTTTAAGTCTATCTTAGCCTTTTTGAAAATTTTATACTACACAATAATTTCTCATTGAACATGTAAAGCCTGAAATCTCGAAATACAAGTGTGATGACTCCTAAAAATGTTATTCTTATGATGTTTTGGTACCCAACAAAAAAAGAAAATCCGACTAATGTATTATTGTTTCTTATATAATGATTATCCTATGAAAACTATTAGGTAGATAATTACTTTTATAGTATTGAAGGTAGCCCGTCCATGATAGATTGTGAGCATGTAATTGCCTAATTCATAGAAATAACATAACTTTCACATCTAATGGAATTTTAAGTTGAAATTTTGGGTGCTACCTTGCTTATGATTTATGAAGATATATGCAAAATTTAGGATGTCAATGACATTGTTATAGTGAGTTATTACTATTTTGGTTTAAAAGTCAAAATGGACTTTTATATTCCCTAGTTTGAGGCTTGGTCCTCTTTATGACCAAGAATGGACACATATGCCATGATGGAGTAACATAGAACTATCTTATACACTTTATATCTTTTGAATTTGCAATCCCTGCTTTATGCTATAAGAATTATTTATGTGTGGTATGTAACTTGATTGATGCGGTAAAAATACTTAACTAGCTTAATTAATTAAGTGTAACATTGATCATGTAGTTCCTGAGACTGTAGAACTATCTCACTGTCAGAACTTGTTGGTTAGTGAAATGAGTAATATGAAAGGAGATTGTAGTCATGTATTGTTGAGTATATATAGGTTTTGGAAGGATGTATCTTTTTCATCCCGATTCCAAGGTTTTAGAGAGTGGTTGAGGCCATGTTGACGCTTTGATGGTATTGAGAGCGGTTGCATTCGTAAATCAGATTTGAGGGTTATGCCCTAGTTTTTGGTGTCATGTCTTGTGTAAATCAGATTGTTTTTTGGTTGGTTTGATGTACCATTACGAATGTTACTCATACTGACTGATAGGAAGAGATCTTTAAGATTCCATTCATCATAAATCTTGTACGGGGATGATTTCAACATCATAGTGGTCAACTAGTAGTTTGGGTGGTATGCTTCAAACTACCCAAGACTTATAAACATATGTATTGGTTGTGTAGTATACCTATTAGGATTCAATAGCCATACACATTGGATAATAACATTGATTTCCAATTTTACTTAGTATCGTAAATGATTCATAAACCTTCATGTGTAGTTAGACACGTAGCTTTAGATATGTCAGATAAATGTATATACCATGCTTAGTTCATTCATTTTTTATAAATTCAAATCAAGCTACTTTAATTATATAATTTTCATGTAAGCAATAAAAGTTATTAGAGGTTATATCATATAATGGAACATGAGTCTCACTTTGTGGGTTTCCACACCTTTTTAGGTGATCAACAGTGCACTAAGACCCATGGCAATGAGAAGGCCCAGCTTGGAGAATAGTAGAGCTTGAGAGGATAGTGTGGTTTGGTAGAGTCCTAGAGTCATCCCTATGCTCTCAGGTCCTGACAGAGGGCTTTGTATGTAATGTATATCAACTCAAGATTTTAGTTTTATGCCTTGTGATATGTAAATGTTGTAACTATCAGAAGGATATATTTTGTATACATGTTATGGATGAGGCCACTAAGATCTTGTAAAACTACCTCGTATTGATATACATGTGAAATTGGACCTTGGTGTAAATGTTTCTTATGGAATATTAAAATCTAAATTTGGATTTAATTCTATAATGTTTTGATATTGTGAGTAATTATTGTTTGATCCACATTTTAGTTTTAAGTAATCTTGTTTATCGTGGCATCTTGTCACAGATACAATATATATTGCATGTGGCTATTTGATTTATTTTTCCAAAGCATGTAAGGTTTAAAATCACAAGGCTTTACTTCTTTTTCAACACTCTATGTTATTGATCCTGAGAATCTTGATAATTTTCTAAGAGAAGTTCTCATTACCTTGTGCCAAGTTTAGATGTATTTTCTATTCAGTTTCTGTGGAGGTGAAAGGTGCAATGGAAAAAATAAAATTTTCTCCACATACCCTACTAGCAGATCTCGTCGATAACAACATATTCAGAAAGAGGGTGTGTGTGATATACCTCATCCTAAAGCAAGTCTAACGACATCCCTTGGAGCGGTGGTGTGTGTTGCTCCTAGCATGCACAGACGGTCCTCATACGTCCTCTGAATGCAGACAACTCAACATCTACGTCTCTATTTCATCAATGTGGATGGACTAGAACTCCACTTCTTGCTGTCATAAGCCATTAGAAAGGAGTAGCCTTCTACTTGATGACGTGCTAGTGTTGATTTATCTCCTTCTATATCTCTTGTGAATGATGACGACTAGGGTTCACGTATAAGAGTGTGTCTAAGCATATATCAAAATCCAGCCGCATGCCCCTATAAATAGCAGAGGAAAGGAAGCAGGGTTTCCTAAAACCCCTGGGAAAATAAGAGGTTCTGGGATTGTTTAAAATGATCCACTCATGGACTATTAAAAGTGTATTATGCAATCAAATAATTATATTATCCCTATAGATTACCTAAACATTCTAGTAATCAATTTGATTTGGAACATTTCCAATCACATCCACAATTAGATTCCTATTCGAATACATCCTATGTGTGTGATCTGGTAGACTCCAAACTACATTGGCTGTAATATTCATAATAATATTATGATTTCACAAGCAATGATTGGTATCTAGCAAGACTTCATTGCTACCCAAGTAATTGGATAAGTTGGAGAAAAACTTCAACCTATAATCTATTATTGGTGTTACAACAACTGTATAGTTCATTTGTCTTTGATATCCAGATTGAACTCGAGGCATGGAATCATCATCCTCTTCAATGTTCAATCCATGTTCCTTGAACTAAATAAGACTGGCTGAGATATGTGTAATCTCATTATCACATATTGACTGATACTAGAATATCCATGCATTTATCAATCTCGCATATCAAGTGGACAGGATATCAAACTCATATAGGAGGGACACATCCCATCTACATCACTCACAATCATCCCCATGTTTCATAGTGCACCCGATAACCACCTTTATGGAAATTCTTATTCAGGATCATGCTAGATGATGTAAAAGTACATCGAATTACATGTGATGAGTGTAGTGATTTCAGGTCTAAGAACCACAATTACCCCCATCGCTATGAGAGATGACTCTGACTACCAATCATGGTTTATGTGTGTCATTCTCAAGGTGGTTTTGTCTAATACATTGTTCTATAACAAGTATTAGTGTGTTTAGTTTGATTTCACATATCATGACTAATGAGATTTTTTCATCAACCAATACATACTCTAGTCTTGAGTATTATTATTTTCTAGTAGCCTTCGAAAATAACATCCAAGTAGGAACATAAAAAGAATGCATATACTCCTAACATCTGTATGATCTCATTATTCAAGTCCTCAACCTGAAGACATATGCCATTGAGTAATATCATTCTTTAGACATTTATTATGTTACATCATCATCTCATAACTAAATAAACAGAATAAATTGGAATATTCCCTATAAGGTTAATCAAATCATTTGCAATATATGCCATTACAATTATCATAAGATTAGATGTCTGGGCATACATACCAACATTTTCCTGGTTCATTCTTTGATATCATGGTATATCTATTTGTCCATTTGACTAGGGAAGCAAACATGTTGGTTCTAATTTTCTTACATTGGATGTATCATGAGTATTTTTTAAGGTGATGTTTAGAACTGGGTATAATTGAGGGTTATGTCCCTAGAGAGGTTATGAACTTTTGTAATGACTTTTTGAGTTATAAAAGAACTCCTACCAATACTGTGAATCATGACGCTTGTTCTGGAAAATATATTTTAGGAGAGCGAGTGATAGTAATTAGTCTTGAGCAGTGGGCACAACCACGCTTGTATGTTTTATACAATATTGATGAAGTGAGTATTTATATCAGCAAACACACCAACTTTATCAAGACAAAATATCATTGAGCCAATAGAATGTGGCTCACTAGAGAGCATAATCAGACATCTATTATGTGGTTTGAAGATAATGTATATAGTCAACTATCTCAAACACCAAATAATGTTACATAAACTATTAGATGGCTCACATTTAAGCCAAAGACTCATGTTATATCTTATGAAGTGTTTGACATAATGGATTTCCTTACTACACAAAACGTTAATATGATAAGAGTGTGATCCAATATAGTGGTGTCACCCTTCAAGCATCTTCATTGTATTTTTCTAGTGCCACATATACGAGTCCACGGTAACATAAGATGCTCCATTGCGGTTTTATTGAAGACATATGGGAGATTGACTAAATAGATTTTAGAGTTCCCATCGTTAGGTGTAATTGGGTTGATAACAACAAAGGAGTTATAACGGATGAACTTGGTTTCACATTAGTGAATTTTGAGTGGATAGGTGAGAAGGATGAACCAGTGATCATGGAATCTCGGGAAAAGTAGGTATTCTGTATCAACGATCATGCAAAAAAATTGTTTTGTCATTCTTCATGGGAAAATGCAGTTCATTTCAGATCTTATACATGAAGAAGAGTATGGGGAAAAGTATAATCACTCTATTCCATTCTCTATTGTCTAACCTAGTGTAAATTTTTGAATCTAACACTAGTGACTATTGATTCATCCCTATTATAGGGCTTCATTTTGTGTCACATTGCTCTTCAATCACATCTATACCTGTTAGATTACATGTTATTCCTCCCAATATGCTTATTTGTGTAAAATGCACTTATGGACATTATTTGCATGTTTCTAGGCATTTGGACCACACTAGATGGAAGAGATAGAAAAGTAGTGATCCTAGGGTTTCTCTACCCTTGGGGAGGCCCAAAGTGAAGTTTGATGCTCCCTCAACCTACCCCTAGTAGCCAAAGATCCATTAAAGCAAAGATATCCAAGAAAATCCAAAGAATAGAGTCAAAGTGCTGATCCAGGACCCAACACGACCGTGGTACCACAGAACGTCCGTGCTAGGTCACTTATAAATTCAGCACCACGGTCGTGCAAAAAAGAATGGCCATCCAAGGGCAGCCACCACAGTCATGCTACAACAAAGCAGAATGGGTGTGGCACATCACCACGGCCACCATCACCTAGCTCACCACGACCATGGCACCTAGTACGACCGTGCTATCCTCAGACTACCATGATCGTGGCACCCACCACGGCCGTGCCAGTTTTAGCCCAAAACTTACCAAAACCATGTAATCTTGCCATTTTAATTCCCATGACCATTATATCCTACCACGACTATGCTCTCCCCTACCAACCACGGCAGTGGTGATCCACCACGGCCGTGCCACTCACAAAACCCACCTATTTTTACACTACTTTACCAACTTTGCCCCTACTTAACCTAGTACTTCCCTCCATACCTATATATACCTAGGTGGCAACTGGGGCATGAGGTTAGCTACCTTACAGACACTCTAGCCTCCCCATTTCTCCTTCCATCCATTCCCACCTCATTCCACCTCCATTTCACCATTTCCACCACCAAAATCCTAGTTTTACATTGTTTTCACCCATTTCCACCATACATCCATGCCATTCACCAACCTGGGAGGAGGGAGCTCGAGCTAAAACTGCTAGGAGATCGAGAAGGAGGAGTATTCACTGAGCTCATCATGACTTTTCACTCCTCTACTCATTCTATCTCCTTTCTCTTTGTATTTTTCTTTGTTATGAGTAGCTAGGACCCTTGGGTGGGCTGTTTGGGGGAAATTATGTTACTTTGATACCATGTTGGGAGAAAATGGCATGTAAATTTTTTAATTCCATTTGTTAATGATTATATTCTATTTCTATCTCATTCTCCATGAATTTCTTGTTGGTTTGTGTGTGAAATCACCTAGGAATTTAGACAAATTACTTATATGTGTGAATTTTGGGATTTGCCCCTAGGTCCAATTCTTGTATCCCTAGGTTGCCTCCCATCTTCCTACATCCTAATAAATCTCCCTAAACCTAAGTGAGAGATCTAAGTAGCTAGATTGGATAATTCTAGTGCAATTAGCATGGAGCCTTCTCAAAACTAGAATGTGGGGGAATTGGGGTCCAAAACCCTTATTTCACCTCCCCATTACTACCCTCATCCCATAATTACCCTACGAATACCTAATCTAGAAGCCTAGACTTGATTAGACTCAAATTGAATTGAACCTAGTCCCTAACCCAATTGAGCCTTGTAAGGGTAGTAGGGGTGTTAGGGACTAGTTCCCCTATACACAACCTAGCATATTCATTGTCAGTTCGTAGCTTGGGTTAATTCATTAGACTCTAAGTTGTTGTTTGGTTTGGATAATCTAAATGGAATCAAAATGTTCATATTTCATCCCCCAGCTTAAGTGATAATTTCATACCCCTAAACAGCCCATACCTCTCTTTATTGCTTAAAACCCTAGTTTTGTGCTTGCTTAGATTAGTTAGCTCTTTCTTTGCCTAGTTAGCTTCTTACTTTGCTCTTGCCTTTTTCATGCTAGCTTAGCTCTTTAATTGCTCTTTTTCTCTTCTTTTTCTTACCTTAGTGTAATATGCCATTTTCATACCTAGCTTAATCCTTTCTTGCATGTTTAGTCTTACTCTAGCCTAGGATTAACTTAGATTTCATCCCTTACTTTAATTGCTCGTTTTCCATAATAGTTTAACAATCAAAACAACCTTCAAACCTTAACCCTATTCTCTGTAGCAACCTAGCCAAACTAATCCTAGCTCTAGTGCCCCATCTTCTCCCTATGGATCGACCTTGTACTTGCCACCTTCCTATACTACGACACGACCCCGTGCGCTTGCGGGTGTAGTTGTCGTAGTGTGAGAAGTTGTCTTAGTATGTCTGCAAGGTTGCATCTATTCAAACTCCAATTGAGTAGTGTGTAACACCATTGGCATAAACACACCAAGCTTTCTGGCGACGTTATCAGGGAAAGAGGTGCTCGACCTAGCTAGTTAGTTTTGCTTTGACTTTTCATATTACCCTCATCATTTCTATTCTTTATTCATTATTCTTTGCATTCTTTGTGTATATTGGTTTACTAACTTGTTCTCTTTTGTTTGGTTGTGCTTTGTGCATGTGACAAGCCATTCAGGGGAAGACAAGATGGAAGGCCAAAATGCACTTCACAGGCCACTTCAAGACTACTCCATGCCTAGCAACTAAAAATCACCAATTGCTAGCAGGGTGGATCAGATGCCAGGGGAGCAATTCTCCATCCCTCCGGGTCTTCTTGGGCTCCTACCCATCTTCTGCTACTTGGAGAGTGAGAACCCCTACAAGCACTTGGATTCCTATCTTGAAGTGTGCTCCACATTCAGGACGTCGTCAGCAAGTGATGATACAATCAGGTTGACTCTGTTTTCCTTCTCCCTCAAAGACAAAGCCAAAGAGTGGTATGATTCAAGAAGAGACATTGTGAGTTGGGGAGAGATGAAAAATGCCTTCTTGAGGAAATTCTACTCTATAGCAAAGTTGACACTGATGCGGCGTACCATAGCAAATTTCAGCCAACTAGATAATGAGCAATTTCACGAGGCTTTAGAGAGATTTCAAAAGATGTTGAGAGAAAGTCCACATCATGAGATCCCTTTATGGTAGCTAGTTTAGTCCTTCTACTCCGGTCTATCTCATGCAAGTCAAGCTATAGTGGATTCTTCTTGTGGAGGAATTTTTATGGCTAAACCACCTGGGGAGACATGGCCCTTGTTTGAGAGTTTGGCAAAAAGTTCAAGGATGAATGCTTCTAGTATGGTTAATGACAGTGACCTATGTTTTGGTGTGACATCTCCAATTCACGATGATTCAAGCCCACAAATGATGAAAATGTTTGGTTAAATGGTGAGCTTCATGAAACCAAGTGACCAAACCTCCTTGTCATTCGGTAAATGCTATTGAGTTCTATGGGGAAGAAAAGAAGACACCTCATGTGACTCCCCGATCCCCGTGCCATCTCTAATGACCCCGAATATCGGAGAGTCAACGTTGGTAAACCACCCTTAACTTTTTCTTTTCTTAATCACTTAAAATTAACCTAAAGGACAATCTTATAACTTGGAATAAACTGAAATCTTACTAAATTGCAGAAGCAACTACTATTTACTTTACAAGGTAGGTAAAGCAGATTTACAAACCATATTACATTTTTCATGTGGAATATAAAGCACAATAGATAACTTAAAACTAGACTACATATTACATTACATTCTCTCCACCACACCACATTCCCTAAGGACTGAGGGGAAAGGACTAAGAGACCTCTCACTACTACAGAACACGCCTTTGGCGTCAGTTGTTTAACCCCTTTTAATGACGGTTTTCCAGCGACGCCTATGTGGGCGCCACTAAAGGTCGGACTCTTCAGTGTCGGTTTTCTAACCGACGCCAAAAGGCTTCGTGCCACCAAAAACGCGATAGTAGGGCACCTATAGGTGTCAATTATGTATCGTAAGCCGACGCCAAACGGGTTCGCGCCACAAAAAGGGTGCCATCTAGGACACTTTTTGCGTCCGTTCACAACTACCTAACCGACGCCATATTTCCATACGACACGGCCGTGCTTCCCTGCACGACCGTGTTTAGTGCTATAGGCGTTGGTTTTGTACTAAGCATCGATGCGTTTTCCACCACAGCCGTGCTTTCCTGCACGGTCGGGTTGTTTGTCATATTAGGCGGCAGTTTTATCCAATAACTGACGTTGTATGTCTTTGATGACGATGTTCTATAAATAACCGACGCCTATATTTTAATTTTTTTTTTCTTATCAGTTTGCAGGCCTGCTGTGGCTGGTCAGTAGGATGAGAACCTGCAGTTCAGTTTTCTGAACTGTAGGTTTATGACGTCCATTGATATCAGCCTACAAACAGGCCACAAACCTACAAGTATACTTTTCACACAAGTGGATACATTCAGACATCAATTCAATTCTTACATTCACACATGTAGAAACATTCAAATACATGTAGAAACATTCATACATGTATAAACATTTAGAAATATTCATTTACAAAATATCATTCAACATCGCTATCAGCATCCCAATTATATGTTACAATCGCCACTGCTTGTATGGCATTTGCCCATTCTTCTCTTACTTCATTTAATACTTCCATCATATATGGAGCATGTACATCTTTTAAGCATTTCCCTATAGTCTGGTCAGTTTTAAATACCTGCAAAGAGAATGATGTATATATATAAGTAATAATATCAAAATAAGATTGATATATTTCATACTAACTAATGAGACTATATATAATACCTCATGTATGGTATTGATGTCCAATGTGGCATATTGGATAATCATCTTCATAAATCGCATCACATAATATGCGCTTGCCCAGCCGTTGTCTTATCTAGCGCACTATAAATTGAAACATACAAAATATTAAAAAATACAACTAAGCACAGTTCACATAAATAATATATACATTGGAGTCGGGAACTTACTTTTACGTTCTCCCAAATTATTGGCTGGTTCTTTTTCCTTGGGACCTTTCCTCCAGCATTTTTGAATGCATCTAAACTTCTACATGTTAATGTAACACAGTAAATTGCATAATTAAATAGTAATGTAATAACAGATGTTAACGGATATAAAAATGAAATATTTCTCACTAGAATAATGGCATTCTCATTACGTGTCCAATTTTAGTATTCAATGTACTCCCCGCAGGATCTAGATAATAAACAGTGAACTTCCCGGGGACAATAACTAGTAACACCCAATGCCTACTGCTAGAGGTAAAAAAGTTAAAAATTAATAACTCAAAATCCACAATAAAAATGTAATTTTCTTAAGTCCAAATTATAAATAAAGTAAACTTACGTGACATTGAATGGAGATATTATTATCGTCTTCTTTTGCTGACCGAAAATTGTAAAAGCATCTATACAGTATTGTTGAACACTATCAGGGTCTTTAGCTACCATACTAATCAATGATAGAATCAAAAATCCCACATGATCAAATGCAAATTGTTTGCATTGATCTTTGACTAAGTAGCTGCAAAACATGTATTACGTATGCATTAATATATAAGAAACCAGATCACCGGATCTTACACAAGGTATATGGATGTATAAACAAGATCTCACCTTATCCATGTCTCTATCATTGATGTATTCAGCCAATCATACATAAACAACTCAATAATATCTTGTATAAATAAAGAGTTTTCGTATGATTGACCTGCATAATCTACTTCTAAAGAAACAGTTATAGGGCAATGTATATTATGTGCCCGTAGCCAACATGCCATTACCTTACAAGAAGGACCTAACGGGTATGTTAGGTCAGTTGGAACCCAACTTGGTAATGCAGGAAGTGGAGGTGGAGGCCTAGGTGCTCCGGGTGTCTTATTTTTAACCTGTATATATAATTTCAGATCAGTTGACCGCATATATACACATTAACAATCTAAAGTAATGTAAATTTATCTTACAATTTCAGTAGTGTAGACGACATCTGCTTTGGGCCACAATATCACCCCACCTTCTGCCTCAGCAAGTGTATCCATATCCGGGTGGGGATATGGCAATGTAGCTTCCCTCCAATCAGGTAATACACGTATTGGGCTCACACGAATGTAGCCCTGTGGAATTGGAGTCCCATGAAACATCGCCCCAGGAAGGGATGGGTAAGCCTGCGCCTCTGCAACAACATAGTCTTGCATTTTTATGTGGCATGGCTTCAATGCCTACAAATTTACGTAAAGAATATTATACATATATACATATCATCTTGAAAAGACTAGCTACAATGTAATAAACAATACTTATAGTAGGCGTGTTAGGAGGTGGTGGGTCTACATGATTACTCTCAGTCTGTACATCAGGAGAAGAGTAGGTCACCGTAGGTTGATTGGAAGCCTGAGATGTCTGCCACCGCACTATTTCTTCCTTGACCTTCTCAGCAACTATATCATTGACCTTCTTAGCAACTATATCCTCGACTCTCTTATTCTCCTATACATGGATAAAAGAAACATTTGCTTCTTATTATTGAATTTCCTTTTGTAGTAACATTCTAAAAAAAGAATAGGTTACCTCTTCTTGTGAAAGTCCCGCTCTGGGTTTGTGCTGGGATGGCCCAAAGAATGCTTTGATGCCCACACCAACGCCTGCACCCCTAACACGTCCAGGATGCTCTGGGTTACCCAGAGCAACTTCCAATTTATCCCTTGTGCCCTTAGGGATGAACGTGCCTTGTTTCCTCTGCTCGTGCAGCTCCCGCTAATCACCATCAACAAAAATTGGTAAGTTAACACCACAAATAATCAATATTCAAACGATTTCTCTAAGAGTTGTATTTTACCATTTTTGCAGCCGCCTCAGCAGTTGCGGGCTTCCTTATTTCTCCCTTCTTATTTTTCCTCCCAGCTATCCAAACATCATGGTGAGACAGAGGTGTGCTACCTATAGTAGAGGACTCCTGAGTAGCAGCAGACTCTACCTGTAGTCTTTGGTGAACGCTTGCACAGCCCTTTGGACCCATAGTGTGGTCATGCACATTCAGTGCACGCCTTGCTTTTTGCGCCTCACTGAGGGCCTAGTTAGTATGCACATTAATGATTTGGTTAGTAGCACTAAATGTTAATATTGAATAGGTGAATACAACGTATATTAATTAAATTGGGAGTGACGCCTAATACCTTGAATTCTTTATATTTTCTTGAAACAACAAAATTGTCCCAATCTTCTTTGTCCAAGAAATTCCACTATTCAAGGGCTGACTTCTTCTTCTTATCACCATCTTTTATGTATTCTCTGTTGAGATTTGTCCTATAGTTCCTAAGCATCTTTCCAGCGCGTTGCATCACGCTTTTACGATGCAGCTTCTCATCCAATGCAAACAGATTCTGTAAAATAGAATTGTTATGAACTAGTATCCAAAAATAGAATTGCAAATAATAGAATTTGTAATTTAAAAAATAGAATTGCAAATAATAATAACTCACACATAAATCCTTCCATATCAAGTCTTTCTTCGCCTGAGGAACTTTATGCCAATTATCATACTTAACACCACAATGGCTTCGAGTGACAACCCCAAGATAGTTTATAAAATTATTGTGGTTCACTCCAATTGCATTTCCTCCATTATCAAACTCCACAACCAATTTGGATCCGCTGCCACTTAGCGCTATTAACTTGTTCAACATAGTGATGCCCCTTTTCTTGTTAACTTTTTGGTGATGCGCATCAAGTTCCTACAGTGCTTCAGTGGGTACATGTGCATCATCAACATAAAATTTGACAAAAATAAACACACTGAATTAGCCCAATATAGAAATATGGGATATATGACATAACTAGAAGATAATGAATTTTATAGAAATACATGATATGTTTTTAGAACTTACATTGGTATCCTCGCCATGCTCATCATGGACAACATGCTCATCATGGACATCATGCTCATCATTGTCAACCATCTGAAAATGTCATTAAAAAGGCAAACATTTAACATTTGTATTAAAAAGGCAAACATTTAGCATTTGTATTAACATTCAGCATGTTTGTTCATTATAATTTATACCAATGTACAAGTAATATAAAGAACAATGATTGTTCACTTTCTAGGCCAACAAACACATGTGATGTCATTCTGATATATAATAAATGTGTACCACCTATCCCATCCTTGAACACCTAATCTCACTAGTAAGTGTATAATGTGTATTGGGTTTTCAATAAAATTTCGGCAGCATTTCCCCGCTGTTCTCTAAGTACATATGTACTTAGAGAACAAACGGGGAAATGCTACCGAAATTTTCTCAAAAACCCAATACACATTATAAACTTACATCCTAAGTGAGATTAGGTGTTCAAGAACAGTCCCAAACTGGGGACTATCTAAGATTTACTCCTAATGAGTAAATCTTGGATGGGTTTTTAGGCCAACAAACACAATAATAGATATGTAAATCATATCATTAAGAGCATGGTTTCATGTTAGGTCATCATAGGTCATAATAATCCACTAGAATGAGCAAAAAATGTCTCATGGTGTTAAAATAGCATAAGATTGTTCATTCTAATTTATACTCCATACAAACAATATATAATTTAGTGATTGTTCATTCTAATTTATACCAATGTACAAGTAATATAAAGAACAATGATTGTTCATTTTCTAGGCCAACAAACACATGTGATGTCATTCTGATATATAATAAATGTGTACCACCTATCCCATCCTTGAACACCTAATCTCACTAGTAAGTGTATAATGTGTATTGGGTTTTCAAGAAAATTTCGGCAGCATTTCCCCACTGTTCTCTAAGTACATATGTACTTAGAGAACAAACGGGGAAATGCTGCTGAAATTTTCTCGAAAACCCAATACACATTATACACTTACATCCTAAGTGAGATTTGGTGTTCAAGATTAGTCCCAAACCGGGGACTATCCAAGATTTACTCCTAATGAGTAAATCATGGATGGGTTTCTAGGCCAAAAAACACAATAATAGATATGTAAATCACATCATTAAGAGCATGGTTTCATGTTAGGTCAATTCATAGGATTTATAGATTCAAATTTAACCACTAGGATCATACAAGTAGCAATGTTGATTAAATAAATACAATGTTGATTAAATAAATACCTCTGTTTGGGTGAGACGGAGGGTAGGCGAGTAGGCAGGCAAGCAGACAGGTGAGCAGGAGACGGGCAGGGAGACAGCAGGCAGTAGTAGATGATCAATTAATTCCTGAAACAATATATAAATAAATACAAATAAGTACTTAAATAAACACAAATCAGTAAATTACATAATTTTAAAAAAAATACACAACAACATTGTGCCTTGGCGCAACCCAAGCATCGCCCAGGCATCCCAGAGGCCTAACTAGGCTGGGCGCCTGGGTTTGGGACCCTAGGTGAATGTCTGGCCGCCTAGGCGCGCCTGGGTGCTGCCTGGGTAGGTCGGCAGGTACCTGGGCAAGCGAGCAGGGTGAGGTCGAGGCGAGGTGAGGTCGATAGGTCGACGGAGAGGTGAGGTTGATAGGTCGGCGGCGAGGTGAGGTCGAGCAAAGGACTGTCGGTGCAGGGTAGGCACGGCGAGCTCTTGAACTGTCGACGCAGGGAAGGCAGGTAGCCGCAGGGCACGGCGACAAGGACCGGAGACGGCGGTACAGAAGGAGCAGGGAGCGGCGATGGAGCGGCGACGACGTACAAGCAGTAGCATCGGCGGGTGGGGTTGCAGTCGGGTGGCAGCAGCAGCGGGGGAGAAATTCTCGCAATGAAACAGAAGAAAGGGGAAGAGTCGGGTGATCGCGGGGGTATTAAGTTCATAAAAGGCGTCGGTTGTCAACAAAAATGACACCTAAACATCTTCAGCGTCGGTTTCTCATAAAAACCAACGTCCAATTGAACAATATTTGCCCTAAAATTATTTGGCGGGAACCATTATCAGCGTCGGTTATCAAAGGATAACCGACACTGTATGTGACACTTTTCGCACAAATTCTCATCATACATAGTAGTCAGTTTGTGTCTAAAAAACCGACGCTGTATGTGATACTTTTTCTTTTCGCTCAAAATTTGGATTTCGCGGGCGATTTTAGGCGTCAGTTTGGTTTACCTAGTCGACGCTGAATACAAAGCGGTACCCGTGTCTGGCTGGTCTTCGAATATAGACGTCGGATTTACTAAATAGCCGATGTGGAATGTTATAGGCGGCGGTTTGTGTAAATAACCGACGCCCAGAAAAGCGACATTGAATGTTGTTTCTGTAGTAGTGTCTATTGTAACTATGAACTACCTTCTAAGAGCCTTGATGATAAGATCCTTCAGCTTCCTCGTGCTGACGTTGACCTGATAAAAAATTTTAGTAGGTTGGTGAGATACTGGCTTAGTGAATAGAATTTCACCCAACCATCGCAGATAACTCATTTTATGTTTATTTACTGAAATAAAATACAGGAATTACTACACTAAGTAGATGTAAAACAATACAGTTAAATAACATAGAATGCCAAAATAACATTTAAAGAACAATTGATTTGAAACTATACTCGAATCTTTCTTAACCTTTCTTACTTATAAGAAACTCCTTAAAACTTATAATATCATATTTTAGCTTATGCCCTGATCATATACAGTGTACTCTACATATGAAGAATCGTAACAAAATATGATCTCACCGTACAAGACTTAGCTGAAACACCCGAGATGTTAAGCCTGACAACGTCACTGGTCTACAACAAGAAAATGGCTCTCTGGCCTTGGCACACCTATGGATTGTAAAATTGGACTCCTCCTCTAACCTAAGCACACAGGCGGAGAGTCAAGACACCTATTGACTTTTCTATACTCTAGTACCACTAGGATCTCTGGTTGATGTTGGACACTACATTCTATATTTTTAAGGAGACTTCCACTAGGGCTTCGTCCCCCGTACCACATATTAGTACGTTCCGATCCCCATATACTGGACACTTCCAGAGTTAGGTCATTTCATCCCTATGTCGTAGACATCTCATAGGGAATCTACGGTGTTCAGGGCCCCTAAGTCTATTATTTTATTATTCTTGGAAAGCTCTTACTATATTGTATCTCTTCCTTACTTATACTTGGCTCTGGTATCTCTATGGTACCATGTCTATTTATTTGAAGTTTATAATACAACATGTATATCATTCTAAACTTGGCAGAGTAGTATATTCAAAACACTGTAATATATTGAGTAATCAACATACTATACATGCAGGCAAACTAAAATTCTTAACTAAACAGAATACATGTCCATTTGGCACTTATACACTAGAATCATGCAATTGAACTTCTTAATATACTGATAAGAGTTAATCACTTGACATACAAGTAATCACCATTTGCACCTGTAAATTATTTGTGCTTTCTTGGAAAACGTGCACATCAACCCTAATCCTGAGTTGTGCATTACATAACTTAATTAAGAGTTAATTACTTATCATGGCAAGAATTATTAATAATAACTGAAAATTTCTAATGATATCTTTGAGAAACATGCCAATTCACATTAATACTAAACCACACACATTAATTAAAATAGGGAGCGTGCAAATAGGTTTCCATTGAAACATTGCAGGTCATCATCTTTTTAATTGAAAATGTGCGATAAGTTAATTACTAAAATCGTACAACCTGGGTTTATACCCAAACTGTACAACTAATGTAAATCTGGGTTGTGTGCTATTGTCTTCATGCTCTCTACTGATCACTATTTAGGATTTATTCAACCATATAGTTCCAATAATCCAAATCATATAGATCAGTTTAAATAACTAGGCTAATGCAATCGTGAAGAAGAAAAACATGCAACGAGAAATCGGGCGACGCCAAGACTGCTCGACACTTGCATAATTGTTGTTACCCGTGAAAAACATAGATCTAACTGAAATCATTTGTTTCTTAGAGTTAATACTTGCTTAGTAGGTGAGTTTCTACTCACAGAGGATCGAGATGGCCAAATATTCAATTGAAAATTCATCCAAAGCTTGCTTCCGGGTGTCCGTGGGGTCGTCTTAAACATCTGTAAAACCCTGGTTCTGGACCTGCTTCACACAACAACTCCACCTCGCGCACAGGTTGAGAAAAGGGGCTCGGCTAGGTGTTGCTCATGGCTGGGAGCTGTGGATTCAAACCCAAACCTCATGGTCAGAGTCAAGGGCGGCCCTATCTTGGTGTTTCCCATGCAAAAACGGCCCCTGGCCATGCGTCGCACAGATGCTGCTGGCCGGCCAGCGCCCTAGCTGGTCGGGGTCGCGGTTTGGGTGAGGAAGAGAGGAAGAAGAAGAAGAAGAAGGACGACGACGGCTACTGGCTCTCTCTCTCTATCTATCCCTAAGTTGCCCACCCTCTCTTCTGCTAGCCAATCGACTTGTTGTTGTGCACCGATCGAGAGGTAAGGGATAAGGGAAAGGGGTTAATACTAATGGGTAAATTGTAGTATTGGTTCAAGAAACTTGAAAATGTCATATTTTTTGCCTCGAAGGTCTCATTCAAGTGATTTCTTTTGCAAACTTTCAAGCAAGAGATCCACTACAACCTTAAAGCATGAAAACATACTAACTAGGTTGTATCAAACTGATCAAAGTACTAATCACATCTTGAACACTTATCTTATCTTAATCAACATGGTGATGCACTAATCATTGTACTTACTATTTAAACTCAGAGTGAGTCATAACAATCTCCCTCCCTTATAAGAATTTTGTCTCTAAATTCCTAAAAGATAAAAGGAAACTTGTTACACATCTCAGACTCAAGCTCCCACGTGGATTCCTCTAGGTTGTGGTTCCTCCAAAAAACTTTTACTAACGGTATCTCTCGATTCTTGAGCTTCTTAATCCTATGATCAACTATTTGTACCGGTCCTTCAACATAGGACACATATTTTCTGAGTTGTGCAGGTTCTAGGTCCACTATCTTCTCTGTACTAGGGTAACACTTCTTCAGCATCGATACATGAAACACATCATGTAAATTAGCTAACTCAGATGGAAAATCCAACTTGTAGGCTACATGTCCAATCCTCTCAATAACAGGATATGGGCCCATAAACCTAGGAGTTAGTTTACCTCTGTTACCAAACCTAAACACTCCTTTCCATGGTGAAACTTTCAGATACACTTCATTACCAACCTCAAACTCAAGAGGTCTATGCCTCTTCTAAGCGTAACTCTTCTGCCTGTCCTGTGTAACTTTCAACTATTCTCTAATCACTATAATTTTTTCTGCAGTCAAATCCACTATCTCTAGTCCAAGAATCTCTTTTTCACCCACCTCGTACCAACATACGGGTGATCTGCACTTTCTTCCACATAGAGCTTCATACGGGGCCATACCAAGACTGGAATGGTGACTATTGTTGTATGCAAACTCTATAAGGCTCAAGTGTTCTTCCCAACTTCCTTTGAAATGTAGGACACATGCTCTCAACATGTCCTCAAGAGGCTAAATGGTCCTCTCTGACTTACCATCCGTCTGTGGGTGAAAAGCTATACTGAATCTCATCTTTGTGCATAAAGCAAGATGCAACTGATTCCAAAACCTAGATTTGAACTTAGAATCTCTATTTGATATTATTGAAATTGGGATACCATGCAACCTGACTATCTCATCAACGTATATCTTAGTTAATTTTGGGACATCAAAGGTTGACTTAACAAGAAGAAAGTAAGCAGACTTAGTCAGTCTATCCACAATCACCCATATCAAGTCACAACCTCTAGATGTCCTGGGCAACCCTACCACAAAATCCATTGTGATATGTTCCCATTTCCACTCTGGTATAGGGAGAGATTGCAAGGTACCTGTAGGTTTCTGATGCTCAGCCTTAACCTGATGATACACACTACACCTAGCCATGTACTCCGCTACATCCTTCTTCACACTTGACCACCAGTACAACTCCTTAAGATTCCTGTACAACTTAGTGTTGTCTGGATGCATAGCGTACATTGATGCATGCTCTTCCTCAAGAATCTGTTCTTTCAAATCAATGTCTCCAGGTACACAACTTGTCATGCTGATACAACAAACCATCTGTTATAACCCCAATTTTTGGGTTCAATTGGTGAGAAATGTAATTTCTCATATTAAATATATTTGAACAAATAATGATATAATTTGCTTCAAATAAATGTATGTCGTTTAAAATAGCCTTGTTGTTTGATTTGTGGGCTTTATTGGCTATTGGGCGCAATAACAAGGAAATAACAAAGAAAATTCAATTAGTGAATGAATAATAGAATAATTGATAAAAGAAATATATGGAAACTTCGAGAAGGCAAATCCAAAGAGGATTTCGTGCCTCTTGGGTTCCTTGGGTTCCAAGGAGTACAAAGTTGTATAAAGGAAGCAATAAGAAAAGAGAAGATTAATTAAGTATTTCTTTATTAAGAAAGAAATTGGAAATAATGTTAATATGTGGAAAACAAGTGAAAAGAGATATAATTGAGTTATACTTTGTGAATTTTCGTATCCCAAGGATTACTAATGATAAAAGGAATACCAATGAGGAAAATAAAATAGAAATAAAAAGAAATCCTCAAAAAGAGATATTTTGAGAAGAAATAAACATAATAATGAAGAATAATGCATATTGATGCATTTAAGGATAATGAGTATTCCTTAAAAAGGAATTTCGAAGTATTTGAGTGTCTTGGGATCCAAGGATTCCCAATGAAGAAAGAAGAAAGAGAAAATACAAAATTTGCAAAATAAAAGGATAATGTGATACATTATTATTGATTTTTGAGATATTAATAAAAAGGAAGTATTTTCTGTAAGGAAAACTTAATTTGGATGCCAAAGGATTAAAATCGAAGGGCAAGGATATTAAAAATGATAATTCTCGAATTTACTATTACCCATAGCATAAGGAATATCAAGGGGATAAAGAAGAGAGAGAAGGCTATTTCTCATTAAAGGATTTGGTTTCCTAGTTGGAAAGGAACTCTTTGATTCACAAATAGCTGACTTGGGGGCCTCATGACCTCCCCTATTTAAGGGGTAGACCATCTGGGTCGAGTTCCAGAGATCCCACGGCTCCCACCCTCTTCCTCATCTTCTTCTTTTACCTTGCATATTGAAACCCTAAACAAGAACACCTAGGGTTCTCTTCGGGTAACTAGCTTTGGTAGAAGGATCTCGAAGAAAGCACGAAGCAACTCCAATGTTTTAAGGTGGTTCTTCACCTTTCTCTGACCGCCACCACCCTACCGCACCTGCAGCACGGCTTCCAGGCCGGCTGTGGGTTGCAGGCCCAGGTAGCTTAGGCCAGCGGCCCTGGCTGCAGGGGGAGGGCACCGTCGGGTGCGTAGGTTGACGACGGAGGGAAGAGTACCCTCCCTAGCGACCTTTGGGGTCTGGGAGGAGGTAGGGAGGCCGCGCTGTGCACGGCTAGGGTTGCAGGTCGGCGCCCTGGCAAGCTCGCGAGGATGAAGAAGGATCTTGGGCGCAGCGGACGATTCTACCCCTCTGAGGAAAGAAGAAGAAACAACTTACGTAGGGGCAGTTCGGTAATTTAATTATGTTTTCCAAAGCAACAGCCAACGTTGCATGGAAAGGCCTGCGTTGCAGCCTCTCATTGGCCAAAGGTATGTTTACTTTGCGAAATTCGTAGCTAATAAACCGTAACTCGGATTAAAACAAGTTTTATATGAAAATTGATCCTCAGAACGAGAGGAACCCAAATAAATTATGTTTCAAGTCTGATTCTAATTGCAATCCGAAACTTAATGGAAGTAATCATTTTTAATACTTTAAAGATTAAGAATCCCTATTTTGATATGATTAATGTGTTTAATTGGGTTTAATGGATCATTAGAGTTGATGTTAACCTGTTAAATGTAAAAAGGTACATTATGAAGAACTTTGCACGTGATTAGTCTAATTTAGAGTTTATATGCTTGAAATTGGAAAAGTACATAAAGTTATCATCTTTAATGGTTTAACTAAGGAAAAACCCTTAGATTTGATGATAGATGGATAATTCAAGCTGATATTAACCTGTTGTTAATAAAAGTGAAAATAGGATTTAAAAGATGATCTTTTTATATCGTTGGTTTAATTTAGGGTTCTATATACATGAATATGCCTTAATGGGATTAGAAACCCTAATTTATGTTGATAGGAATTCTAATGGTTTTAATTGTACAAATCAAAGAATAAAATGGAGATATGATGATTCAAAGATAAATTGAGTACCAAAGATCTTTAATGTAAATTATTTGGATAATTAGTGTTTCCTAGTGTATAAAGGTGGAAATAGTAATAAATAAGGTTCATATATGTGAGTTGAACTATAATGAAATATGATTTGTCAATTTGAAAGAAACTAAAGATGATAATTAGCCTTAATGTTTTGGATAAGGATAATTGTTTTAGTGAAAAAGAAACATATTAGACTTAATTGACATTCAATTGTGCCTATGATGCAGAAATTAGGGTTTGTGAACTAAAAGAGCATTAAAAGTGATAAATGCATAATGAAGGCTAAAACCCTAATAAAACCCTAAAGTTGGCCTAGAAATAATAAGGTGGAATCCAAGTTGATCTTGAGGATGTTTTGAATAAAACAATGACACTTGGATGTTATGCATTATTTTCAGGAATTGTTGATTGCTTGTTAATTGTGTTGAATGTTAATGCATGGACATCAAGTTACTATGGATCAGGTATGTGGTTACGATTATGAATAACCGCTATAGTTTCCTGATGGATTCTCGAATGTTTAATCGCATTGAATGCAACTAAACTGTTGAATGTTTATTTATTTCTTGCAACTATAAAGTGAATATGATTATCACATAAGATATGTGCCTACTAGCTCATATCCCGGTCCCCTCTGTGTCGTAATGGTTGACCTAGTACATGGCTACCTAGAGGGTAGGTCCATCAGGTCATGAAAGACTTTGGCTGCCTAGAGGGTAGGTCCATCAAGTTACCTTTATAGAGGTACCATATAAGTCCTTACAGGGACAACAAAGAGTTGTGGATAGGTATGGATTGAGTAGTTTGGCTTAAAACGTAATCTTGTTTGTTAAATGATTAATTGAATGATTATATGGTTATCATAGTTGCATGATTATCTGTTTCTCCCACATACCAGCTTCGGCTGACTGACGTTTTGTTTGTCGGCGTTTTAGGTACAATGAAAAGAACAAATACTAAAGTGGCACATGTGATACTAAAAGAGAATTAAAGTGCAAAGGAGGATTAGATAGATTAGTATCAGTGTGGATAGAAGTTTATAGATCCAAGTTTTCAAAAGGTATGTAAAGAAAAAAATTTATTACCATTTTCAGTATACTCTATTAGAATTTGATAATTGTTTATGGTTATATGTCAAACCTTTGATCCGGGATTAATGGGTGCGGCTTCAACCTCTTGGTCTCCCTTAATTGGGGGTTACTGAAAGGTGAGGTCGTAACACCATCATTTGAAAACCTGAACTCTGGTCTTTTTCCCCCTATCATGTCCTGCATGATCTGTTGTAACTCACTGTCACTCTGTTGTAGTTCCTTGATCTGATCATAAAAGGTAGGCTTGACTTGCATCTATGCAATCAAACCACTATGTTCTGTCACTCCTATGTATAAGTTCAACTTCTGCATATCTACTAGAAGGTCTCTCCTGAAACATGCCATAGAGAATACATTAGCTGTTGAACTTGACTTCCTGCTCAGGGCATCTGCTACCACATTTGCTTTTCCAGGATGATAATCTATTGTCACTTCATAATCCTAGATCAATTCTAACCATCTCCTCTATCTTAGATTCAGATCCTTCTGGGTGAAGATATGTTTCAAGCTCTTATGATTCATAAACACCTGGCATGCCTCACCATAAAGATAGTGATGCCATGTCTTAAGAGCATGAACTACTGCACCTAACTTCCAGATCATGTGTCAGGTAATTCTCCTCACTCTTCTTAAGCTGTCTAGATGCATAAGCTACTACTTTGCCTTCTTGCATCAACACACAGCCTAAACCTCTCCTTGAAGCATCACAAAACATTGTGTAGCCTTTATCTGCCTCGGATAGGATCAACAGTGGTGTTGTAGTTAACCTCTTCTTTAAAATCTGAAAACTCTTCTCACAGTTGTCTGACCCGACAAATGGTGTATCCTTTCTCGTTAAGCATGTCAAAGGTGACACTACAACACTGAAGTTCTGGAAGAACCTCCTATAGTAACCTTCCAATCCTAAGAAGCTTATGATCTCAATAGGATTCTTAGGCTGCTTCCACTGTAGAACAAATTTGACTTTCTTAGGGTCAACACTTACTCCATCTCCTAAGATGACATGTCCATGAAAAGACACCTCAGCTAACCAAAACTCACACCTACTGAACTTAGCATATAACTGGTGTTGTCTCAACAACTGTAACACTATCCTCATATGCTGCTTATGCTGCTCATCATATCTGAAATAAATCAGAATGTCATCTATGAAAACCACTATGAACCGATCCAAGAACGACTTGAAAATCTGGTTCATCATATCCATGAAAGTTGTTGGGGCATTAGTCAGTCCAAATGACATGACCAGAAACTCATAATGCCCGTATCTTGTTTTGAAAGCCGACTTCAGAATATTTGAAGCCTTTATCCTCAACTAATGATATCTAGATCTCAAGTCTATCTTAGAAAAGATTGTCGCTCCACGCAATTGATCAAACAGATCATCTATCCTTGGTAACAGGTACTTATTCTTGATGGTGATCTTATTCAATTGTCTGTAGTCTATACATAACCTCATAGTACCATCTTTCTTTTTTAAAAACAAGACTAGAGCTCATAACCTCATCGTACCATCTTTCTTTTTTTAAAATAAGAATAGAGCTCCCCATGGCGAAGAACTTGGTCGAATGAAACCCTTATCCAGTAACTCCTATAACTAGATCTTTAGTTCCTTCAACTCTGTAGGTGCCATTCTATAGGCTAGCAGTGCCACAGGATGACTACCTGGCAACGACTGGATCTCAAAGTCTATATCTCTTTCAATAGGTAGACCTGGAAACTCATCTGGGAAAACATCTGGGAACTCACAGACCACTGGCACATCCTATAGGATGATTGTTCTCTTCTCTACTCTGGTATCTACTACATGTTCCAAGAATGCATCACAACCTTTCTGCAACATCTTATCAACTACAGCAGTTGATATGATACTTGTAGGCAAAACTTTCCTGTCTCCAGAAAAGACACAAGAAAATCCACCCTGTTGAAAGACATCCTCCTTCTTCCAACAGTCGAGCTGAACTCGATACGTCTCTAGGAAATCCATACCTAAGATAACGTGACAAGAGTTAACATCTAGGGATATAACATTAACCGTGATGGTGTAACCACCAAAGGTAAATAAACATATGGGACAAAACTCTGTCAACACTGTCGATTCACCTAACAGAATCCTCAACAACAACTCAAACGGTAACTCCTGGGTTAACAGGTTAAGCTCACAAGCTAAAGAACTCTGTATAAATGAGTGAGTAGCACCCAGATCTATCAAAACTGTAACTGAAATGCTATTAAAGAGAAGCATTTCTCCTGTAACTACTCAGGATGAAACAATAGCTTCTTACTGTGTCAGAGAGAAGAAGTGTCCTGAAGCTCTTCCTCTCCCACAATGTCCTCGTTGTCCTTCCCTTCCACTGGGTGCTCTTCCTTGGGAACCTGAAGCTACTAAAGAACTCGCTCCTCCAGGTGGAGCCTCTCTCAGAACATATGGTATTGTGACTAGGAACCCTGTGTTGCCACTTGTTGAAACTGGGGACATTGCCTTCTGAAGTGTTCCACCTGTGCGCAGATGTGACAACCCTAAAAATATGCACCCCAACAGTGACCAGAGTGCTTATTTCCACAGATATCACACATCAATATCTCTCTCCTTGGCGGACCTGTCACTGAGGTGGATTATCCAGAAGACCTAGTCGGAGGTGTCCATGTAGACTGTATATTCCATCTAATGCAATTGGGCCTTCCTCTACTATGTGAAAACCTAGATCCTTGTCTCCCAAAAGAGCCAAGTCCTCATCCTATCTTAGAAAAGAAACCACCACCTTCTGTATATCCACCACTGCTATGTCCCCCTCTATTAAAGTCTCCAGATGTTTTCTTACTCTCAGACTGCTTATCAACATTAACTAACTCTTCTACACGTCTCCCTGCTTCCACAAATTCCCTAAAGTTTTCTCTGTCTCTTTGACCAATGGCTGACATGGTGTGTCTAATCTCTGATGTTAATCCTTGTTGAAATGTTTTGTACTTTTCTACATCATCTGGCACAAGTTGCCGACTGAAATTTGCCAACCTTGTGAAATATGCATCATATTCACCAATTGTCATATTTCCTTGTTTGATATTCTCCAACTGTTTAATCTTATCACTTAGGAAGGTAGGAGAAAAATACATAAGGTGAAACTCATCCACGAAGTCCTTTCAGGTCATCTCTACATTTCTCCTTTTATCTTCCCCTCCCCGCCACCACAGTTCAACATCTCCCTTGAGTAAATAGACTCCATGATTGATTTTCTTATCTTCTAATAACTCCATTAAACAAAAGACATTTTCCAGTTGTCGAAGCTACACCTCTGCCACAACTAGATATGTTGTTCCAGAAAATTCAGTTCCACCAAGCTTCTTCACCAACTCATAGGATCTCATCAGATCCTTACTAGAAGATGAATACTTCATGTCCATCTTGTATTTTCCTTTTGTCTCCAGAAAAATATGATACATTCTTGTTGCCTCATTATCTTCTTCACCTTGAGCCATTGCTCGAGGATCAGGTTTGTAATGGCTCTCAACTTGCTCCTCATCATGTCCATGTCCTCTTCCTTCTATCTCTACATATCCATAACAGAACACATATGTTAGAAAATTGAAGTTCAAAGAGGAAAACATCCTAATCCTATTGGTCTCTTATCACCCATGTCCCAAACCTAAATTCATTTTAGGTTCAACCTATGCTCTGATACCAATCGCTGTGACGCCTCGATCCCCGTGCCATCTCTAATGACCCCAAAGATTGGAGAGTCAACCTTGGTAAACTACCCTTGACTTTTTCTTTTCTTAATCACTTAAAATTAACCTAAAGGAAAATATTTTAACTTGGAATAAACTGAAATCTTACTAAACTGTGGAAGCAACTACTATTTACTTTATTAGGTAGGTAAAGTAGATTTACACAACATATTACATTTTTTATGTGGAATATAAATCACAACAAATAACTTAAAACTAGACTACATATTACATTACATTCTCTCTCTACCACACCACATGCCCCAAGTACCAAGGGGAAAGGACTAAGAGACCTCTATTCTAACTATGAACTACCTTCTAAGAGCCTGGATGATAATATCCTTCAGCTTCCTCATGCTGACATTGACCTAAAAAATTTTAGTAGGTTGGTGAGCTACTGGCTCAGTGAATAGAATTTCACCCAACCATCGCAGATAACTCACTTTATGTTTATTTACTGAAATAAAATACATGAATTACTACACTGAGCAGATCTAAAATAATACAGTTAAATAACATGGAATGCCAAAATTACATTTAAATGACAACTGTTGTAAAACTGTACTCGAATCTTTCTTAACCTTTCCTACTTATAAAAACTCTTTAAAACTTATATTATCATATTTTAGCTTATGCCCTAATCATATGCAGTGTACTCTACATATGAGGAATCATAACGAAATATGATCTCACCGTACAAGACTTAGCTGACACACTCGGGATGCTAAGCCTAGCAACGTCGCTGGTCTGTAATAGGAAAATGGCTCTCTATCCTCAACACACCTAGGGGCCGTAAAATTGGACTCCTCCTCTGACCTGAGCACATAGACGGAGAGTCAAGCCACCTATTGGCTTTTTTGTACTCTAGTGCCACCAGGATCTCTGGTTGATGTTGGACACTGCATATTGTGTTTTTAAGGAGACATCCACTAGGGATTCATCCCCTGTACCACCTGTTAGTATGTTTCGACCCCCGTATACTGGACACTGCGAAGGTTAGTTCATTTCATCCCTACAGTGCAGACCTCTCATAGGGAATCTACGGTGCTCAGGGCCCCTAAGTCTATTATTTTATTATTCTTGGAAAGCTCTTACTATATTGTATCTTTTCCTTACTTATACTTGACTCTGGTATCTCTACGATATTCTGTCTATTTATTTGAAGTTTATAATACAACATGTATTTCATTCTAAACTTTGCAGAGCAGTATATTCAAAACAATGTAATATATTGAGTAATCAACATACTATACATGTAGGTAGACTAAAATTCTTAACTAAATAGAATACATGTCCATTTGGAACTTATACACTAGAATCATGCAATTAAACTTCTTAATATATTGATAAGAGTTAATTACTTGATATACAAGTAATCGTCATTTGCACTTGTAAATTATTTGTGCTTTCTTGGAAAACATGCACATCAACCCTAAACCTGAGTTGTGCATTACATAACTTAATTAAGAGTTAATTACTTATCATGGCAAGAATTATTAATAATAACTTAGAATTTCTAATGATATCTTTGAGAAACATGCCAATTCATGTTAATACTAAACCACACACATTAACTAAAAAAGGGAGCGTGCAAACAGGTTTCCATTGAAACATTGTAGGTCATCATCTTTTCTTTGAAAACATATGATTAGTTAATTACTAAAATCGTATACCATGGGTTTATACCCAAACCGTACAACTATTGTAAATCTGGGTTGTGTGCTATTGTCTTCATCCTCTCCACTGAGCTATTTAGGATTTATTCAACCATATAGTTCTAATAATCCAAGTCATACATATCAGTTTAAATAATTAGGGTCATGCAAACGTGAAGAAGAAAAATATGCAATGAGAAGTTGGGTGATGCCAAGACTGCCTAACACTTGGGTAATCGTTGTTACCCGTGAAAAACACAGATTTATCTGAAATCATCTGTTTCTTAGAGTTAATACTTGCTTAGTAGGTGAGATTCTACTCACAGAGGATTGAGATGGCCGAAAGCTTGCTTCCGGGCATCCGCGGGGTCATCTTCAACCTCTGTACAACCCTAGTTTCAGACCTGCTTCACACAACAACTCCACCTCGCACACAGGTTGAGAAAAGGGGCTTGGCTAGGTGCTACTCGTGGCTGGGAGCTGTGGATTCAAACCCTAACCTCACTGTCAGAGTCAAGGGCGGTGTTACCTTGGTGTTTCCCACACCAAAATGGCCCCTGGCCGTGCGCCGCTCAGCTGCTGCTGGCCGGCCGGTGCCCTAGCTGATTAGGGCCGCAGTTTGGGTGAGGAATAGTGGAAGAAGAAGAAGGACGACGACGACTGCCAGCTCTCTCTCTCTCTAGCCCTAAATCACTCGCCCTCTATTCTACTGGCCGATCGGACTGCTGTTGTGCACCGCTCAAGCAGTGCTTTGTGCCGATCGGGAGGTAAAGGATAAGGGAAGGGGTTAATACTAATGGGTAAATTGCAGTATTGGTTCAAGAAACTTGAACAATGTCATATCTTTTGCCTCAGAGCTCCGATTCAAGTGATTTCTTTTGTAAACTTTCAAGAACGAGATCCACTACAACCTCAAAGCATGAAAACATACTAAATAGGTTGTATCAACCTAATCAAAGAACTAATCGCATCTTGAACACTTATCTTAACATAATCAACATGGTGATGCACTAATCACTGTACTTACTGATGAACCCTCCAGATTCATCTGCACAGTCGCCAATTATAGGGATTTTGTTACTCATATCGACTGATTTACCCTCGCTTTGGTTTACTTTGAGTGTTTCACTAATCCCTTGCAAATATTGCCTAAATAGTTCTAATTACTAGTATATTCGACGATATTATCTCTTACACATTCTCCTTTGTCTCTGCAGATTACTTGCAACCATCCGATCGAGATCCAACAGTTCCTTTTCATCCAACCAGTAAGGAAAATCAAGAAACTCCATGCATACGGTCTCAAGACCGTTTGGATCCTCGCGGTCCCAAGACCGTTTGGATCCTCGCGGTCTCAAGACCGTTTGGGTCCTCGCGGTCCCAAGACCGTTTGGATCCTCGCGGTCTAAAGACCGTTTGGATCCTCGCGGTCCCAAGACCGTTTGGATCCTCACGGTCCGAAGACCGATCGAAGCAAGACCGTTTGAGCTGTACGTATGCATGCGCTCAAAGATCGTATGATACACTAACCGAAGACCGTTTGAGTTTGATGGCATGCGACACCGTTTGAGCTATACGTCATCAACAACGTCGGCGCCTGTTTGCGATGCAAGAAGTGAAGACCGAATGGAAGCCTACGTAAAGACTGTTTGAGTTTGCTGCATGAAACCGTTTGAGTTGGCTGTAGGGACCGTTTGAGATGAAGGTTGCAAGACCGTTTGTAAGGAATCATCCAAACCGTTAGTACTCAGCAATGCATGAGATAATAACATGCTAGACGGTAAGAAGCCATTTTCACGTGAAGATATGCAGCAGCAAACAAAATGATCATTGCTAGATCATGCAAACCAAATGAGCAAGGAGCCCAAACCGTGTGGGCAGCAATAGCATGCACCAAACCGAGAGAGAGTTGGCCACGTGCATGAGAAGCCCTTTGAATAGGGCTGAGCAAACCGTTCGAATGCATGGAATCATGCAAACCGAACAAGCATGCATGGAAAGGAAATCAAACAGCCAGTAGTTTTCTGCACCCACGAGAAGTACTCATGCGGACCGTTGGCTTTGGCAAATAAAAGAATGGAACTAGCTGTTCACGTGAAGAACGTGAGAGCAGTTGGGCACATACAGTAGCACGTGAATAATAGATCATTTGATCGGAGAAGAAATCAGCTGAACGACCGCGACAAACCGATTGGGAAATATGAGTATGAAACCGTTTGCTGAGGCTCGCGGTCATGTGGAATGCACCGCATGGGCAGCTGAGCTGAGGCTCGCGGTCGTTAGGAATGCACCGCATGAAAGCTGAGGCTCGCGGTCGTGAGAAATGCATGAATGCATGCTGCTGCGGACACGCAAAACCAAATTAAGAAATCAGGGGAGAAGGACCGCATGAAGCAAATAACAAACCGCATGCTGCTGGTGAATGCTCAAGACCGCGAGAATGGAAGACCCTCTCGGTCTCAAGACCGAGAGGAGGACCGCAAGCACTAAAACCGTGAGAAAAGGGAACCGAAAGCTAAAGCCATGATATTTTGGGTAATTTGTAGAACAAACCCAACCCGTCCAAGACACATGCCAAGCCTATAAATAGAAGGGTAGAGACATGGTCTGGGACATCCCATCTTACCACGGCCTAAGGCTGCCGGACTGGGACCAGACCAGAACGCTGCCAGATTGCCCGAGCACCGTTTCCGACCAAACTTCACCCACAACCTCAGAATCCCATCCTGAGCCCAGATCCGGTGAGCAGCCAGTCCGGGCGCAGGTCTAGTAGGTTGTTCCATCACCATCTCACCATTGCTCACACCATAGCTCCACCTCATCCTACTCTTGCTATTCCGGAGGTTGACCCAAAGATCGAGGCGGAGAAACGGACGGCATCGACCATGACGGAGCAGTCCCGGAGACTGCGACGATCTACACCGGGCTGTCACAGATCTACTCTTCTACTCCGACGATGCTTTCTTTCTCTCTCTTCTCTTTCTTTGTTGCTCCCTCTATGAGGAGCGAGTAGTTCCATCCACCGGGGTGCGGGGACTAGCCCCGCTTCCCGTGTTTTGTATCTTGTACTAAAAAGATGTTATCATTCCGTTTCAATACTAAATCGTTTCATACATGCTTGAATGTTGGCCGCGTTCTTGTATGCATCTATTGTCTTTCGTTGAGGTTTGTCTACGACCGCTCTTGAGACTCGAATACCGATTTAGTTTTGGTTTCTGGTGCGTATATCCACCGCGCACCCAATTCGGTATCTAGGAACGCTTTCTAAGGAGTGGAGTAAACTCACCTCCATCGTTGTACTTTTGTACTATGAAATGGAATCAGTTGACGTACAAAAGTGCGACCTTGACAGGTCGAGGAACACACTCTGAGGAGAGAGTGGTGCAAAGTACTTGACCATTCGTTTGAGAATGGCTGACGTTGCAACACTCTCACGTTTCTCATAGCTATATCCTCGAAAGAGGGATAGTCTATAAGGATACTAATCGATTTGGTAATTATCGCTCGCTTGTTAGTTTTCCGATGCACGTTTCACGAGGTTGAGTAAGATTTTCTCTTCGGAGACTACATATCTTCATTGACACGTAGATATGTACCGGATGAGAGTTACTCAACCCGTGAAGGGTGTGTGCATTACTCTTGTCCTCTAAGACATCGGTATTGTACAACATCCAGGTATCTTCCTTACAAGTCTTGCTATGATTGGTACAAGTGCAATCCATGTGTAGTGGTGGCGAATACCCGCATCACCCCAGTGATCCATCATCATCTGCTAATCTTAGTTTTTAATCCTTAAACTAGTTTTTATTCTTGCCTTTACTTTTGCATGTTTTAGGTTAAATAACTCAAATCAAACTTCTGGTCTTAGATGATTAACTTAGATTGATACGAAACAAGAAAAAGACACTCAGATTCTTAACGTTGTCCTTTGGGTTCGATCCTAAATTTGTACTATGATAAGGCTTCCACACTCTTGTGGGGTTGGAGCATTTATCTAGCACCAGTTGTAGGTAAACCTGGAGAGGACATCAACTCTCTAGGGTTTTTGGTGCATATTAGGACTTTCATTGGAAGAGTAATCTTTTGGTGTAAGTTCTTGCTCCATCAAAAAATGGCGCCGTTGCCGGGGACAATGGTATAAGAATCGTCTTTTTCAAATTTTGTGTCGATTTAGGTTTCTCTATGGTTTTCTTTTTCTTTTCAAAAACCTAAAAAGTAAAGGACTTAATCTTGCATATCATCTTGGATTTGAAGTGGTTGGTCAAACTTGATAAACTCTTTCTTTGATTTCAGGTACCAATTCTCTTCAAAATGAAGCAGTCAGTGCCACCAACTAATAGTTGTCAATTCTGTGGCGACTATTCTCATGCATTGATCAACTGTTTCAACGTCCATCCTCTCTACGTGATGGCCTTGCGTCAAGTAATCATGAATCGTATAGTCGGGAAACTCAGAGCAGCCACTCCATACAACTATGGATATAACGTAGGTTATATTCCATATCACCCCGGAGGCTACTACGAGAAACCCAACTATGGAGAATTTCAAGGAATAGACGGCAATACAGGAGGGCAATTGGAAAGCAACTCAAATCAATACTATGATGAGGGAAGCTATTATCAACAATCAAACGGGTGCCACGAAGAGCCTTTTCATGAAAATCAACACATATTGATGGAGGAACTACGTGCCTTACAAACATCAGTGGCTCAACAACAAGCTGATCAGACAGCTGCGTCCAAGAAGTTGATAGCCGACCTTAATCAACTTACGCAACTTGTCAACGCTCCTGAGCAACATGCAGAACAGCCGCAAAATTCAACTAAGCACATCTCTAGTCCACATGTTGCAATAAATTATGATGATGATTACGAAATCATGTGGAATGTGCCTCCCAATGATTTTCAAGTGCCAGTACAGGGTGGGGAATCATCCTCAGAACCAATGACTGAACTCAAGGATGATACCTTCACCACACCACAAGAAAAAGAATCATTCTTCGAGCCAAAGTTCGACCCAGATAATGACTCTTGCACTATGCTGGGAGATAAATTGGGAACAAATTTTAATGTTTATCCATCTTCTTCCCCCATAGAATCAGATCCGACCATACAGATTGAGGGACAATCATCAATGATTGACTCCCTATATGACAAATGTTCTTCAACTTCAACTGTCTTGTCGTTGAATTCCATTGAAGAAGGGTCTACGTTGCACGAACTCTACACTCCTTCTCAGTCAGACATAGATGAATATGAGACTGATTCAGATGAGGAGACGTCTTTTATGCAAGAGACTCAAATGATTCCATTCCTGGAAAAGAATCTGATTTGTCCTTATGAAGACATTTCTGATCATTCGGCTGATTTAGAAACAAACTTCGAGGATGGGACTGACCAAGATCCTGATGCAGAGACAGACCATACCACTCTCACTGATGATGAAATAGAATCAAGGGAGGATGAGGGGTCTCAATATGACAATCCTATGATGGGTCCTTCCCATGAGATGACACCACCACAAGGAGTTCTGACGGAGCTAGTCCACGAACAAGAACATGATTTTTCTATTGAATCTCCTTCTAGTCACTTGAACGAATTAAAAGTGCACCATGAAGAGAAACATGAACCATCTCCTGACTTTGGGACGGATTATGATATTATCATAAACTCTTGTAATGACAAAAAGGACCCCTGGGATGACATCAAGCCACAAACCTATCCCTTTACAGTCACTCATCCCTATGAAGAAGCCCACCCTAACACTCATGAATTTGAGATTTATCCATTACCTGAGCTAGTTTCCATTCCTCTCATAGAAACCCTTCCCAAGCACTCAATTGAACTGGAGGAGTGTTATGAACAAGAACTGGAACAACAATGTATCAGTCCCAATATTGAAGAAACAGGTTCATCGAGGGATTTTAGCCCTCAAAATGATATGTCAAGGACTAATCCCTATCATGAAGAGACATCACTGGAACCCCTATCTCAGGATCCCATGATTTCCTCACCCGAGCAAGAGTTCATTCTACCAGTCAAATCCTCTTCTAGTTACTTGGATGAATTAAGGATGTTCTACGAAGAAAATTCTGAACAAAACCTTTAAAAGAAGAACGATGCTCTTACCGATTTCAACATTGACAAAAATGATGATACTTCTCAAAATAACTCCTCTGACAATGTAATGTCATCCTGGCTACCACATCCCACACAAGAAAATCTAGGTGACAAAATGAAGCCAGAACCGGATCCACCACCTGATCCTAGACAGGAGGAAGTTCAAGTGGCCGACCCTCAATCAGTTGCCCTAGATTTTGAAGAAAGCAGTTTTACTTTGAACTTTGAGGGTGAGCCACAACTGGAGGGCACAAGTGGACATAACCTTGATTTCTCGCATAGCCCTCCAGTTTCGACTGCCTATATTTCACCTCCCTCGCTGATGGGGGAAGGTCTCTGGATACTTCTAGATGGACAACGAGGTGAAAGAAATGTACATCCAAGTTGTCCAGAAGACTTGTTCGAGTCGCCACAACCACCCACTCAACAGGTTGTTCAGACCACTTCCTCTTTTTCGGCACCAGCTATCGCAAGGCATCTTTTCCGGACCTTCTTCCAACTAAGAGGACCGCCTGGTTAACATTGCGCAACCCTTCCCCTCCACCTCGAATCTAATATTTGTTCAGAAATGAATGAATTTATGAGTTCGAGGTGGAGGGCGGGTGGTATGACTCTCACTCCACCCTTTATCTTTACTGCTTCATGTTTTTCTCTCCTTAGTTTCTTTTTCATAATTTTTCCCCCTTTTTGTTAATTTTCTAAAAATAAAGCCTTTATCTAGTCAGATTTTGCTTTACAAATCTGTGATCATCACCTCTTTTGCGTTGCAAATTTTCTGGAAAAGAATACTTAAAACTAGCCAATGCGTGTTTTTCATTTTGATTTGTTTATGAATCCTAATGTTATATCTCATACAGGAAAAGATGATACACTTCAATAAGGCTGAGATAGATCAAATACATCACACCTTTATCTGATTAATGGATCTGTTCTATGGATTTCTCACTTGATGTTTCATCTTGTCTCTTTTTGAGCAGAGTGTGATGGAGAATAGAGACCCGTCGCATGGAATCGCTAAGAAAACTGCATCATGATCCAAACTCTCTTCTACACTTCTTCTTTCATTTTCATACCCCTCTGTTCACTAACCATGCCAAAGTCTTAAGTTCGGTGTGGCACGCCACACTCCTTTCTATGAAAACTAGAACGTTGCCGAACTTTAAGTTTGGTGTGGTAAACCACACCTCTGCAAAACTCTAAGTTCGGTGTGGTACACCACACCCCTCTTTCCACTACCGCTTCTTCCATACCCCTCAATACATAACGGGGGCATACCACCTTCTCAAAGAGTATACAATGATGTTTGTGCACATAACGAGGTTGGTGAAAAATCTACCCCGATTCCAAAAAGAGGCCCGACATCCCAAATATGCAAAAATCCAAAAATACCCTTTGTCCTAAGCCAGGTGAGAATGAATAAAAGCCAGAGTGTGAATAAAAACATGAGAGTTGTGCCCTGAATAAGGATAACCGATAAAGGTCTTGCCCGGCCGGTACATTAGCTGCCCTCATGAAGGCAGATGTGTCGTGACCGGTAGTGAGATCCTAAGGATCCAAAAATAACCCCTTACCTCCCCTCAAAGAGGTAAAAGAGACAAAAGCCTTAAGCCAACCTATACACACTTCTGAGTTACCTTTATAAAAAGAAAATAATCGAGTGTAAGGCTAAGTCAACCAGAGTTGTGCATAAATCATTCAAAGTAACTCGATGAGTCCTTTAATTTTAAGAGTCTTGATTCAATCAGAGGAGAGATTTTTATCTTTTGATCACACCCCCATTCTCTTTTTTTTTTCAACACTAGTGACAGATCATATGCATTTTGTTGATTCTGTGGGTCTATTCAAAATCTCATAAAACTCTTTAACATGACCGATAAAACAGAGAGTGAGAAGGAAGTACTTCAGCAAAATGAAATCAGAAACAAGGATATCATAAGATGTATTTCGTGATCTAAGGAAGCCCTGATGCTGTATCAATCTGAGCAACGAACAAATCTATCATATGACATAAGGATGAGGCAAACACGAGATGAACAATTTCATTGGCGACTGTTTTAAGTTTTTCGTTCCTCGGGATGAGTAACGCTTAAGTTCGGTGTGGTGATGAATCCTCCAGATCCACCTTCAGTCACCAATTCAAAGGATTTTTAACGTTTTTTGCCCTAATTTTGTTTTGTCTCATTTTCCCTTTTCTCTTTTCTCGTGAAAATTCTGACACTCACATGCAGATGAGGTAATTACGAGACGAACGAGATTTTTGTCGACTATCTTAAGTTTTTCTCCGTTCCTCGGGACGAGTAACGCTTAAGTTCGGTGTGGTGATGAACCCTCCAGATTCATCTGCACAGTCGCCAATTATAGGGATTTTGTTACTCATATCGACTGATTTACCCTCGCTTTGGTTTACTTTGAGTGTTTCACTGATCCCTTGCAAATATTGCCTAAATAGTTCTAATTATTAGTATATTCGACGATATTATCTCTTACACATTCTCCTTTCTCTCTGTAGATTACTCGCAACCATCTGATCGAGATCCAACAGTTCCTTTTCATCCAACCAGTAAGGAAAATCAAGAAACTCCATGCATACGGTCTCAAGACCGTTTGGAACCTCGCGGTCCCAAGACCGTTTGGATCCTCGCGGTCTCAAGACCGTTTGGGTCCTCGCGGTCCCAAGACCGTTTGGATCCTCATGGTCTCAAGACCGTTTGGATCCTCGCGGTCCCAAGACCGTTTGGATCCTCGCGGTCTCACGACCGTTTGGATCCTCGCGGTCCCAAGACCGTTTGGATCCTCACGGTCCCAAGACCGATCGAAGCAAGACCGTTTGAGCTGTACGTATGTATGCGCTCAAAGATCGTATGATACAATAACCGAAGACCGTTTGAGTTTGATGGCATGCGACACCGTTTGAGCTATACGTCATCAACAACGTCGGCGCCCGTTTGCGGTGCAAGAAGTGAAGACCGAATGGAAGCCTACGTAAAGACTGTTTGAGTTTGCTGCATGAAACCGTTAGAGTTGGCTGTAGAGACCGTTTGAGATGAAGGTTGCAAGACCGTTTGGAAGGAATCATCCAAACCGTTAGTACTCAGCAATGCATGAGATAATAACATGCTAGACGGTAAGAAGCCATTTTCACGTGAAGATATGCAGCAGCAAACAAAATGATCATTGCTAGATCATGCAAACCAAATGAGCAAGGAGCCCAAACCGTGTGGGCAGCAATAGCATGCACCAAACCGAGAGAGAGTTGGCCACGTGCATGAGAAGCCCTTTGAATAGGGCTGAGCAAACCGTTCGAATGCATGGAATCATGCAAACCGAACAAGCATGCATGGAAAGGAAATCAAACAGCCAGTAGTTTTCTGCACCCACGAGAAGTACTCATGAGGACCGTTGGCTTTGGCAAATAAAAGAATGGAACTAGCTGTTCACGTGAAGAACGTGAGAGCAGCTGGGCACATACAGTAGCACGTGAATAATAGATCATTTGATCGGAGAAGAAATCAGATGAACGACCGTGACAAACCGATTGGGAAATATGAGTATGAAACCATTTGCTGAGGCTCGCGGTCATGTGGAATGCACCGCATGGGCAGCTGAGCTGAGGCTCGCGGTCGTGAGGAATGCACCGCATGAAAGCTGAGGCTCGCGGTCATGAGAAATGCATGAATGCATGCTGCTGCGGA
Source organism: Alisma plantago-aquatica (assembly GCA_963693085.1). Lineage (NCBI taxonomy): Eukaryota > Viridiplantae > Streptophyta > Magnoliopsida > Alismatales > Alismataceae > Alisma > Alisma plantago-aquatica. The sequence continues at coordinate 728,367,758 of OY856409.1, forward strand.
CACGCAAAATTGAATAAAGAAATCAGTGGATAAGGACCGCATGAAGCAAATAACAAACCGCATGTTTCTGGTGAATGCTCAAGACCGCGAGAATGGAAGACCCTCTCGGTCTCAAGACCGAGAGGAGGACCGCAAGCACTAAAACCGTGAGAAAAGGGAACCGAAAGCTAAAGCCATGATATTTTGGGTAATTTGTAGAACAAACCCAACCCGTCCAAGACACATGCCAAGCCTATAAATAGAAGGGTAGAGACATGGTCTGGGACATCCCATCTTACCACGGCCTAAGGCTGCCGGACTGGGACCAGACCGGAACGCTGCCAGATTGCCCGAGCACCGTTTCCGACCAAACTTCACCCACAGCCTCAGAATCCCATCCTGAGCCCAGATCCGGTGAGCAGCCAGTCCGGGCGCAGGTCTAGTAGGTTGTTCCATCACCATCTCACCATTGCTCACACCATAGCTCCACCTCAACCTACTCTTGCTATTCCAGAGGTTGACCCGAAGATTGAGGCGGAGAAACGGACGACATCGACCACGACGGAGCAGTCCCGGAGACTGCGGCGATCTACACCGGGCTGTCACAGATCTACTCTTCTGCTCCGACGATGCTTTCTTTCTCTCTCTTCTCTTTCTTTGTTGCTCCCTCTACGAGGAGCGAGTAGTTCCATCCACCGGGGTGCGGGGACTAGCCCCGTTGCCCGTGTTTTGTATCTTGTACTAAAAAGATGTTATCATTCCGTTTCAATACTAAATCGTTTCATACATGCTTGAATGTTGGCCGCGTTCTTGTATGCATCTATTGTCTTTCGTTGAGGTTTGTCTACGACCGCTCTTGAGACTCGAATACCGATTTAGTTTTGGTTTCTGGTGCGTGTATCCACCGCGCACCCGTTTCGGTATCTAGGAACGCTTTCTAAGGAGTGGAGTAAACTCACCTCCATCGTTGTACTTTTGTACTATGAAATGGAATCAGTTGACGTACAAAAGTGCGACCTTGACAGGTCGAGGAACACACTCTGAGGAGAGAGTGGTGCAAAGTACTTGACCATTCGTTCGAGAATGGCTGACGTTGCAACACTCTCACGTTTCGCGTAGCTATATCCTCGAAAGAGGGATAGTCTATAAGGATACTAATCGATTTGGTAATTATCGCTCGCTTGTTAGTTTTCCAATGCACCTTTCACGAGGTTGAGTAAGATTTTCTCTTCGGAGACTACATATCTTCATTGACACGTAGATATGTACCGGATGAGAGTTGCTCAACCCGTGAAGGGTGTGTGCATTACTCTTGTCCTCTAAGACGTCGGTATTGTACAACATCTAGGTATCTTTCTTACAAGTCTTGCTATGATTGGTACAAGTGCAATCCATGTGTAGTGGTGGCGAATACCCGCATCACCCCAGTGATCCATCATCATCTGCTAATCTTAGTTTTTAATCCTTAAACTAGTTTTTATTCTTGCCTTTACTTTTGCATGTTTTAGGTTAAATAACTCAAATCAAACTTCTGGTCTTAGATGATTAACTTAGATTGATACGAAACAAGAAAAAGACACTCAGATTCTTAACGTTTTCCTTTGGGTTCGATCCTAAATTTGTACTATGATAAGGCTTCCACACTCTTGTGGGGTTGGAGCATTTATCTAGCACCAGTTGTAGGTGAACCTAGAGAGGACATCAACTCTCTAGGGTTTTTGGTGCATATTAGGACTTTCATTGGAAGAGTAATCTTTTGGTGTAAGTTCTAGCTCCATCACTTACTAGTTAAACTTGGAGTGAGTCATAACACCTCACTCCTATAGCTACCAGGAACCACAAAGTCCCACATATAGCTCAAGGTTTGATGAAGAGGTTCTCTCTAGATTGAAAGTTTTTGATGATGTTCAAAGAGATGTTGCAAGGTTAGAAGAGAGAATAGTGCAGCTATCTTCCATAATCTCTCTCCAAGAAGAAAAATTGTCTTCAAAACCCATCATGAGCCACCATGAACAAAGTGGACCTATGCCTTCTTCCCACGTTTTCTATAGTCCACCCCCCATGAATGTACATCCCATTCACTCCTTCCAAGTCTATTCTAAGCCTTACACTCCTCCACCACCTCCCTTACCTCAAATTTCCCAAAACTTCACTTTCCAACCCCAATTCTCTCCTGCCCCTCAATTCTCTTCTCAAACTCAATTTCAACCCCAAGTGTCACCTCCACCTCCTCCACAGCCACAACGTGCTCCCCCTCTCCACCATGAGAAAGGTAGTGTTGTTCCATTTCTAAGGAGTGGAAAAACTCTTGAGTAGCCAAGTGGTGATACTTTGATTAATATCGCTGAAGATGATGTTATGATACTACATGTTGAGTTTGGGATTCCATGTGATCCACCACATATCCCCTTTGTAGGTCCTACCACCCCTAGTGTTCAGCCTCATGTTCATGCAAGTACGGAAAAAACTAGTGATCCTCCATTCGTAGAAGCACTAGATGAGCCACCAGAATTGAAAAGGAGGCTAAAGCACGATGTTGATATTCTTGAGGTGTTTTTCCAAGTGAAGTTGAACATTCCACTTTTGGAGGCTATTAAGAAAGTCCCATCTTATGCCAAGTTCCTCAAGAACCTATGCACTATGAAAAGAAGGTCAACAGGGAGGATTCCAAAGAAGGTGAGATTAACAGAACAAGTGAGCTCCATCATACAAAATTCCTTTCCCGTGATGAGAAAAGACCCACGAGCCCCACTCATACCTAGTTACATAGGGGGACATCACATAGACATGTCCTTACTTGATTTGGGATCTAGTGTGAATTTGATGCCATACAATGTCTATGTTTTTCTAGGCTTAGGCAAGTTGAAGTCGGCACATTGCACTCTCCAGTTGGCGGATAGATCCATAAAAGTGCCTAGGGGTAGAGTGGATGATTTCTTGGTGATGATAAACAAAGAGAAAAGCACGGTGTTCCTGGCAAATATCTTTGTACTTGATATGGAGCCGGAGGATAGGAAGATTCCCATTATCTTGGGAAGGCCGTTCTTGTCTACAACTAATGCCGACATTCATCTGAGCAGTGTCACTATGATAGTCTCATTCATGGACATGAAGATCAACATCAACATGTACAAGACCCCAACCCGGAGAGTCTAAAATAGGGATATTGGACATGATCACTTCACAAGTCCAAATGGGCATTTGAGAGGACTCAAAGGTGAAGAAATTGGTGATGATTATTGTGATGAAAGGGATGAGGAAAATAGATTAAGTGAAAATGAGGGATGCATGTTTTGCAAGAATGGACACATGAGAATTCTAAAAAGATGAATGAATGAAAAATCATCAAGAAGCCTAGCTGAAGGCAAGAAACTCAGTGCTTGTGGGAGGCATCCCACCTAGGTTTGGGAATTTTTGGACCAACCTTACATTTTTTTATACTATTGCTTTGTTTTACATTTTTCCAAGAAAACACCCACACACACTTGTATTTGATAGTTTTTGTGCAGTTTTAGATGTGCACGTGAGAATAGAGTGAAATGAAGAAGAAGGGATGCAATTTTGACAAAGAATCAATGGAAGATCAACATGAGATCAAAGTATTGATGTTTGAACAAGATTTGAGTGTCATACTACAGTCACAGTGCCCACCATGGCCGTGGTGACATGGAACGACCGTAGTGGTGCACTCACTTTCAATAAAGAAATCATCACAAATTGAGAAAATCAACTAAGTATAGAATCAGGGCAGAACGACCGTGCAAGGCAGCACGGTCATGGTACCTGAAGACACCACGGCCATGCCGTGCAGCACGGTCGTGTTGCAGCCCGATTCCAACAACTTAAGTCATAATTTTGCAAAATCTCTATTCACTTATTCATTTCTCCGAAGAATAGAACGGTCGTGCTTCGCTCCCTAGCGCCCGTGTAGCCTTCCACCCACCTTCTCCAGCCCTCAAATCTTCACCAAATCACCCCCAAATCATTCTGAATCGTTCCCCTACCATTTCCACTACGTTAATCTCCAGATTCCACCAATTTCCATCCACAAAATCACCATTTTCTCTCCATTCCACCCCAACAACCCCGTTTTCGGAGAAGTTTGAAATCTGTTAATTTCACCTCCATTTTTGAGCAAGGATGAAAAGATTCACAAGGAAAGTAGTAGAGAATACTAGGAGTATCATCCCCTCTCAAAGGAAACTGAGGAACGGTAACCTCCGGTTGACGGAGGCCGAATTGATGCCTTGGTGGATCCTATCACAGAAGAGACCTCCGCACAGCCATAGAGGGAGACATCATTGTCGTCAAGAGCATCATAGACACCACTGTCTGCTTCCTTTCGGCCCTTTGTCTCATCTAAGAGACCTTCATCTTTAGCTGCACGACCGTCCATTTCTTCAGCATCACAACTATAGCTAGAGCCGCAACCACGACCACGTCAGCGGCTCGTGCTAGATGATGAAGAGGATGCAGATATGCCAGATACTAAGCAGCAATTGATACCACAACAACGCCCCCATCCACATCCTGAGGTTACTACCAGCAGGAAGAAGGAACCTAAGCACCCAGAGTGTTTGACACGCAAAGTGATAGCAACTCGCTATGTGTGTCAAGCAACGATGGAGGCTATGGACTTCTACGCCTATTTCCAGGGCCTGATGGAGAAGATGGGATTGTTTGAGATCTTGACGATGCTACACTGGAGAAAACAATTGATGAGGGCGAGAATTCCATTAAAGTGATGATTGGGGACTAGAGGTGGAAGATAACCTCAAAGCTTCTAAATCAGATTTTTTCCCCAAGTGAAGAGATGACAGCCCTCTTAGACGGAAGAAAGATAGAAAATGACTCCAGTTCCCCATATCCAGCAATGTGGAAATACTTCACCAGCCAAAGTACTTTTGTATCAGGGAAACCCAAGATGAGTGCTATCCATAATCCATTCCTCCTCTATGTTCAGAAGGTGTTGGCAAACACCATCTTTGGCAGGTATGAGAACCAAGGTAGTTGCACAAAGAAAGATCTTTTTGTACTTGGTTGGATGACTAAGGAGAAGCATGTAAACCTGGGATCTTTACATATTGAGCATATAAGGACAATCCCTTCCAAGAGAACAAATCCATTTGTAATGGGAGGGATTGTGACATCCATAGCCACAGCCTTAAGACATGACATGACAAGTTATACAAAGGAAGATGGAGGAAAGTTGGTTGACTTGCATTACTTGGCCCGCTCCTCCATGATCACAGTTTTGGAGAAGAAGATCATCTACCAAGTAAACCCACCATACCTAGGAGTCCTCTTGGAGATGCCCTGCCATACTCCACCCCTCATGGCACAATGTGGACCAACACATGATTTTATGGAAAAATTGAGGAAGTATGAGGAGGAAAACCCCAGAGGAGATGGCATCAATGAGGTGATTTTTGCAGGGGGGGGTTCTAGGAGAACCCTCACAGGCAGATGAGTTGAGATGGGCGACAGAGGACAGAGAAGTATGACGGGTAAGATAGGGAGAGGAGAGGATAGGGGCGTTAGAGCCACAACAACCCTCAGTGAATGCATATGATATGGGTACCATTCATGCACAACTGGAGGCCATGTAGGCGACGCAGGATAGGATACTATGGGCACATGAGGGCTTTCAATGGATGTAGGATGCCATGTGCTTGGACCATCAACATATGCATTACTATGTCAACCATCTTTACCAGTTCTAGAATGCCCATGCATAGAGGAACCCACAGTGGGGTGAGACTAGTGGAGTTCTTTAGCAGCTTTTCTGGACAACTATCCACTTCCATAGTTAGACTACTGGGGTGCCTACTACAGATAGGGAGGAGCACCCCCACCACCACCACCACAGTGATAGTCTACCCTATCATCCTAGACTTTAGTGTCATGCTAAGGAAAGCATGCTTCAAAAGTTTGGGGTGGTAGGGCGATATGCCCTTTTGTTCCGTTTTCACTCATTTTGTATCTCCCCTCCTATTTACTTTTTGTTTGTTGTTTTTCCCCTGTTTGTTTGCTTTTGCTTTCTTTATCCTAGAGTTCTCCTACTTTGCATACCCGCATGCCAGGTAGTTTGCTTTCTTGCCATTTTCCCATAATTTTCAAAAAAAATTTCTGTTTTTGCCATGCATTGCATATCATGTAGATTTTTGGTAATGTTTGCATGTTTTAGCTAGGATTTGCTTGTTTGCTAAGTTAAGTTAATTAATATAGGATTAGATGTGATTGGAGGCAACTTGGCACTGTTTTGGCCAATTTTTCCCAAATTTGAGATTTCTTGTCTAAAAAGTGTGTTTTGACCCAATCTCTACTATTTTGAGTAAAACTGATGACCTTTGACAAATGCAAGTGAATTATCATTGTTTGTTGCTAAGTGGTATAAATGTTTGACTTTTTACATGAGCATCACCTCTCTTATGATTGTGATTGATTTGGTTGAATTTGAGTTGAGCAAGCTTTGAACGCTTAGTGTTTGCGGAATCACTTGATTGATATATCAATTTCATCTTATTCAGTCATGTGGTATGATATATAGGATGAAGTATTGATTTAAATTTCATGCAGGATGTCTTATGTGGAGAATCATACCAATGACCCCTCTTTGACCTGACTATTCACTCACCATCTTCTTACCCCTCCGCCTCATGAAAGGATGCCAAAGTGTACATATCAGCTGTGTCCACGTCTAAAAGTTTGGGGTGGCCACATCTCCATCGCCCCGCTTCAATCTATCCACCATATGAGCTATCTACACCAAGGGCAAAGAAAAGGAAAAAAAAAGATAGATAAAAAGAAAAACAAAAAGAAAATAAAAGGATGCTCCAATTTAAGAGCATTCAAATAAAGAAAAGATGAGTGATGTCACTACTACAGAACAGACCTTTGGCATCAGTTGTGTATGCCCTTTTAGCGACGGTTCTAAAACGATGCCTATGTGGGCACCGCTAAAGGTCAAACTCTTCGGCGTCGGTTTTATAACTGACGCTAAAAGGCTTCGCGCCACCAAAAACATGCCAGTAGGGCACCGATAGGCGTCGGTGATTTATAGTAAGCTGATGCCAAAAGGCTTCACACCACAAAAAGGGTGCCATCTAGGACACTATCTGCCTCAGTTTGCAACTAAAACACCAACACCATATTCCCAGACGCCACAGCCGTGCTTCCCTGCACGACCGTGTTTCCCTGCACGGCCGTGTTTAGTACTATCGACGTCGGTTTTATACTAATAAGCGACACTATTTCCCGCCACGGCCATGCTTTCCTGCACGGTCAGGTTGTTTGTCACATTAGGCGGCGGTTTTTATCCAATAAATGATGTTGTAAGCCTTTGATGATGATTTTCTATAAATAACTGATGCCTATATTTTGATTTTTTTTCTTATCAGTTTGTAGGCCCGCTGTGGCTGGTCAGCAGGATGAGAACCTGCAGTTCAGTTTTGAACTGCAGGTTTATGACATCTATTGATATCAACCAACAAACATGCCACAAACCTGCAAAATCAACAAATATACTTTTCACACAAGTAGATACATTCAGACATCAATTCAATTCTCACATTCACACATGTAGAAACATTCATACATATATAAAAATTCAAAAATATTCATTTATAAAATATCATTCAACATCGCTATCAGCATCCCAATTATATTTTATAGTCCCCACTGCTTGTATGGCTCTTGCCCATTCTTCTGTTACTTCATTTAATACTTCCATTGTATATGGAGCATGTACATCTTTTAAGTGTTTACCTATAGTGTGGTCAGTTTTAAACACCTGGAAAGAGAATGATGTATATATATAAGTAATAATATAAAAATAAGATTGAAATATTTCATTCTAACTAATGAGACTATATATAATACCTCATGTATGGTATCGGTCCAATGCGGCATATTGGATAATCATCTGCATAAATCACATCACATAGTATGTGCATGCCCAGTCGTTGTCTTGTGTAGCGCACTATAAATTGAAACATACAAATATTAAAAAATACAACTAAGCACATGGTTCACATAAATAATATATACATTGGAGTCGGGAACTTACTTTTACGTTCTCCCAAATTATTGGCTGGTTCTTTTTCCTGGGGACCTTTCCTCCAGCCTTTTTGAATGCATCTAAACCCCTACATGTTAATGTAACACAGTACATTGCATAATTAAATAGTAATGTAATAACAGATGTTAACGGATATATAAATGAAATATTTCTCACCAAAATAATGGCATTCTCATTACATGTCCAATTTTAGTATTCAATGTACTCCCCGCAGGATCTAGATAATAAGTAGTGAACATCTCGGGGAGAATAACTAGTAACTCCCAACACCTACCACTAGAGGTAAAAAAGTTAAAAATTAATAACTCAAAATCCACAATAAAAATGTAATTTTCTTAAGTCCAAATTATAAGTAAAGTAAACTTACTTGACATTGAATGGAGCTATTATTATCGTCTTCTTTTGCTGACCAAAAATTCTAAAAGCATCTATACAATATTGTCGAACATTATCAGGGTCTTTAGCTACCATACTAATAAATGATGGAATCAAAAATCCCACATGGTCAAATGCAAATTGTTTACATTGATTTTCGACTAAGTAGCTGCAAAACATGTATTATGTATGCATTAATATATAAGAAATCAGATCATCGGATCTTACACATGGTATATGGATGTATAAACAAGATCTCACCTTATCGATGTCTCTATCATTGATGTATTCAGCCAATCATATATAAACAACTCAATAATATCTTGTATAAATAGAGAGCTTTCGTATGATTGACCTGCATAATTCGCTTCTAAAGAAACAATTATAGGGCAATGTATATTATGTGCCCGTAGCCAACATGCCATTCCCCTACAAGCAGGACCTAACGGGTATTTTAGGTCAGTTGGAACCCAACTTGGTAATGCAGGAAGTGGAGGTGGAGGCCTAGATGCTCCGGGTGTCTTCTTTTTAACATGTATATATAATTTCAGACCAATTGACCTCATATATACACATTAACAATCTAAAGTAATGTAAATTTATCTTACAATTTCAGTAGTGTAGACGACATATGCTTTGGGCCACAATATCACCCCACCTTTTGCCTCAGCAAGTGTATCAATATCCGGGTGGGCATATGGCAATGTAGCTTCCCTCCAATCGGGGAATACACGTATCGGGCCCACACGAACGTAGCCCTATGGCATTGGAGTTCCGTGAAACGTTGCCCCAAGAAGGGACGGGTAAGCCTACGCCTCTGCAACAACATAGTCTTGCATTCTTAAGCGGCATGGCTTCAACGCCTACAAATTTACGTAAAGAATGTTATACATATATACATATCATCTTGAAAACATATCATCTTGAAAAAACTAGCTACAATGTCATAAACAATACTTACAACAGACGTGTTAGGCGGTAGGTCTACAAGATTACTCTCAGTCTGTGCAGCAGGAGAAGAGTGGGTTGCCATAGGCTGATTGGAAACCTGAGATGCCTACCACCGCAACATTTCTTCCTTGACCTTCTTAGCAACTATATCATCGACTTTTTTATTCTCTTATACATGGATAAAAGAAACATTAGCTTCTTATTATTGAATTCCCTTTTGCAGTAACATTCTAAAAAAAGAATAGGTTACCTCTTTTTGTGAAAGTCCCGCTCTGGGTTTGCGCTGGTATGATTCAAAGAATGCTTTTATGCCCACACCAGCGCCTGCATCCCTAACATGTCCAAGATGCTCTGGGTTACCCAGAGCAACTGTCAATTTATCCCTTGTGCCCTGAGGGATGAACATTCCTTGTTTCCTCTGCTCGTGCAACTTCCGCTAATCACCATCAACAGAAATTGGTAAGTTAACACCACAAATAATCAATATTCAAATGATTTCTCTAAGAGTTGTATTTTACCATTTTCACATCTGCCTCAGTAGTTACAAGCTTCTTTATTTCACCCTTCTTGTTTTGCCTCCCAGCTATCCAGACATCATGGCGAGGCATGGGTGTGGCACATGTAGTAGAGGACTCCTGAGTAGTAGCAGACTCTGCCTGTAGTCTTTGGCTAATGCTTGCATAGCCCTTTGGACCCATAGTGTGGGCATGCACATTCAGTGCACACCTTGCTTTTTGCACCTCACTTAATACCTTGAATTCTTCAGATTTTCTTGAAGCAACAAACGTGTCCCAATCTTCTTTGTCCAAGAAGTTCCACTGTTCAAGGGTTGACTTCTTCTTCTTATCACCATCTTTTATGTATTCTCTGTTGAGATTTGTCCTATAGTTCCTTAGCATCTTTCCAGCGCGTTGCATCATGCTTTTACGATGCAACTTCTCATCCAATGCAAACAGATTCTGTAAAATAGAATTTCTATTAACTAGTATCCAAAAATAGAATTGCAAATAATAGAATTTGTAATCTACAAAATAGAATTGCAAATAATAACAACTCACGCATAAATCCTTCCATATCATGTCTTTCTTCACCTGAGTAACTTTATGCCAATTATCATACTTAACACCACAATGGCTTCGAGTGACAATCCCAAGATAGCTTTCAAAATTACTGTAGTTCACTCCAATTACATTTCCTCCATTATCAAACTCCACATCCAATCTGGATCCACTGCCACTTAGCACTATTAACTTCTTCAACAGAGTGATGCCCCTTTTCTTATTAAGTTTTTGGTGATGTGCATCAAGTTCCTCCAGTGCTTCAGTGGGTACATGTGCATCATCAACCTAAAGTTTGACAAAAATAAACACACTGAATTAGCCCAATATAGAAATATAGGATATATGACATAACTAGAAGATAATGAATTTTATAGAAATACATGATATGTTTTTAGAACTTACATTAATATCCTCGCCATGCTCATCATGGACAACATGCTCATCATGGACTTCATGCTCATCATGGACATCATGCTCATCATGGTCAGCCATCTGAAAATGTCATTAAAAAGGCAAACATTTAGCATTTGTATTAACTAGAAGATAATGAAACATCTGAAAATGATATTGATATTAAAAAATCAAACATTTAGCTTCAATAAAAAAATATAAACATTCATGCCTCTAAATTTGTGATCTTTTATCAATTAACAATCCTTCATTGGGATCTCCGTGCACATATAAGTCATCATTAGCTTCAATATTTTGTGTAGTATTTGGCAACCCAACTGGGAATGGACTGGAGTCATCATACTTATTATAGTACTCTTCTTCATCTATAGGATCTTCAATGAACTGTCTTTTACCATGAAGAAAAAATCAACCATTTATCATTTTCAGGATCATCTATATAGAATACTTGTTTCTCCTGTGATGCCAATATGAATGGTTCACCCTTCTCGCCAATCTTTTCAAAGTTCACTAAAGTGAAACCCAATTCATCCACTATAACTCCTTTGGTGTTATCAACCCAATTACATTTAAAGATCGGAATTCTAAAATCTATGTATTCAAACTCCCATATGTCTTCAATGACACCGTAATATGACATTTTAGCTTCACGTGGACTCTTATCCTTTGCACTTGTGAAATACATAGTTGATGCTTGAAGAGTGACCCCACTATTTTGGATGGCACTCTTATCATCTAGGCACTTTGTGTAATATGTAAACCCATTAATGTCAAACCATTCATAAGACATAACATTCGGTTTTGGTTTAAAGGTGAGGCATTTGATAGTTTCCGTAATATCATTTGGTGTTTGAGATAGTTGATGTAAGACTTTATCTTCAAACCACTTAGTAAACGTCTTGTTATGCTCTCTAGCAAGCCACATTGAACTTGCTCGAGGATGTTATTTCTTGATGAAATTGGTATGTTCCTCGATATAAACACTCACTTCGTCCATGTTGTGTAAAATATACAAGTGACCTTGTTCAAACTGCTCACGGCTGATTACTTTCAGCTGTGATCCCAAAATTCCTTTGCCCTCCTAAATATTCTTGTCATTAACAGGAGTGTTATTACCACTCAGAAAGTCATTGCAAAAATCCATAACCTTGCTCGCCACATAACCTTCAATAATACTCCCTTCAGGCCGATAACGGTTTCGAACATCACCTTTAAAAACGCTCATGTATCGTTCAAAGGGATACATCCAATGTAAGAAAACTGGTCCCAACATTTTCACTTCCCTAGTCAAGTGGACAACAAGATGTACCATGATATCAAAGAACGAAGTAGGGAAATACATCTCAAGCTGACATAGGGTAACAACCACTTCTCTTTGCAAATTATTAAGAGTATCAGGGTCAATAACTTTGCTGCATAGACTGTTGAAAAAGAAACAAAGTCTGGTGATTGCAAACCTTACATGCTTCGACAATATAGATCGAATTGCCAAGGGCAATATTTGCTTCATTAGAGTGTGACAATCATGAGATTTAAGACCTATCAACTTCAGATCTTTCATTGATACCAATCTACAGATGTTGGATGAGTAACCCTGTGGCACCTTAACATTTACCAAGCATTCAAAAAAAGCTTTCTTCTCCTTTCTAGATGACGTGTAACAAGCGGGAGGTAAGTATGTTCTTTTATTACCCATTTCACGTAATTCTGTTAATTCTGACCTTATTCCCATTTCATGTAGGTCCAGTCTGGATTTTATCCCATCTTTAGTCTTACCTGGTATATTTAACAGAGTACCGATGACGCTATCACAAACATTTTTCTCAACATGCATTACATCGATACAATGCCGGACTGTCAAAGAACTCCAATAAGGAAGATCCCAAAATATTGACTTCTTCTTGAATGAAGAATTATCACTCCGTGTGGCCATACTACATTGTGATTTCTTACCAAATTCATTGACAATGTCTTTTACTCTTTCATAAACAACATCCCCTGGTATAGGTTTAGGTGCACTCCGTTCAACATTGTATCCATTGAATGCTTTGTGCTTACTACGATACAAATGGAATTTTGAAAGAAACCTTCGATGAGCAAGATATACAGTCTTTCTGCCATGTTTTAGTCTTATCGAATCAGTGTTTTCTTCCAATATAGGACACACTTTAGCTCCTTTGACACTATATCCAGACAAATTCTCGTATGCTGGAAAGTCATTAATAGTGCAAAACAACATAGTGTGCAAATGAAATGTCTCTCTTCCTGAAGAATCATAGGTCATCACACCTTCATCCCAAAGTTTCTTTAAGTCATCAATCAGAGGTTCAAGATAAACATCGATATCATTTCCGGGTTGTTTAGGGCCCGATATCAACAACGACAGCATAAAGTACATATTTTTCATACACAGCAAGGGAGGAATATTGTATATAACAAGCATGACTGGCCAAGTACTATGTTGGCTGCTCAATGTCCCGTACAGATTCATCCCATCTGTACAAAGCCCAAGTCTTAGATTCCTATCTTCTTCACCAAATTTGGGGTACAATAGATCAATCTTCTTCCACTGTGGGGAATCAGATGCATGTCGTAGGATCCCATCATTATTTTATTAACATCTGCATGCCACCTCAAATTCTTCGCATCTTTTGCATTTGCAAACAAGCATTGAAACTATGATATTATAGGTAGATACCACATCACCTTGGCAGGAGAACCAATTTTGGACTCCCCCGAAGTCGTCAATTAATACAGTGACACACCACATTTTGGACAATCTTTCAAATCCACATAGTCCTTTTGAAATAATACACAATCATTCGGGCGTGCGTGTATCTTCTTGGCCTCAATTCCCATTGGGCACAACAATTTCTTTACCCGGTATGTTGAGATTGGCAGCTCGTTTCCTTCAGGAAGCATTTCTTTCAACAAAGTCAACAATGAAGTGAAGCTTTTGTCGCTCTATCTATTGTTAGCTTTCAACTTATACAATCTCAACACAACGCTAAGCTTCATAAACTTAGCACAACCTGTATATAATGGTATCTCAGCATCATGCACAATGTTTCTAAAGATAGGAGGTGGATCAGTGTGCTGTACCCTACAACTATCCATCATCGCATCAACGATGTCTACTGGAACTGGTTCGTTAACATCTACGTCATCGGAGGCAATTTCTTCTTCCACCCAAGCACTGCTATCGACATGCATTGGTTTCGAGTTTGAAATCTCTCCATGCCAGTGCCATTCTGTATAGCCTTGTACAATCCCATTGCACATGACATGACTTTTGATTTCGTCACTAGTACTGACTTTCAAGTTGTTACCGCAATGCCTACATGGACAGTAGAACCTATCTCCAGGTTCTTTCCTATGTTCCTTGGAAAATCTAATAAACTGATCCAGACCAGATATAAACTCTGGGGTGCAACGATTGCAAATGGACATCCATGATCTATCCATTCTATGATCAAAGAGAAAACAAGTATATATTAGGACAAGATTAGGGTCTTGGACGGGTTTCTAGGCCAACAAACACATGTGATGTCATTCTTATATATAATAAATGTGTACCACCTATCCCATCCTTGAACACCTAATCTCACTAGTAAGTGTATAATGTGTATTAGGTTTAAAAAAAAAATTGATAGGATTTCCCTGCTGTTCTCTAAGTACATATGTACTTAGAGTACAAACGGGGAAATACTACCGAAATTTTCTAAAAAACTCAATACACATTATACAATTACATCCTAAGTGAGATTAGGTGTTCAAGAACAGTCCCAAACTGGGGACTATCCAAGATTTACTCCTAATGAGTAAATCTTGGATGGGTTTCTAGGCCAACAAACACAATAATAGATATGTACATGTTAGGGTTTCATCACAATTGATGTTAGGGTTTCATCAATGTTAGGGTTTAATCAAATCAAATTAGGATGCTAGAATGGACAAGTTTAAATCTTATTTCAACATGCATCAAAATTTAATGAATTAGGTCAAGCATTAGGATTAGAAGTAGAAATATACGCAAGCATAAGATTTGTTCGTATCCTAGGATTTACATAAAGCATTACATAAAGATTTGTTCATATCCTTACCAATAGCAAGCATGACTGTGGATGTGTTAGCCTACCACGGTCGTGCTTGGCAGCACGACCGTGGTAAGCCAACACTGCCACGGCCATGCTTTCTATTGGTAAGGAGCTAGGGAGAAGGAAGAAAAGAGGCTATGGCTACCTGGAGCTAGCGTGGCGAAGAGCGGCGACAGCGGTGTGAGAGCAACGAGCAGAGAAGGAGGCGGAGAGCGACGAGTAGAACGGCGGTGAGCAAAATGGTTCCTGAAGAAGAACAGAGCAGAGCGGCGAGCAGCAGTGGCGGTGAGCGGCGGAAGTAGGAGAAAGAGGACACGGTGGCGGCGGCGGCGGCGGCGAGCAGAGGTGCACCAACAGCAGTGGCGGCGAGCAGCAGCGGGGGTCGTCAGGTGATTTTAGGCAAGCGGCGATCAGCAGAGAAAATTATCGCGATGAAACAGAAGAAAGGGGAAGAATCGGGTGATACAGGTCTATTAAGTTTGTCAACGATGTCAGTTATCTACAAAACTGACACCTTTTACTCTTAAGCATCGGGTGAACCATTATCAACGTCGGTTAACCGACACAGAAATTGGAACTTTTTGCGCAAATTTTCATCTTATATAGGCGTCAGTTAGTAGTTAAAAAACCGACGCTGTATGTGACACTTTTGGGCCGATTTTTTTTTGCTCGAAAATTGGATTTCGCGGGCGATTTTAGGCGTCGATTTGTTTTTACCCAACCGACGCTGAATAAAAATCGATACCCGTGTTTGGCTGGTATTCGAATATAGACGTCGGATTTCCTAAATAACTGACGTGGAATGTTATATGCGTCAGTTTTTTTAAATAACTGACGCCCAGAAAAGCGACATTGAATATTGTTTCTGTAGTAGTGTCTATGTAATGGCACTCCAAAAATCTTACCACAACCCTTTTGTCCACTTTCATACCCATTGAGCTAGGAAACATCAAACCTAGATCATTTTGCCTTTTTCCACGACCACATGGGTCATTTGGTGTGGTTTGAAATATAAAATTGAATGCATGAATGTGAAACAATACTCCCAGTCATCCTTGATTAACACCACCATGAAACAGTTTACCCAAAACTTCATGGAAGAAATATAGATAACTTGTGTATTCTATGCACTATATTTGAAGTTCATATGCGTTGTGCTCTTTTCATGATTGGATTGTGAAAGTAGGAGAGGAGAGAGGTGAAATGCATGTACTCAGTCATCTTTGATCCCATTCAACAATAATCATCTTTTACATTGCATTTGTCATATTTGTTTGTGGAAATTTTGTAGAGAGATTGAGTTGGAGCATACTTGAGGAAAAGTATGTTTCAAGTTTGGGGTGGTGATTCATCCCTATTTTACGGCTTCATCTTGCGTCATATTACTCTTCAATCACATCTATACCTGTTAGATTACATGTTATTCCTACCAATATGCTTTTTTGTGTAAAATGCACTTATGGACATTATTTGTATGTTTTTCAGGCATTTGGACCACACTAGATGGATGAGAGAGAGGAGTGATCCTAGGGTTTCTCTACCCTTAGAGAGGCCCCAAGTGAAGTATGATGCTCCCTCAACCTACCCCTAGTAGCCAAAGATCCATTAAAGTAAATATGTCCAAGAAAATCTATCGAACAGAGTCAAAGTGCTGATCCAAGACCCAGCACGGTCGTGGTACCACAGAATGGCCGTGCTAGGTCACTTGTAAATCAACAGGTTCGCCCCCAAGTCAAGCTGAAAGCACCACGACCGTGCAGCAAAGAATGGTCGTGTAAGGGCAGCCACCATAGTTGTGCCACCTAGCACGTCCGTGCTACAACAAAGAAGAACGGGTGTGGCACATCACCACGACCACCATCACCCAGCTCACCACGGCCGTGCTATCCTTAGACCACCACGGCCATGGCACCCACCACGGTCGTGCCAGTTTCAGCCCAAAACAAACCAAAACCCTATAATATTTCCATTTTAATTCCCACAACCATTGTATCCTACCACGGCCATGTTCTCCCCTACCCACCACGACTGTGGTGATCTACCACGGCCGTGCCACTCACAAAACTCACCTATTTTTCCACTTATTTACCCATTTTGCCCCTACTTAACCTAGTGCTTCCCCTCCACACTATATATATCTAGGTGGTGGCTGGGGCATTATGTTAGCTACCCTATAGCCACTCTAGCCTCCCCATTTCGTCCTCCATCCATTCCCACCTCCATTTCACCATTTCCACCACCAAAACCCTAGTTTTCCATTGTTTTCACCCATTTCCACCATACAACCATGCCATTCACCTACCTTAGAGGAGGGAGCTCGAGCTACAGCTGCTAGGAAGTGGAGAAGGAGGAGTCTTCACTGATCTCTTATTGGCTTTTCACTCCTCTACTCATTCTATTTCCTTTCCCTTTGTATTTCTCTTTGTTATGAGTAGCTAGGTCCCTTGGGTGGGCTGTTTAGGGGAAATTATGTTACTTTGATATCATGTTGGTGGGAAATGACATGTAAACTTTGTAATTCCATTTGTTAATGATAATATTCTATTTTTATCTCATTCTCCATAAATTGCTTGTTGGTTTCTGTGTGAAATCACCTAGGAATTTAGGCAAATTGCTTATATGTGTGATTTTTGGGATTTTCCCCTAGGTCCGAATCTTGGATCCCTAGGTTGCCTCCCATCTTCCTACATCCTAATCAATCTCCCTAAATCTAAGTAGCTAGATTGGATAATTCTAGTGCAATGAGCATGGAGCCTTCTCAAGGCTAGAATGTGGGAGAATCGGGGTCTAAAACCCTAATTTCACCTCCCCATTACTGCCCTCTGCCCCTAATTTCCCTAGGAATGCCTAATCTAGAAGCCTAGACTTGATTAGACTCTAATTGAATTGAACCTAGTCCCTAACCCAATTGACCCTCGTAAGGGTAGTAGGGGGTGTTAGGGACTAGTTCCCCTATACACAACCTAGCATATCCATGGCCACTTAGTAGCTTAGGTTAATACATTAGACTCTAACTTGTTGTTTGGTTTAGATAATCTAAATGGAATCATAATGTTCATATGTCATCCCCTAGCTTAAGTGATAAGTTCATACCCCTAAACAGCCCATACCTCTCTTTATTGCTTAAAACCCTAGTTTTGTGCTTGCTTAGCTTAGTTAGCTCTTTCTTTTCCTAGTTAGCTTCTTACTTTTCTCTTTCCTTGTTCATGCTAGCTTAGCTCTTTAAATGCTCTTTTTCTCTTCTCTTGATTGCCTTAGTGTAATTTTCCCTTCTCATACCTAGCTTAATCCTTTCTTGCCTGTTTAGCCTTACTCTAGCCTTGGGTTAACTTAGATTGCATCCCTTCCTTTAATTGCTTGGTTGTCCATAATAGTTTAACAATCAAAATAACCTTCAAACCCTTAACCCTAGTCTCAATAGTTGGAACCTAGCCAAACTAAACCTTTCTCTAGTGCCCCCTCTTCTCCCTGTGGATCGACCCTATACTTGACACATCCCTATACTATGACACAACCCCATGTGCTTGCGGGAGTAGTTGTCTTAGTGTGAGTAGGTGTTAAGTTAGGTCTTATAAATATAAAAAGTGGATCCACCATGTGTGTCTGTCTGCGGGGTTGCATCTATTCAAACTCCAATTGAGTAGTGTGTAACACCATTGGCAGAAACACACCAAAAACACTTGTGAAAACAACATAGAAGGGATATTAATGGATTCATCATATTGATCAAGGTATACTAAATGAAGTTTAAATTATACATCAATTAAATGTTACATATGTTTGATTTTAATTTTGAATTCTATACCAGTTAAATGTTTCACATGCTAGATTTTATTTTCATATTCAATACCAATTAAATGTTTCATATTCCATATTTGAATTTTAGATTCTATATCAGTTACATATATGTTTTTTGACTTTTTGTACTTATAATTTTGAGATGGAATCCGACCCAGATCATAGTGAGGATGGGTGTGAGGATCATGCTTGTACTGATCTGAGTAGGGTGATGATGGGGCTGGTGAGTCTACTATTGCATGTAGAAGAGGGATAATTTTTATAAAAAAAGTTATTTGAAAATTATATCAAAGGTCCGAGTTTGGCCATTGAATTTTGTACAACAAGAATTTCGATTACTAACACCTTCAGGAAGCATGTAGGGGTCATTGCTCGAAGAAAAATGTCAATCTGTATAGATAGTTGGACCTATCTTGATAAGGCCCTTAAATACCTCATTTGAAAGGACATAGCAGTGAGATATATGCATTCATGCTACATTTTAAAAGTCTTTCATATTCTTTCTTTAACATTTCTAAAAGTAGTGTATGAACCTTATTAGTACTATTAGTATATTATCATATTTATTTAATAGGTTAATTGGTCTATTGTTTACGTGGTCATGTTTCCCATGGCCTGTTAGGCTTTAGTTGCTTCCTTTGTACTTCCTTGTTATTTCCTCCTCTCCTATATATATAGGATAGGGTTGTACATATCAATACAACAATGAATACACTTATTCTCATGGTATCATAGAAATAGCCTTGGGAATAAAACCCTAGCCACCACCCCACCTTCCCTCTTCTCTCTCGGTGCCCACTCCAACCCTAGCAGCCCCTTCCTCTCCTAGAGAGACCAAGTGAGGGGGAGCCTGCCTGTGGGTAGATGTCACCTCCTTCCATGGCTTAGGACACCCTCCCGCTAGGCACATCCCAACCTCCATAGTCACATCTCTTCCCCTTTCACATAGATGAAAATATGTGTGTTGTCACCATCATTCTCGACCACTATCTATCCTTTTCAATCTACCCTAGTCTATTCTTGTATCTGGACAACACCATCCTTCTCGTCCAAATCTATTTGTCATTGTCACTTTCCCTGAAGATCTTATCATTATGCAACTCCAACCACCACCATTGAATCAACCATGCCAAAACACATCCACCTTTCGCTCTAGAAGCAGTCTTCTCTGACTTGTTTCCCTATCCTCTCATCATCGAGCCGATGCGCCAGCCATCAAAGCATGCATCCATCACTCCACTGCTACTTCACCTCTTAGGATCCTTGATGGCACTAATTCTAGTCTAGATCTGGTCATGGTTAAGTAGGGAGTCATCACCTTTCATAATCAAAGGAGTACAAAATATGGAACTAATTCCAGTTGACTCATATATGGTGCTAATTATCGGGATACTTAGCTCCTTGACAGTGCAAATTCATGTCTAGATTATGCATCAACCGTCTTCGACACAGCATGTTGTCCAAAAAACATGGCGTGTTGCACTCTAGAAATCATCCTGATGTTGCAGAGTTCCCTTAGATCGCACCAGACACGACGTGTTTCTCAAACAACATGACATGTTGGATACTAGAACTCTTCCTGACGGTACATATGACAACATACACAGTGTGTCATCCTCAAACATGGCATGTCGGAAAACAACAAAGTTACACCTCTGATATCAGACACACTGTGTCCACTTGGAAAATAGTGTGTCAATGGAGATTCAATTTACGCCTCCAAAATCTGTCATGGTGTATCTCATTTCTACACAGTGTGTTGATGGGAGCATGTCATACTCAACCATCAAAGCTACATAGTGTGTTAGCAGCCCCACACAGCGTGTCATTAGGATTCTGCATCTCACCCTCGACAAGCATGCAATGTGTCTAGATCCAAACACAGTGTGTCCTAAGTAGTCAGACCATTTCCAATGCCAGTTAGGACATCCTCCAAAGGTCTATCTTTCCTCCAATACTTTGAGACAACCAAATCATATTATTTTTTTGACCTAGAATGTTTTTTCCAAAGGCCTAAGGACCGAAAAAATATCTTTTACGATCAAGAAAAGATTCATGTATTTTCTCTAACTAGATATTAATCGAGTTGTTTTTGCATTGATTCCAGTTATCTGTCTTTCTTCCAAGAAGCCATTCTTGTAGTGCTACTTCTTCTCCTACCGAGTAACGTTCTGGTAGTGTATCTATTCTTTCTGTCGAGTTTCCATTCTGGAAGTCTTATGTTTTTTCTTCTCTACATACTACACCTCTCATTTGACCTTTTCCTCTCCCACCTTCCCGTCCATCATGTGTGCGTCTTTTCCACATGCGGGGAGTCATATTTTCCTTTTTCCACACCATCTACTCACTCTCGTTGTATTTGGTGTGTTAGGGGGAATAGACAGAGAGATAGCAAGGAGAGTATTGGGAGAACAGGAGAGAGAGCATATTAGGAGAGATAAATGAGATGAGATGAGATGATATTTTAGGATATATTCATGGGATTTGTATTGTTCAACACATCTAGTTTCCTGATTTATTTGTGGCACACAATTCCCACTTAGAATCACTTTACATTTCAAACAACATTTTGAAGGATCTCACAGTTGCAACATTGACGCCAAGCCTTTCACGGTTGTAGCACATTATGTATGTCACGACAATAGTTGTGCTAATTATGGCCTCTAGTCGCTTTGGTGTTCATGACATTCCAGTTGATCATTCATGCTGCATTTGGTGTTCCAGATGAATTCTTGTGCTTCTCTAAAGCTTGTTAGTTTGAAGCATGTGCAAGTTTTCAATTTGTAAGGATTCATCCATAGTGATCTTCACTGAGCTACTTCATCAAATCTTCTCTGAGTTGCATTTTCTACTTTTTCATGTTGAGACGACAACTCAACACCTTATCCAGTGTGGTCGTGCCAAGTTATGCATGTCGGTGGTCATTTGCGCTAATTCCCGTTAACTACATTTCTCAGAAAATTCAAAGACACCTCTACTGCTACATCACATTATGGCTCCACATTCGTTCCACATTATGTAATGGGATGTATTGATGTGTGCTTATTTTACTCCACAATCCTCTCTAGCAAATATGGCATATTTTTGGTAAGATTGTCTACTTCATATGTTCTTCATTCCAGATGCACTTCAAAAGAAAGACCTTCTTCAAAGCTTGAGCTTCTCCAACCTACAAAGAATATCTCAAAGAGGCATCATCATATCATTTTAGATAGGAAGTATTGTTTAACGGGAAGTAATAATTTTTTGTATGGGGAGTGACAAGTCTATCTTTCATTTGTCATTTACCTTTTATTGTTCAATCGAGTCATTTAACTCCAAGCTTGGACATCTGTTCACCCATGCTCTAGCTTTAGGGGGAGTGTTAGAAGATTATCATATTTAGTTAATAGATTAATTGGTCTATTGTCTACATGGGCATGTTTCCCATGGTCCATTAGGGTTTATTCTTTTCCTTTGTGCTTCCTTGTAACTGCATCCTTTCCTATATATATAGGGCATGGGTGTACATATCAACACAGCAACGAATACACTTCTTCACAAGGAAATTTTTGAGATTTATGAAAATGTTCATGGTAAGTCTATTGTGTAACTTTGTGGGAGATTACATAGATTAGAAAAAATATCACAATAGAATATATATTTGGTGATAAGAGGAACAAGGATTTCACTAAGAAATATTCCTATGAGGACAAAGAAGAGTGGAAGGAGTTTATTGGATCAAGAAAAACCAATGAATTCAAGGTTATAATGTAATTACATTCTTATGATTACTTAATTAGGTGGATTCAATGTGTTATTTAATTAACATTTTTATTGAATTAATTAGGATATAATTGATTCTAAAAAAGAAAGGTGTGCAAAGAATGTGCACAACCATCAGTTGGGTTCAGGTGGTTATGCAAAGCAACGCCAACTAAGATATAAAGGTTGAGACCTTATTCTTTCTCGAGAAACCTAATCATGGGTCTGTTGAGTCTTCTACTACTCTTGGATGAACATCTCACCATGAGAATTGGGTAGATGCAAAGACAAACAAAGTTGGAAAATTTCTGACCCCTCAACCGCTGAGCCGACTGTAAAATGGTAAAATTATTGGCCTGACAATGCATGTCCATGTATCATTATACATTGATTGCTATGTTTTACTAAATAATTAGCATTGATGATGATTAGTGGGAGCTCCATGTGAAATTAGAGGAAGGCAAGTTCATCCATGAGGGAATAAGAGATGAACTAACAGTTTCTCTAGGTACTCAAGAGAATCCTATACATGTTAGGGATGTTGGAGTCGGGGTGGGGCTAAGATCTTATTTGGACCATCTCAGGAAAAACATAAATCTATCAAGAAAGGAGGATTGTTATAGGAGGAGGTGGAACAAATGATAGTTGCAGCCTTAAATTTGTTTAAGGATTCTAAGGCGCAGGCTCCTCTAGGTGTCACGAAGTGTGTGTGTCTCACATCTAAAGAGGTGATTGCGAGTAATCCACGAGACCTGCAAGGCACACCCGGTGTAAGTTTATTCAATTTGTGATAAAATGATCTTCTAAGTCCATTTATATGTTACGTTTCAAAATATAGTATATATAAACACTATATAAAATTGTAGGGGTTGAAAAAATATCATCCAAGATTGTGGCACACGGTGAGATTTTCCCATGCTCTGATGGGACCCTTCATGGTGCTCCCATGCCTTATTATGCCCTCTATTTGGTTGTCACATGTGTATATCTGGTATGAGGAGACACACAACTCCCATTGGAGCACCAAGATTGCAGCACAATAGCAGAGGAAGAAGGTAGCATAGTTGGGCAGCCTAAATATTGGTTTATATGAATACAAAGTGGACAAAAGAAATGAAAATTTCCTATACATATATACCAACAAATCATGCCAAAAATGATGTATCTAGGAAATAGGGTGCAAGATGTAAATTTTCTTAGAGTAAATCTAGAAACTATCCTTGCATGGTGATGTGCGCCCTTCACAAGCAGCACACTAATGATAGCCAACAACATCCTACTGATGTAACGACCTCGAATGGTGGTTGACTGCATCCTCTTAGCATGGCAACAACGACTTCCATGACTCTATGTAGTCTACATGGACCATCGAGAACTCCACCTTGCACTTCCCCAGCTGAAACGAAGGAGTGTCCTTTCATTTGTTAATGTGCTAGCATTGACTTACTTTCCCCTTATTGTCTCTCCCATTCTTGGGTAAGACTGCTCAGGCTCTCCCACACATAACCACAACTATGAGAAGAGAAGTCTTGTATTGAGAGCCTTGTGGACCCCCTCCTTATATAGGAGTGGATGGGATAGGGTTTCCAAAACACAAGGGATACAAAAATACTATCTCATGGTTTGACAGTTGCTAAAAATGACCAGTTGGTTGACTGGACTATCCACTCAGTCGACTGGAACAACCAGTCGGTTGATTGGACAATATAGTCATTCAATTGGTTTGGCCAGTAGAGCAATAACATTGGCTTTTAATGCGATGATCAATACATAGCGTTACTCAAATCATTAATGGGTTGACCTAGTAAAACTAGTCATTTCACTTTTTTTTGACCCATTCTGATTGGCATATTTCAATAGTAGTCCAATCAGTCAACTAGATACTCCAGTCGATCACCTGGAACACTAGGCGGATGACTAGATACTCTAGTCAGTCGACTGACAGCTAGTATTACTTAATTTGATTACCTAAACACTTTTAGTAAACAAGTTAACTCTTATCCATGAGTAAACTCCTATTCCAAGTGCATCCTATTTGTGTGACCCTACAAGTCCCAAATTACATTGGAAGTGAATGTTCATAACTAGCTTATGGAATCACAAGCAATGAGAGGTATCTAGAAATACATCTCTACTACCCATGTAATTGAAATGTTGGAGAACAACTTAGATTTCTACATCCATGATTAGTGTTACCATGATTGTATAGTTCTTTTGTCTTAGATATCCATATTGATCATGAGGCATGTAATCATTATCCTTTTAACATTCAATCTATGTTCCTTGAGCTAGAGAATATTGTATGAGATGCATGTAAGTTCACATATCACATATTGGCTCACATGAGTATGGTAATAAATTTCTCAGTATCTCTTATCAAGTAGCTAGGAAATCAACTCTGATAGGAGGGATAAATCTCATCTACGTCACTCATAGTCAATCTCAATGTGTCACAACGTACCCAAGCACCACCTTCATGGAAAACCTTATTTGAGGTTACCTTCGACGGTGTCTAAGCTCATCGAACGACATGTGATGAGTGTACCAAATTCATTGGTCTAAGACCAATAATCACCACCATCACTTTGATAATAGATTTTGACTACTATTCATTGGTTTCCATGTACCACTCTCAAGGTGGGTATGTCTGGTACGTTGTTCTCTAACAAGTACCAATGTCTTTGACATGATCTCCAATATCATGACTAATGAGACTTTGTCATCAGTCAACACACATTCTAATGTAATATATTATTATCGTCTATTTTTCTTGCATAATTATGTCTGACTAGGGACATAACAAGAATGTATGTACTCTTATCATACATATGATCTCATTATTTATGATGTTAACCTAAAGACATATGTCATCAAGTGACATCATTCTTTAGACATCTATCATGTTTGTGTCATCATATCACGACTAGGACAAACATAACAGGTGTAATTACGTTTATTATTATCAAATCTTATACATGATTCCCCAATACAATCAACATAGATTAGCTCTTCGAACATACATACCAACAAACTCCCATTTTAACTTAGAGCCAACCACCCACAAAAAACCAATTTCAAGTGATCTAACATGACCATCATGTTTTTGTTGCATAAGTGCTTTTGTTTGCCGGTTAACAACATTTGCTTCTCATCAGTAGTTTGAAAATCTGCACATCTCCTTGTTGTATGATCTCTTATATGAGATGGAAATGATGTAGTATGCTATTTAGGTTCCTTAATTCTATCCAATAGCTCCATTGTTGCTATAGTATTTCTACTATATCATCAATGGTTGAAAGCAACCCAAGTTCATCCAATAAACTTCTTATCCACACAGTATTGAGCACATATGTTCAAAATAACAAGGAACTGAGTTCTATTGTGGAATCAGCAATTGTCTCTTGCTCGAAACTTTTACAACTTATAGTTCTATTTGAAGGAAAAATACAAAATTCAGATTGTGATCTTTAATCATCTATGTCATTTCGGAAGCTTGCATTGGTATAACCCTTTACACCAAACTCTTCCTTATCACCATAAACAAGGAACTAATCCATAGTGCTTCTCAAGTACCTATGGATTTTCTTTATGGTAGTCTATTGACCTTCACCTAGATCTACTTGATACCTACTCATCATTTTCAAAGCATATGAGACAATGAGACGAGTGCATAACATTTCATACATGATAGATACAATTGCAGATGCACATGGCATCTTACTCATGCATTCCCATTATTCACAAGAATTGGGACACTAGTATCTAGAGAGACTACTTCCATGGGAAAGTTCCCTCTCTTTGAATCCTGCATGATGAACGTCTTCAACTTCTTTTCAATGCATGCACTCTTACTTAGGCCAAGAAGCCTTCTAGATCTGTCTCTATAGATCATAATTCCTAATATATAGGATGTTCACCTAAATCCTTCATAGAGATGGTACTTCCCAGCCAGTTCTTTACTATTTGGAGGGTAGGGATGTCATTCCCCATCAATTTGAGGAATACAATTATGTTCCCACAAACCTTCTTGTAGACTCATGTTTCATCTTCATCTTGGCTGAAGTCAAAGTCTTTGGCTGCCTCCTCAAATCAAAGATTTCATCTCTGAGATGCTTGCTTCAATCCATAGATTGACCTTTGTAGTCAAAATGCAATGGCAAGCATGATCCTGATGGATTGAACCATGGCAACTGGTGAAAAATCTTCGTCATGTTCAACACCTTGAACTTCTTTGAATCTCTTTGCAACAAATATAGCTTTATAGCTTTGTACATTACCATTCATGTTGGTCCTCTTCTAGAAGCTCCACTTGCACCCTATGGGTTTTACCCCTCAAGTCGATCCATCAAGGTCCATACCTTATTGGTTACATGGAATCCATCTTAGATCTCATGGCCTCATGCCATTTCTCATTTTTTGGTCCCTCTATAGATTTTAGGTAGGTTGTTGGCTCATCATGTATGACCAACTCATCACCTTCTTGAGTCACAAGATATCCAAATATCTCAGGCTCATGGTGTGTCTTACTAAATCTACGTGGTTCATGTGTTACATGAGAAACTTGAGATTTCCACAATAGATTTTGATTCTCCTTGTTCCTTTTCTACCTCTATTGGTTCAATGTTTTCTTATCACTTTTCTCCCAGTCGTTCCTTTGGAATCAAATTTGTTTCAATGAATACATCATTCTTGGCAACAAACACTTTGTTGTCGTGTGGAATATAAAAGAAATATCCAACAAAATTTTATTTATTTAATTTTAATCAAACTTTTCAAGAAACTATTCCTCTCATATAAGCTTCACATTCCCAAGTCATCATAAAAGACATATCAGGACAGTTCGCATGCCATATCATATATGGTATCTTTTGAACCAGTTTAGATGGTCCACGGTCTAGTAGAAATTGTATAGTTTCTAAAGAATATCCCTATAAGGAAGGTTGAAGACCAGATAGATTCATCAATAATTGCACCATGTCCAACATAGTATGATTCCTTCTTTCTGATACATCATTATGTTTCAGGTGTGGTCCATTGTGATACAATATCACGGTCTTGTAGAAGGTCCTCATACTCTTGGTTCAATTATTCTCCACATCGATCATATCAAAGTGCTTTTAATACTAGTAACCACCTCTAGTATTTTTTTCTAAATGGTTTACAAACACCACTATGTATTAATCCTAATAGGTCAAACGCCCTCTCTTAGTTTTCAATAAAGATGCTTTTGTCATATTGTTCAATAAACTAGACTTGCATGTCTCTATTGGTTCAAAATCCAAAGAGTCTAGATAACCATCTTTATGGAGTCTAGAAATGTGTTTCACATTTATGTTCCCTAGACAATAATGTCATTGGTATATTCTATTTGAGTCATTGAGTCTTTCTCTATTTATGTTATATACATTTGTCTAGATTAATAATGAGTATAGATCATGAAACATTGGGGAACTACGATATGTGATCTTATCTATAAAATAGAATATCAACCATTCATTATATTAAATTATAATCCACTCTTGTACAAACAAGATACAATGATGTTTTTTTATGGAAGGTCCATAATATCAATTCACTAATTCTATTACATGCTAGATAGAGATAAATGATAGGTTCCAACTACAATGACAAGAACTCTTGCTCCATGTAATTCCACCTCATCTTACTTACCTCTTTTGAATCCTATTCATGGTGGTGAATTCATTCATGGGCCTCGTACACATTACCCATCACACTATGGGAGAATAACATATGTGGATCATCATCTGGTATCTAATACCTAAGATGATGAAGTAGGCATATTTATTTCAATGATGTATATACCTAAAGTGGATGTATCCATCCCTTTCTT
The DNA here is from genome assembly GCA_963693085.1 of Alisma plantago-aquatica. Taxonomy (NCBI): domain Eukaryota; kingdom Viridiplantae; phylum Streptophyta; class Magnoliopsida; order Alismatales; family Alismataceae; genus Alisma; species Alisma plantago-aquatica. Next base: position 728,396,105 of record OY856409.1, read on the forward strand.
CTTCGTGAGTTCTTTTATGTAAAGAGGGAAATTCCTTTTGTAGTGTCCATGCTGGTGAGAGTGGTGGAAATTCCCTTCCATACTCGGTCCTCCCTTTGCTTTAAGTGCTAAAGATTTGGGTTTATGGCTGGCCATAGAGCTTTTCTTGGCCTTACCTTTTCCCTTGGACTTCCCCTTTCCTATGTTGATCATCATCAAAAATATAGGATTTCCCTTCTTCATCTACGAAATTATTCATGTTATAATTCATGACAAATTGGCTCTATGATTTTAGAAATGATTGCAAAATCATGTCTATGACCAACTCTTGGCCTAAACTAATCCCAATCTCTCTAGGTTTTCAATGATAGAAAATGGGGCCTAGTAGATCTCCCTCTACCATATTGCACTTAAATGTGCCTTTGAGACACATTATCTCTCTTTCCTAGCTTGATCGTGGAACAAATTCTTGAGATATGTCACCATCTAGATAGCGTCCATATTTTCATGTTGACCCAGCAACTCATAGTTCATTGAGCATAGCATCAGGAATTTAATGTCAACGACATTATTAGAATGCTTCTTGTAAGCATCCCTTTCAGCCTTAGGCATGTTGGGAGGGGGTTCCTTTGGCTTTGGTGTTTCCTAGACATAGAGCTTGCACTCAGGAGTAAAAATGATTCTCAAGTTATTGAACTAGGTATGGAAGTTGTTCCCATTTAGTTTGTCCTTCTAAGGACCAATCACAATGAGAAGGAGTTGGTTGTGGCCATCTATTTCTACAATTGAAAGTTTGCATTTTTTCAATACACTTTTGATTTGATTTTATAATATTGATAATATCAATTAGGCCTTTACTCAATTATCACTCCCTCTATTTTGTTCAAATAAATGGCCCTCACCGTCAATTTAGAAGTGTACAGCATACAATCCTCTAGTGAGCCAAGATCCAAAATACATTGAGTTATTACCCAACCAATGTCCGCATCCATAATCAATTATTAAGGTAGGAAACTATTGTCAGTTGGATCCAATGCAATTTTTGGATAGATGGTATGCACAACGCCTTGTCATATTCCATCTGCATGCTTATAGGAACTTAGTCCTACTAAGGTCATTTAGTTAAGCCTGACCCAAAAGCTAACATGATATAAATTCACCATATTTTGGCAGACCCACATAATTACCATCAAACTTCCACGACATACATGAAGTACCATGCTTTTGCGTGCCAAAAATTAGTCAATCAAGTTTTTCATGTGTGTTGCTTATGGAAAGCATATGAGGCTTATATTTATTGACGGATTTTATTTATAAAAACATATAAATATCCAATCACCACATACTTATAACATGTATCATAAACATACGATATCAACAAAAAAATGCAATCACAAATATGTGAGCGATGGTTATGGCCACATCAATACAATTCTTTGGAGCCACAAAAAAATACTACCCACCTAAGGTCATACATCATATGCATGCATCTTGTACTAGAAAACTCTTTTTCTAGGAATAGGTCAGTGGGTCGACTGGAGTCTTCTAGTCTATTAGTTGTACCTCTTGTTGGCCGATCGATCTCCATGGTTTGGTCGACGCACTCCTTCTCAAGTGGTTGGTTGGATTCCTCCAGTGGGTCAGTAGGTGCTCCAGTCGATCAACTGATTCATGCTATTCTTTGGTTGATCGACTCGACTTCTAGTCAGTCTACTCTCCTTATCAAAACACCTTCCTCTTGCCAAAAAAACACAAACTAATGCTAATCCCATCTATATATTACATTGTGTTATGTGAATATCTTGAGTTGCATTTGAGGGGAGCATAGGGGGTTAAGCATTAATTACATTTGTAGAAGAAAGAGGAAGTCTTGGTATGCAAACTGAATTTATAAGATAGGAAATAAACCATCCAACTATGCATGCATAAAATAGGTATTGGCAATAATAACCCATACATCCACCATGAAAATGATTTTAGAAAAATGTGCATGAGTTGTACATACATCATATCATCTATATGTTGGATCTACAAGACATTTTCTACCATATGTGGAATATAATAATGTACATTAACCAATTAAATGTTTGCATTGTATGCAACAAAATAAATTATAAAATAAAATCTTATTGTATTGATTTAAATCCTGATACACTGTAAATTGATGTAGTTATGATACCACTGTTGGTTTATATGAAGATAGAATAGGTAGCGGAAATGAAAATTTTCTATCCATATATCCTAACAAGAAGATCACGCCAACAATGAAGTACATAGGAAAGAGGGTGCAAGAAGTACCTTGTCCTTGAGAAAGTCCAATGACTATCCTTGCATGGTGGTGTGCTCCCTCTACAAGTAGCACATGGATGATAGCTAACAGTGTCCTATTGGTGTAACAACCATGAAAGGCAGTAGACGACATCTTCCTAGCATGACAATAATGGATTTCATGCCTCTATGTAGTCCACACAAACCATCATGTACTCCACACTACACTTCTCAAGACGACAAGAAGTAGTAGTCCTTCTATTTGTCAATGTGCTAGCGACGACATCCTTTCCCTTTATTATGACTCCCTTTCTTAAGTAAGGCTTCTCATGCTCTCTCACACATCACCCTAATTGTGAGAAGAGAACTATTGTATTGATACCTTGTCCAACCCCTCCTTATATAGGAGTGGGTGGGCTAGGGTTTCCAAAACCAACAAGATTTAAAAGGGTAGATCTAATGGTTTGATGGCTTCTACACATGACCATTCGGTCAACTCAACAATCCACTTGGTCAACTAGACAATCTAGTTGGTCGATTGGCTTAGTTACTGGATAAATACCATTAGCTTTAATGCGGTGATTCATGCATGTCATGCACATATCATTACTTGTTTGACCCAGTCAAACTAGTCATTTCGCATCATTGTTTAACCCAATCCTGGTCGGTTTCAAAGGTAGTTCAGTTAGCCGATCAACACACCATTCGGTCGAATGGACACTCTAGTACGTTGACTAACAACTAGTTTTATTTAATTTTATGACCTAAACATCTTTAGTAACCAAGTTAAATCTTACCCATGAGTAAACTCCTATTTCAATGTATCATATGTATGTGACCCTATAGGTCCCAAATTACGATGGCAGTGAATGTCCATAACTAGGTTATGACATCACAAGCACTACGAAAAATATGGTATTTAACTACACAAAAAAATTGTAGCAAAAACCCCAAAATTTGTAACTAAAAGTTTTGGCTACATTTATCCTTACATTTAGAATATGAATCTAATACCCGTGTAGCTAATTGTTTAGGCTACATTTTTCAAAGTTGTAGTTAGTTATTCCTAAGGCTACAAATTCATATGTAACCCTAATTGTAGGTAAAAAATGTCCTTACATATAAATATGTAGTTTGCATTGTAGCTAAATATATGACTATAATTCGTTTTGTAGCTACGATATGTAGGGAGAGATGACATTGGTTACAATTTGTATATGTAGTTCATGTATAGCAAAATTAGGACTTACTACTCATGTAATTATAGCTAGTGTGTAGTGAAAGACACCATGTACTACACATACATATGTAGTAAGAGACATTATGTATCCAGTCAGTCACTTGCCAGTATAGAGGGGTTTTCAAAAAGATAAAAGATGAATGTTAATAAAGATCGAGTTGTTCTTACAATGTCAACAATGATACTTTTATTTATATTTGAACAATAAATACAAATGGGGAGGACATTAACCTGGCCCCTATTTTACAATATGCATGGAAAAAAGATACATGTATACAATATCTTCTTCTGACTGCCTCTATCCACACTGCAGACTCTATATGCCACATGATCATGTGTATCTTCTTCTATCTTGATTTTTCTTTTGTGTTAATTCCACCACTTGTTTTGTCAACAAATATGATAACATTGATAAACTCATAAGAAGAGAAAGACTGCTAAGGTATTGCTCTTCTTGATTGAAAATAGAGAACTTCTCTGTGCATGCTCTACTTTTGATTGGCCATAGGAAGCTCCTGTAGTTGATATTGATATTCATGGAGATTCTTGAAAGATAAATCATTCTCATCATCAACCAAAAGTTCTACTGGGTCCCCAAGTTTGAGGTTTCCATATATCTCAGCACATATTTTGTGAATCTGAGACTATATATTGGGTAATTCCTTTGTCATATCTTCCTTTTGCTATGGCACTTGTTCTTGTATAAGAGATATGGTAGCCAACTATAAATTAACCCGCAGTAACATAATTTGTGTTATGCGGGTGAAAGTAAGAGAGTATGACACTAATTTCGAGAAAATGACGTGTACTGGAACAAACCAATGAAATTATTGCATAGTTTACTTTTCACATGTACATGAACACCAATTTATGATACTCCAATCAAGATTATACAATGGGTTATTTTGTCTAGGATGAAGATGTGATACGAAGGCCTTCTCTACAATCATTCTTGGCATCAAATAACCTGACCTGCAAAAAAGGTCATATCGAATGATCAAGTTGCCTTGCTAAAAGTTATACATATCAGAATTTTTACAAAACATAGCTATATATGAGTTATAATGGCATCATTGTTTACCAACAACTGTTATGACAATGTGATAGTCAGATCAGAACAAAACTTTGTAGTATATGTTAAGAGTGTATGATGTGTTAATATAACTATTTTGGTATACATTGTCTTGATAAGTTACCATAATAATATTGTAATAGTTGGATGTCTTAACAGGGTATCCTTCAAATAAAATAATGTGCAGTAATTCAAATAAAATAATGTGCCACAATTCAATACTTCTTAGAGGAGTTATTAAGGTGCTTGTCATATGTAACATCACATGCTTATCAAATAAAATAATGTACAACAATTCAATACTTCTTAGAGGAGTTATCCATAGAACCAACGTATTTGATGCACTCTACGATCTCACCAAAGCATGGTTTAACAAAATAAAACAAATGATAAACTAATAGACTTTAAGGAACATGTTTTAGCCAAACTAATAACTATAAGTAATCTATCCAACAGTTAGTCTTCCCTATTACCCATCTTTAACTATTTCTACAACTTTGTGTAGATTCAAAGGCTAACTAGACCACTAATGCCGCCCATCTGTGGTCCTACGTGTTGGCTTAGTCACTAATGTTGAGGGACAATCATTCAAGAATTTGGATGACACAGTCTTTGTCAAGCCACATGCATTACCAACTGACCTCCTTCACTACTGCAGGTGTCTCTGTGTGCCCTCTCTCTCAGTCTCAATGTTATTATAGTAGTACCCTAGCAAAAATCAAAGGTGGGGTTTTCAAGCATGTACATGTTTATGTTATTAGAATATCCATTTAGTACCTTTAACTTGAGTATATTGCTGTAATTGTTGATCAAGTGTATGATATATATACCACAGAACAACTAACTATAGATAATCTTCAAAATATCTGATCAGAATATGAATTGGATACTAAATTACTGAGCACGTTCGTCTTCATTTCACTTACAAACTCTATATGTGAATATACTGTGTTATTTGTCGAATTCAATTAGAAAGTATGTGGGTATTCACATTAATATTCAATCAAACAGAATCTCTGAAATACTGATCAATGTGAGAGTACTAATGCTTTTCCAATTGTTTCTAAATTCACATTCTCAGAGTTCTCACAACGTGTCATGACTTACAGTAACATAAACTTAAAATTTTGGTTCAATGATTTGACCATACGAAAGACGTACTTACTGACACAACTTTGAGGCTTTATAATGATCAGAAACATCAATTCTATGTTATCTTGGCTTGGATAAGCTTACAACATCCATGTTCTCATAGTTCTTGTAAGCATAGTTGTTGCCTAGCATCAAGACCTGACATTGGTTCCTATGATAAGTGAAAAGTTGAAGAGAGTTAGACACATTACACTGATTGATGAATAGCCTACAAATAGGCCATGAATACAAACAGAAGAACCATGGCAGTCATAACACCACCATGTTCTGATGGGGATAGGACGCCTAGAAAGGTGAGGATCATTGTGCCAATAGTCATGACAAAGAACGGAAATCCAGTTCCTACATAGATGCATAATAGTGAGTTAGTAGGTGTTCATATATCTGAATTGACGTTCCAATATTTTGTGGTGGTTAACTGTTAAAACTGAATAGGCCAGAAAGTGTTAAAATTAATAAGGATACTATACAAGATATAGACTAATCAGAATGAGGAGTTTGCACAGGAAGCAAATTAAACTAAAAGGTGTAGGTTACAACACATTTAAGTTAATAAGAAACAGCCTAGCTAAAGAATTTGTTTGGAGACGATTCAAATTGAGGTTCCATTCATAAGCAAAAGATATTAAGTGCTTGAGAAATATGAAGTTAATTAACAAACACAAAATACCAAGTTTACTCTAGCCATCGGTTGAATGCTTATATACTATACATCTATGTATACAAATGGTAGCATCACGTACATGTACAAATATTATTATATGATATAGGATACACCCGAAGCAAACTCATGAAATGTAATAAACTAAAGAGACATATAAACAAAAAACATTTACTCGATACGCAGGATTATTTAAGAAAACCTCCCTGATCATAACCCCCTAGCTGCAGCAATCGGAACCGAAATAAAAGATGCAGAAGAATGAAAATTTAATTAGGCACGGTTCAACAGTCTCATTTTATGTAATGTCTATTGGGAAGATACTAAGGCAAAAGAAAATCCAAAGTAGGCATATCAGATCAATACATGCTGAAGCATAAAGACCAAGTTCGGTCTATCCTGGAAACCTTAAGTCTTAGTTGTAAGGCATATGGAGCCCCCATCTAATTAAGTTATACATGATATACTAACCTACATTTAGCACGGTATAGCAAACTTAATAATGAGGGACTACAATCTCTTCCAGCGATGGCAGACGAACTGGCGGAGAGATGTGCACAGTTGCAGTTGACATCGGAGGAAGAAGATCTTATCGAGATAGCGACGCCGGCGGTCGACGAAGAACAAAACCATCTGAGTTTGGCGCTGGTAGCGCGGATTCTATCGGACAGGCCGGTGAATTTCTGGGCTATGAAGCGTACCCTAACCCAAGCGTGGGGGCTTCACGAGAAGGTTGTTTTTAAGCAGGTTGAAGGAGGGCAATTCGTAATACAATTCTTCGACTGGCGAGATAAACTGAAGGTAGAAGAAGGCTCTCCGTGGAATTTTGATAACAAGTTACTTCTGTTCAAGAACATCGAGATCGAAGAGAAGCCGGGGGAAATTGCCATAACCCACAGCCCGTTCTAGGTCCGGTTTTACGGCATACCCCTAGGGTTCCGAAGAAAGAGCAGTGTGGAAGAGATTGCGGCAAGGGTGGGCACAGTCCTTGCGACAGACCTGGACGAATTGGGGTGGGAAACGTCGGAGAGGGTTCGCATTAACCTCGACGTGACGAAGCCGCTGAAGCGGGTGCTGCGGATGAGAGGGAGCAAGAACAACGTGATCGAGATCGAACTGAAGTACGAAAGACTCTCCAATTTTTGCCATGGCTGCGGTCGTTTAGGCCATGTCGTCAAAGATTGTGAGGGCAGTGAAGAAGGCGAGGAGTGAGATCAGCAGTGGGGAGCATGGCTTAGGGCGTCGCCGAGGAAGCCAAGGCAGACGCTGCAGGAGGAAGTTTTTGGCAACAGCAGGCTGAGCAAGAAAATTCACTTCCAATACAAACCAGTAGCAGGCCCGGAGAAGAAAGGGAACCGTGAACAGGACAAGCAGAAGGAAGTTGATATAGACAGGGGAAGAAGGACAGGATCGGAGCTAGATGATGATCAACTCGGGCTGACAGAAGACCAAGGGCAAGTGCAGAGCGAACATGAAGGCAGCGAGGAGGTGGGTTATAATCTTGATGAGCTGTTTCCGGAAAGATGTTCTCAGGTCGACCAGAGGAGGACTGAAGAAAGCAATGGAGTCCAAAACCTAGATGCTACGGAAGCTAGGAGAGGGGATATGCGAACAACAGAACATCAACAAAAGCAGTGGGGGAGAGAAGAACCAATAGCATCAGGGGGACGGGGAGCAAATGAAAATAGCTTGCAGGCCACATCTGAGAAAATGCAGGACGTCGAACCAACAGGAGGAAACGTGCAGTAGGAAATAATTGTGAACGAAGCAGTGATAAACAGGGGGAAGAAGGTGATATCAACAGTAAAAACAAGGGCACAACGAGAGAAAGAAGACAGGAAGAAAGCAGGGAGGAAGACAAAGCAAATCCAATACAAGAAGAGAGACCCGCCATGGGTTTATAAGATGAGTAGGGGCCAAAGATTGGGAATTCCAGAAGATGCAGTGGAATGGAGCACGATTGCAGGCAAGAGGGGAAGACAATCTGAGTACTGTGACATGGAACTGGACTCGTATGATGCCGAGTTGGAAGCGGGGAAAAAAGCAAGGAACACGAACCAAGAAAAACAGCAGGATGGAGGGTGTACAACCCAAGTAGCGGAGGCTGGATGGAGCCAGCCCCGCGAAGAGCAATGAAAATATTAAGTTGGAACTGTCAGGGACTAGCCCGCCCTGACACGATTACTGCCCTCAAGTCTAGATGCATGAGGGAGGGCCCGAGTATAGTTTTCGTGATGGAAACTATGATCTCTAGTACTGATTTGGAGGTAGTTATGAGGAAGTGTGGGTTTACTCAAGGAGTTTGTCTTTCTAGTATAGGAAGAGCTAGAGGGATGGGGCTTTGGTGGAGGGACGTCGATCTCACAGTAACATCATATTCACAGCACCACTGTAGTTGCGAGGTGAAAGAGAATAACAGTGACAGCAGGTGGAGAGCTATCGGCATATATGAGTGGGCAGCTCAACAACAGAAACAAAAGACATGGGACTTAATGAGAGAACAGAAAGGAAGCTCGAATCTGCCTACTATCTTCTTTGGAGACTTCAATGAGATCCTATCCAACTCATAAAAAATCGGAGGGCCTCCTAAACCTCTCCGTTTCATCCAAGATTTCATGGACGTGGTTGATGACTGTGACCTCACGGATCTGGGATACAGTGGTAGCATTTTCACATGGCAGAGAGGACTCACACCGGAAACCTTAGTAAGGGAACACCTTGACAGAGCACTGGGATGTGCACAATGGGTGGCCAAATTTCCGCAGGCAAGAGTGATTCATGGTATTAAATATGAGTCTGACCATGTACCCATCATCATCAATACTGAGTATAAAAGCAGGATGAAGGCAAGGAAGCAACAATTTTTCTTCTTTGAGCCTATGTGGGTGGAGGAAACTGAGTGTGAACAAATCATAAAATCTGTTTGGGAGGAGCGACACAGTTATGATCTTCAAGGAAAGATGGGTTACTGTGAATGTAAACTGAAAGAATGGGCTGCGGAAAAATTCGGGGAAAGAAGAAAAAAGATCAAACAGCTGGAAGAGTCCCTAAGGGAAATACAAAACCTACCGGCTGACAGGACAAATCTAGAAAGGTGCACTCACATAACGACAGAGCTCAATAAATGGCACAGAAGGGATGAGGCATTCTGGCATGCCAGAGCTAGGGTGAATGAGATGAAGTCAGGAGACAAAAACACGGCATATTTCCATCATAAGGCATCGCAAAGAAGGAAGAGAAACATGATTGAAGGTCTAAAAAATGAAGATGGGCAGTGGAAGGAGGAGGATAAAGAAATAGAAGGCATAGTGCTGAATTTTTTTTCAAAACCTTTTCCAGACAAGTAATCCTTATGGTTGGGAGGAGGCCACGAGAGGAATTAACAACAAGCTCAGCCAGGATGAGAGTAAGGAGATTGAGAAAGAAGTCACATCTGAGGAGATCAAGACGGTGCTGATGAATATGCACCCGAACAAAGCTCCTGGTCCGGACGGTATGAAAGCTTTTTTTTTTCAAAAGTACTGGCACATAGTAGGAGATGATGTCTCAAACTATATAAAAGGGTGGTGGTAATCTGAAAGAAGTATTTATGATATTAATGACACTCTGGTGGTGCTTATTCCAAAAACTCAGAAGCCAGTGGAGATAGGGGAGTTTAGACCCATCAGTTTATGTAATGTCGTCTATAAGATAGCTTCCAAAGTCATAGCAAGCAGGCTGCGACCGTTCATGGACAGAATCATAACAGAAAACCAAAGTGCCTTCATCTCGGGAAGACTTATTACATACAACGCCCTTATTGCTTATGAGTTGTTCCACACAATGAAGAGGGGTAACAAAGTAAAAAAGGGTCACATAGCTCTCAAGCTGGACATGTCGAAAGCCTATGATAGAGTGGAATGGAAATTTGTTGATTACGTGCAGGAAAAAATGGGGTTTGGGGAGAAGTGGAGGAATAAGGTATATGATTGTCTGTCAATTGTGTCACATTTGTTTTCCATCAACGGGGAGCGGACCAGGAAGATTCAACCTACCCGAGGACTTCGCCAGGGTGACCCTCTCTCTCCATATCTTTTCATATTATGTGCCGAAGCTTTTTCTACTTCTCTAACCTTAGCAGTGCAGCAAAAGATTATTCAAGGAATCCGAGCAAGCCATCATGACCCACGGGTTTCACATATTTTCTTTGCAGATGATTCCATTCTCTTTGTGAGAGCAACCAAAGAAGAATGCCTGAAGGTAGCTGAAATTATCAGCCATTATGAGCGGGCATCTGGACAGAAAATCAACCTATCCAAAACTGAGGTCGCTTTTAGCAAAGGAGTGGCGCGGGAAAGAGAGAAGAATTGACACAACTTTTACAGGTCAAAGAAGTAGACAAGCACGGGAAATACCTTGGGCTGCCCACAGCTGTAGGGAGGTCAAAAAAACAAGTGTTCTCTTATATACAGGAGCGGATCTGGAAAAAACTACAAGGGTGGAAGGAAAAGCTATTGTCCAAGGCAGGTAAAGAAGTCCTCATCAAAGCAGTGATCCAGGCCATACCTTCGTATATCATGAGTATTTTTCAGCTCCCGGGATACCTTCTTGACTCCATAAAAAGCACCATAGCGAGATTTTGGTGGGGGGCTAAAAATGGGGAGAGGAAGATGGCTTGGGTCAGTTGGGATAACATGTGCAAACCAAAGAACCAAGGAGGGTTGGGCTTCAGAAACATACACACCTTCAACCAAGCGCTGTTGGCAAAGCAAATTTGGATGCTCTTTCATAGAGGAGATACTCTAGTCTATCGTGTGTTAAAAGCAAGATATTTTCCTAGGGGGACAGGACTCACGGCCAGAAGGGGATATGATCCGAGTTTCACCTGGAGAAGCATATAGAATGCAAAGGCTCTCATTCTTGAAGGGATTCAGTGGAAGGTGGGGAATGGAACAAATATCAATATATGGGAGGATCCATGGATTTCGGGCATAAGAGGGAGCATAGAGAGAGCATACAATTTTTCTAGCACTAATGTACAATGGGTGAACCAACTAACAATGGATGAGGCTACCACGTGGGATAAGGAAGGAATCTCTAACCTCTTCACTCAAGAAATAGCACAGAAGATCATGGCAATACCGCTTGGTCTTAACAAACAGAAGGATGGTATCTACTGGAAACCGGACAGACGTGGGGAATTCACTGTAAAGTCAGCCTATTGGTTGGTAATACAAGGACCGACAGTAAGAGAAGAACACCGCAATTATGAGGAGGCTGAATGATGGAGGCTAGTATTGAGGAAGAATCTCATTCCGAAGGCGGCGCACTTCCTGTAGAGATGCATGACCGGAGCGTTAGGCACGTTAGGACATCTATTTGACCGTCACTGTCATCCAGACGGAATATGCAGCATATGCGGAAGTGAGAAAGAAGACATTACGCACATGTTATTTAGATGTCCGCAGGCATGGGAGTTGTGGAAAGAAAGTCCAGCTATAGTACAAGAAAGGATCCGAGCAGCGGGGAGGTCCAATGTGGGAAACGAAATCAAGAGCCTCATCACCCAACAGCGGGAAGAAGACAATCATGCTATGATAGTAGCGCTTTGGATGGTGTGGACTAGAAGGAACGCAATCACCTTCAAGGAGCAACCGAAACCACCACTTCTAACACAGCGCCATTTCCTTGCCCTCCTCGAAGGACACCATGCCGCACAGCAGCAAGCAGGCATCCGTCCAGCCAGGAACGTGCAGCGGACAACAACATGGTTGGCGCCCGAAGCCAACGTGACCAAGGTAAACTGCGACGCAGCTGTGCACATACAAGGATTCGACGGCGCAGGTCTTGTGTGGCGGAATCATGAAGGACGTGTGATGCATGTAGCCGAGAGCAGACGACCGTCCAGCCATGACGTTCTGTTGGCAGAAGCCTGGGCTATAAGGGAGAGCTTGTGGCAATCCAAGGAGCAACAAATCACAAGACTGGAGGTGGAGTCGGACTCAGAAACGATCATCCATCTCTTAAGGGCAGGAGTTTCAAGGCCGGACTTGCTTGGAACTCTTCTAGAAGACATTTATAGCTTAAAGTCTTTTTTCCAGTCTATCAGTTTTTTGTTCTGTAGACGACAGGCAAACAGACTAGCCCACCAGCTAGCTCGTGAAGCTGTCAGTAGCTCTAGTTCTTTTTTCTTTTCGGAATCTTTTCCTCTTTTTGTAGCAAACTGGATCGAGCCATCTTTGAGCTCATAGTAATAGAAAGCCAGCGGTTGACATCAAAAAAAAATATTAGGACGAAGCAATCATATAATATATATTTTCCAATATAGATGATGAAATGGTTGAAACTGTTATCCATCTTTCGAAAGCTACGATGGGGAAATTGTGAGTAGGGAAAATTCAGATTATATCATAAACTACTATCAGTCCACCACTATGAAGACTACAAAAAGTTATGTTTCTTTTCCACTATTCCCTATGATATGTAAGATAGATCAGCTTCACTGATTGATTTAGTTCTACATAATTCACAACTACTGATGAAAATTGTGTACCCTTCCATCATACTCCATAAGACTTCTAGTAAAATGTAAGTAGAGGTACAACAATTGTCTTTGGTCTAGACTGTAGCAGGGGTAACTGAATTATAAGATGAAAGCAAAGTAAGATGTTCCTTATAACTAAATGTAGCAGTAAAAGAGACATACATATATTTATATATGCCCAGGTTCTAGTGTAACTATAATTAGAGAAGCCTAAGTGGCAGTCTGAAGTCAATAGGGATAAGAACGTGGAATCAATGACAGTTACAGTGACAAACAACCAAAGTGCCAAAAAATTAAATTGGTTATACCTTCGAGTAACAAAGTAGCAGATTTTTCAACTTTGTTATTGTTCTGCCATCGAAGAGTATGTTGTCAAACTTCCAACTCTCTATGAATAATTTATGGGAACAAACAATACGGTAGCTCGTAAGACTTCAATTTAAGAAGGCTTAATGATTATGTATTCGGTTTTTGTGGAGTATGCACGACTTATCAGTATACAATTTGCATCATGGACGGGTATGACACCTATTTTGGAATATTAATTCGTCATGGCTCATAGTGCCCCAAACATCCCCCATTCTCCAACTGAAATAGAATATCAGTTCTCACAATATTCTTGTTAAAAATGATGCATGAAGATACCAAATAAAAAAGCATAATTATCATATCTACATTAACAAAAAGATAAACGTTCCAGTAACTCAGAAACTCGTGAATGAGGCAAAATGCATCAAAATATAGGCTAGACCAGAAGAGGTACAAGCTATCAAAATGTCAGCAATCTATCAATGCATGGCTACTCTACAATTCAGAAAACAAATTTGTTACTCAGATGATCAAGCTAGAAGTTATAAATAATTTAGAGAATATGTTCAGTATCTAGAAAATGATATAAAAGAATAAAAAAGGAGGATTACGTAAAAATACCCCCAGCCTCACTCAAAAGGAAGAATAGCTTTGTCTCAGCAATTCAAATATGTCTCAGTAATAACCCCACAACGACTTCAAATGTATGTAGAATCACACATGGCAAGTATGTAATGCAACTGGAATAAAAATTAAGTAGGTTAGACATTATCAGGTAAACATTATGGTACCTAATTTGGAAATATCTCCTCAAGACCATGTGTATTTGCTTGTCCTCATCAACCATGGCTAATGCCATGTTTACCAATTCATTGATAGAATGAAATCACTGAAAAATATGGCCTCACTAAAAAATTCAAGGAATCAAAATATAGCAGTGAGGCATTAGCAACTATTTAGATAAGAATGAGAAGGAAAATACAATAAGTCTCCACCTAGAGATCCCCATATTTCTGCAGATCTAAACCTTTACTTTCTGGAAAACAAATGGAACTTTAGTTGTAAGCTAAAATTTCCCCATTAAGATAGATACACACTGATTAAATTAGGAGCATCAAATCAGTATATGCCTCAAATTGACAAAAGGAATTGGCATAAACAAAAAATAAATATGTAAGCAATATGATATATTTTTCCTAAGAAAGAGCCATAATACATCACACCATTGGAGGCCATAAAATAGATACATCACACCATTGGAGCAGCCACTCAATGTGAAATGTGTCTACCACTACATAGGAAAGGCAACATACAAACCTTTGACATGAGCATTACTCAGTAGAGTTTCGCTAAAATTAAGCCTCAACAACCAAGGCTAATGCCATCTTAACCAATTTGTATAACATTGGATGCTAGATTGGTAGTAATGAGACAGACAACCCCCTATTGTACCTGAAATAATAGTTTATCTATCAAATGACACCGTGGTGACTTGTTACATCAAACATGTCCTCAATGAGCTAAATGACCCCACAGTCAGCAACATTATGACCCTAACTGGTCTAGACAACCTCACAGTCAGTAGCATCTCAATGAGCTAAATGACCTAACAGTTGCCAAAAGGATGCTCAGATACCGACTACATTGAAGTGACTCTTTGAAAAGATGAATCTGTCTCTATTTTACATTTACCCTATAGGTTACCACAATTCACCATGTTGAAGATTATCATAGATCTCAGGATGAATAACTAAGGGGCCTTAATAGTCTCATTCTTAGAAGAATAATCTGAAGACACTAACTTCAGTGGTATAATTAATTCTCCAACTTCCATCACATAAGAAGACATCTAAAAACACTATTGAAAACCTTCTGCAACTGCAATGAAAATCCAAACCTACAAGGCTGGCAGAAGAACTCTACCTCTCCAGCAAATTTAAAGGAAACTACTCCACGTTAAACACTAAATAGAAGAAATAGTAGCTTGCATAAGATGCTACTGTAGGACATTTAAAACTCGCAAAACTCTACACAATGATAATCACACCAGGGAATACCATGTTGAGTTGTATTTTAGTAATACAAGGATAGTGTTCCCCTGCAATGATACAAAAACGTAAATGCAACCTTCATACAAGAATATGCATTTGGTATAATGTGCTTCCATAAATTTATAAGGGAACTTTGATTACTCACTGTTAGATCCAATTAGTCCATAAAATGTGAACTTCTACCCTCAAATGAAATACTAAAGATTTTACCCAAAATTGAGGTCAAACCCTGTTTCTAGCTTAATCAAGTCAAGATAAATAAAGGTAACTCGAATTATTCCTTTATCCTATAGGAACTATATAAGAAATGACTCTAGGCACTAACTTAAAAATCATAAATGTGACATAGAATATATTGAAAAGCATAGGGTGAGTACATCTTATTTCAGATGATTCTAAGTCTCATGTCAGTCAATTCTTGTAGAACTTCCATCTTCCTTCAAAATGAGAGATCATGAAATAGGGACCCTAGATGATAGAAGAAGATAAACAGGGACCTTAGAATGGCAGTATCATATTTATCAATTTCAAAAAATAGATCCAAACAAAATGCTAACAACTTATAAAAACAATTTAATATAGATGTGGAAGGAAATTATTTTAGATGTAGTTGTACTACCTCTAAAATAAAAATATTGGAATTACATGCTTGCAAAGATATATATGGTAATATGGGGCTATATGTTGTTTTATTGGAGAAACAACCAACTATTTGATGCTCCTTTTCTTCTGAAAACTGTGTTGAATCTTTTCCAGCTTACTGTCTCGAAAACAAAATTGTTCCCAGAAAATGTAGTTCGTTCCATAATATATGTAGGACATCTTTTTAAGCATTACAATGAGATACACCATGGTGTTACTTATTACATATCATATGCCTACAAATCATTTTAAAGACATGATGCAAATAAAATGATTTGGCTTGAAATTCACTCCAACAATGCAACCACTTAGGGGCAACAATGACTTCTGTAGTAAATCGTGTGGCAAGCCTAACAGATTAAGACACATCCTCCAAGAACATAAGAACAAATATATATCTACTAATAATAGAAACTTTATGTTAAAAGAATTAAGGCTAATGTGTAGAAAAATGATATGTTGTACATGTTTCCTGATGAATACAACCAAAAGGAGGATGGTGAATGGAAGAATCAGATCAATCCATATGATGATCTACTGAACATCATATCTATGGTATGACTTGTTTTTTCCACCTGCACAGTTTTTTGCTTCACCTTCAAAGGTCCTAGTAGCACCATAAAAAATGTTACAGACAATGCCAACATCGTAGAGAAAGTGCATGTCATCACCAATCCCATATCCTTCTAGGTGCTCTAATCCCATATGATGTGTCTACACTACATCATCACCCCCACCAACATTTTTTTTCCTTTCCAGACAGTAGTGTGACAAACATACTTGCACAACAGACCTACTGACACAAAATTGAAAAGCACTAAGGACCCTCAATATATATATCCATGTAGATCACCATCCATGTGTATTATTGATTACAAGTACATGTGTATACCAGAATTCATCTTCTACAACCATAAGAATATAATTCAAGAAACATAATCCTCAGTTGACCAGACCCAGACAGTCCCATAGGGAAATTCCCTCTTATCCAATTGTATATTTTTTTGGGATATCAATAGATTCAGATGATGCAAACACAAAGCTAACAAATAGTTAATCAAAAGAGCTTGGCAACAACTATGTAATGTTTCAAAGTTTATTTTAGCAAGTAAAAAATTACAGATGTGGCACATAGCAGAAGCATTGATCGGAATCTCACTATATATGAACCTTGCTTAGAATTCTTCAAATGATCTTAGGGAACAAAGAGTATTGAAATCAAGTTGTTGCAGGTGTTTAAAGTTGACCTAGAGCTTACAGAACATACAATATGGATGTCCCATGGCATCTCTGAGGATGAACGTGGTCATATATATATATATATATATATATATATATATATATATATATATATATATATATATATATATATATATATATATATATATATATATATATATATATATATATATATATATATATATATATGAATGGCCGTATTACCATTTCAAATACCTCCTGTATGTATATCAATTGAAATGTCTTCCTCATGGTGCATTTTTCCATCCATCTTCTCGCAACACCATAGCAACATAATGCCATGGACATTGAAATATCCAATTAAGTCACTCCCACTTTTCTACTTCATCCATTATCCCAAAATTACATCTTGGTTTCATATGATACCGATAACTGCCTTCTGACACTACTCACGAAATCCTACTCATCTATGTCAATGATTCTAATATTCATTTTAATATTCCAAACAGAATAATTATACATTATTGACCCAACTCTTCTTATACTTACTAAATCTTCTTGAAGTTTTGAACACCCTATTCCCAATAGGAATGCAAGGTTTTGGTAGGCAGCCATTATTCACAACCCTCTCTTCCGTTAAAAAAATGTTATGTATTTTCAAAATTGAAAAGTCATTTTAGTTTGCATTGCAGTAACACCAAAACAACTTGGACTGGAAATAATAATTTAATTTCAACAAAAATAAAATGTAAGATACAATAATCTTAGTATGTGATTAGTAAATACAAAATGCAGTAGCAGAAATATATAATAAAATATTTCAATTGTGTTACTACCACAAAAATACAAATCTTGGAATAGAGGATAATGAAAATTGAACAAATATAACCGGATACAGATCCACTGATTCCTCTAGCGTAGGCCACACCTTTTCATGGTCTTGAAATGCCCACCAGACCCTTGATTTGCTTCCTGTACATAAAAGACAGAGAAAAGTTTATGTCCGTTCCAACCTTCTCAGTGCATGGCATAACGTGAGTTCTTTATATGTTAAATACAAGTATAATCTAGGTAAATAATGAACGTTAGAATAGGGATAGGAAGTAACCTCACTATAAGTTGGAGAAGAAGGAGCACAAAATGTGCAAACTTCCACCCATGTGCTTGCGCACAAAAGGATTCGCTTCTTTATTTTGTTTCCTTGTTGGGCATCATCCGTCCAACACCTTGATTTTGGATATCCTCCAGGACATATTTTGGAAGAGATGAGGAGACGGGGGTGATTGTATTCAAAAGCTATGACGGAAAGAGAAGAGCGTGAGAGGGAGAGAACATGATCCTAGGAGGGGTTGCTATCTGGGTGGACTGCCACAGAGGAAGAGAGGGCGGAGGAACTAGTCGGAAAGGATGCAGTTTTGATCGATGGATGAGAGCCCAAGAGTAATTGGGGGAGGAGAGTGGATAAGTTGGGTGTTGTGTGAATTTGGGATGCCTGGCGCAATAGGGAAATAAGATTTGGCGTGAAAATTTTAAAATTTTTAGAGGTGTCTGAGCATTAGAGTGGGGGTGGGGGGAAAGACCAAAAGGGGTATTAGTATGCCACATATTAGTATTTGTAGTCATTTTGTAGCTATTACAATCAACTGCATTTGTATTAGTTACAAATTTAAAAGTTGTAAGGAAAAGTAGTCTTCAACTACAAATGTGATACATGTAGTTAAAATAATTGTAGCTAAATCATATTTTTTTTGTAGTGAAGAAAAGAGTTGTATCCAGAAACACATCATTGATACCCCAGTAATTGGAAAGTTAGAGAACAACCTCAACCTACATCCATGATCAATGTTATAATGATTGTATAGTTCCTTTGTCTCAGACATGAAGATTGAACATGAGGTATGGAATAGTCATCCTCTGAACATTCAATCTATGTTCCTTAAACTAGAGCATACTATATAAGATGCATGTGAGTTCATATATCACATATTGACTCAGATGAGTAGGGCCATACATTTATTAATCTCTCTTATCATGTTGCCAACATATCAACTCTAGTAGGAGGGAAAAAATCCCATCTACATCCTCATAATCAACCCCTATGTGTCAAAATGTACCCGAGCACCACCTTTATGGAAACCCTTATTCAAGGACACATTGGATGGTATCAAAGTTCATTTAATGACATGTGATGAGTGTAAAAACTTCAACTCTAAGAACCACAATCACCACTATTAGTTTGGGACCACTCCATGGTTTTCATGTATCACCCTCGAGGTGGGTCTATCTGGTACATTTTTTCCTAACAAGTACCTTTGCATTTGAATTAATATCCAATATCATGACTAATAATACTTTATCATCAGTCAACACACATTATACTCCTATGTATTATTGTCATCTATTTTTCTTCCATAATAATATCTAACTAGGGACATAACAAAAATTCATGTACTCTTATCATACACATGATCTCATTGTTTAGGTCCTCAATGTGAAGACATATGTCATCAAGTAACATCATTCTTTAGACATCTATCATGTTTGTGTCATCATCTCATGACTTAAAAAACATAACAGATGAAATTACCTTTATTATAGTCAAATCAAGTACATGATGTCCCAATTCAATCATCATATGATTAACTCTATGGGCATACAAACCAAAATTAAATCCCAAGTTATATTTGTTTAGGTATGATATATGTATATTGTATTTACATATAATTGGTAGACTCCATATGACAACTAATTTGAGAATACGCGCAGACCATAACAACTAAGTACCCCCTCATAGATCCTCTAAAGTTGTTGCCCCCATTGTATTCCATAGAACCTATTTGACTCCAACGACCCTAAGTGCAAGGGGTTGACACTACATTTAGACAATAAAGAACCATTAGATGCCATGGTGATTATCCTTTAGGAGCATGCTACAGAGATAGTTCAAAACACTACTATAGTCTTCATAGATATTGTGGAGCTATTTTGTTATGCTTGGCTATACACATCTGTGATAAAACTTTGGATACGGTGAGATGTATATTACCTTATTCTATGTGAAAATACATGTTGAATTGTTTTCTATACATATACATATTATTACATATATTTTATAACCATTTGTCTTCAATGGATTCACAATTCACATTAACAAACATGGTTATCCTACAACCACCACTGATTAGTTTTTTAACTTGAGATACAAGTTATATCATTTGTTACTTCCGTGGCACGTTCAAGTATTTTTCTACCTCTTCTAAGAACGCGATCAATAGATCCCTTCAATATTAAGTAAGTTTGGGCTCATTGCTCATATTTTTAACTTATGAATTAAAATTGTTGTTGAATTTAATTTTTCTTTTGTTTTCCTTCTATTCAATCATAAATATACATTAGGAATTGTTAGTCATTGTTCCTGAGTTCTTGAATGTGTTTTACCTTGATCATGCAGGTACATAACTAATGTAGTCTAAGGGACACACACTAAAATTGCATATTTATGCGTGAGTGTATTTTTATCATGCTCAATGTATTTGTTAATGTTTAGATCATTGTATCATATTTTAATAATGAAATTCTATGAGTTAACATATAGGGGTATAAAAGTATTCCAGTGTGTTGAAGGAAAGGTAGATACAAAAAAGAAATTAATATCTTGAATGAATATTTAGGTATATAGTCTTCTCACTCCTATGCATATAAATGCCAAATCTTCTTAATTTCATATATTAATGTGTAATTATAAATGTACTAGTGCCCTGTGTATGATAATGGTTGGGTGTGCAAATTCTATGTGGTGTTGTATATGGACTCCATTATGAAACTCACATTAGAAGACACTTGCTATATACAAAAGGTAATATTATATATAGTCTTGGATTGTAATTAAATAAGAAGTCTCACTTGATAATTCAAATAGTCAAATCTAACTTAAATTACAATCTCATTCTCTTTGCAAATTTTAACACTTAGTAGACCAATACACGAGAGTAGTTGAATGAGATATGAGAAGAGTGGGAAGAGTGCTTCATGAATCATGTGTACTTTTCAATTAATTGGAATGATTGATATATATATTTTTTAAACTTTTATGTCAAGATTTGGTCTATATATATACATATACATATATATATATTTATATATATATATATATATATATAATGTAGAGTCAGGCTAGAATACACTCGAGTGTATTCGGAGCAGAATACACTCAAGTAGTTTTTCATGATTCAATATTTTTTTCAAAAATCTAATCCATTGATCTTCTTAAACATCTTGTGAATAGCTCATACGCACAATTTGAGCACATTTGGACATTTATAGGTCATGTGACCGCAAAAATTATGTATTTCAAATTAGTTTCGCGCGTCGATTTTGTTTTCCTTGGATGGGTGACTTAAACTCATCCAAATGGGCTCAAAATTTGTATGTAGCCTAGTTATAGTATGAAGGTGAAGATCAATGGTTTACATTTTGCAAAAAATAGTCTTGATATGGAAACACACTTGGGTGTATTCGTGTGATCTGTACACTCGAGTGTATTCTTTCCTGACTCTCTCTCTCTCTCTCTCTCTCTCTCTCTATATATATATATATATATATATATATATATATATATATATATATACATATGTGTGTGTGTGGTTAATGTTAAGATTTACCCAAAGAAACTATACTATCTTTGATTTATTTGTGGCTACAAAATCCATGCTTATGCATGTTTGTTCACGCATATGTGTGTGAATTAAGTGTGAAGTTAAGAGGATTGAATGTTCTCAAGTCCACTTTCAGATGTGTATTTGTGCATATGTGAAACTGAATGTGTGTGGATGAGAACTGAATGAATTATGTATGTGTATATGTACTTATGTGCATTCAGAATCAAAGTGAAAAGGATTCAATGTAATTGTATGTGTTTCTTATTGCATGTTTGATTGGTATGTTTTTGACTTATTAAATTGTAGCCTAATGAACTGTAGGCTTCATCCCACTGAGTTGTCAAATAGTAGGTCTGCATGCCTTCTATAAGAAAACAAATACTATCATGTCAGTTATTTTAGAAAGACCTGGCGATGTAGGTCTGCAACGTCAGTTATGTGTAGGAAACTAACAACATATCCTTCCTTATCAGTTAAAATTTTCACGGGAAAGGAAGATATGTCGTCAAGTTTGTGTTGGAAACTGAGGACATATCCTTCCTTATCAGTTAAAATTTTCACTAAAGGATATGTCACCAGGTTTGTGTTGGAAACCAACGGTATATCCCTCTTTATTAGTTAAAATTTTAACTGATAAAGATCTATAATGTTAGGGTCTTTATGTGTAACTGATGAGATATCCTTCTTGATAAAGCACTACCATGCCAGTTCCTTTGAATGAAGCGGACTTCATAGGCTACACAAAGCCATAAATTTGTCGGCGAAGTGCTCATTATTTTGTCAGTTTGACTATTAAGAGCAATTTTTTATATAGGTTTCTTGTTAGTCTTTACTTACCCCACTTAACCAACAAGATAGCCTATAATATGTAGTGTCACCCACCTAGACATCAGGCAGTAACCAACAACATATGTTCAAAATAACTGACATAATAGCCCATATTTGTACTAGTGACTATAGTCATGATAGCATCCTATTCAACTTGAGGTAATACTTTGCTACTCAGATACTAAGATTACAATGGTGGTAATCAGCCCCTAGTGGGTTTAGTTGTGTATAGCAGCTTCCTAGATTCCTTTGAATCCACTCCTTGACATCGTCAATGTTGAAGGAGGATCCATTCAAACTAGGATTGATGTGGTAGCATACATGTTTTATTGACGGGCAGTCCCTGATGGCATGGTCCATGTCTTGTTGATCAACCCACAACTCTCACATCTTCCTTGCTCGGACATTTTCCTCTTCATTCTCAAATCATTTGTGAACAGTCTATCATGATGGAGTAGCCACACGAAAGTCTTGAAGTGTTGAGCAATTTTCTGGTTCCATATTAATGTCCATTCCTCATCTAAAGATATTTCCTTATTTTTTATAAATACCTTGTACATTTCCTTCACTGAGAAATTTCCTTGTGGGTGAAAAAAATCATAATCTAAGTTTTGTTCTCGACTCATGTTTGTATTCCTACACAATTACTTTTATAACTTCATACAATAAAACTCTTATAAGTCAAAAGATATGTTATGTTTGGGAAATAAAGATATTGGCTGAATAATGCTGATATAAATCAATGACATTTGTTAAGATATAAATCAATGACATTTGATATGTTTGTATTCCCACACAATGGCTCGATGTCACAGAAGCTGCCTCCAAGGGTGGCGATGATACAGTATCCACACTGCCCATTAAAGGGGTGGGCGCAATGGCAAGCTTCCGAGATGGACCGGATCACCTAATGACTAGTGTCGTGCAAGGTGTGTTGATGACAAGTTATGGAACGACCCCTCCCCTCTAACTCCTCTCACAACATGGAAAACCATTGGCAAACACATCGTTCGCTATTCGCCCCGTTTGGCAATTGGAGCCGGCCCTTCGTCCCGTTCCCTGTCGCATTCGCACCATCTGGTCCAAAGTTATATGGATTTCTGCATCACTAACGTTAAGATAGAGGCTATTCCGAAGTCCAATTCTTCAAGGTTTCTCGCATATAGTGCATACAAGGCCATGGACAAGGTGAAGTGAATCAATGATAGATCATGATTGACGACAGTTAGAGAGACCAGCAGTTGGCTACTCGATAGATTGATGTATCTTGTTACTTTGCAGTGATTATCAAAATAACGTTGGCTCCGACATGGCATGCGGCTTGCGTCCATGCATGCCGAGCATGCTTTCATACATGTGGATTAGGTGATGGTTTATGGGCAGGAACCGTTAGCCTGCTACCACTGAGATATATGGATCAGCTGATGTAGGCATACCAATTTTTCGTTTCCGAAAATCCAATCCATTATGTGATTTAATTACCCGGCCATCTCACCACAGAGAACCTTCTCACAGGAGGGTGTACACGTGCGCCACAGAAAATGCCAACCAAGACGGCCATTGGGACAAGGTCAAAAAGGGTCGTGGTCCAAAGGAAGAATAAATGGCTAGAAATATTATTGGACGCGGGCTTAAGCCCTTCGATGAACTCTCATCAAGGGCGGAAAAAATAATTTACTTCCCTGATCTTCCTCATCTAGGTAGAGATGATGTCTTACTACTAGCATATTTGTTTCAACTTAGTTGCTATTGTCAAAAGGAATACGGCCCAATGTTTTGTAACACTAATTTGTTCTTGATATCTATAATAGTGATTTAGTTATCATACCAAACAGGGGCGTAGTTAGGGGAGCTGCCGGGGCTGAAGACCCCCCTCCCCCACCCACTATCATAAATCAGTCTTGTAATGCGTCCCAAGTGTTAATATTGAATTGCTTCTTACCGCCTAAAGGTATGAAAACTAACTGTGTGATCTAGGTTAGTCAACTAATAAAGCGACTACCACAATTGTAAAAATATCCATCTGATATGTATTGATACTATATCTTCCCTTGTCTAAAATTTAGTTCTTGACTCATGCCTTCTATTCTAAAATTAAAGCATGACAACACGTCAATTTTTAATTATAGGAGATAGTGACTTTTATGTGGTTTTAAAAAAATTAATATTTGACATACCAGTTCAGGGTATATACAAAGTGAAGAAGTTTCATAAACCTGTCACACCAAATGACGAGCAAGTTGGGAGTTTAACGTTTAGTAGGAATAAATTTGCACCAAACAAAGCTCGTGTAGATGTTGAGTTCAATCCAGATAATATTATAATTGATCATGGACCTTGAAACCAATTGAACAATATAAAATAAAAATCTGAGACCAAGAGAGGAGGCAATATTTATTATGGGCTCCATTAGCCAATTCGTCATAACTTTCCTAACAAACATTATGAAAAGTAAAGGAGGAGCTCCGAAGAAACATGGTTCAAGAAGTTTGATTCGTTGGAATATAATATGACAAGAGATGTTGCTTATTGTTTCTATTGCTATCTCTTTAACCAATAGTGGGGTGACACCTTTATCGAATGATGCCTTCACAAAAATAGGCTTCAATAAATGGAAGAAAGCAATTAAATTTTCAATGAACATGTAGGTGCGGCTAGCAGTGCTCATTGTAGGGCAAGGCTGCATTGCAAAGATTTCAAGAATCAAAGACAAAGTGTGTCACATTTTTTTTGGAATCACCTTTCAACTATTTCATCCAAAAGAGCTTACAAAGAACAAGCTAAAGCGGAAGTAATAAATCATGGTATTATCAATATCATTACAATTATTATTATCTTCTAAGCTAAGGATAGACTCTAGGTCTATCAGCCTCTCAGAAATCTGAGAGAGAGAGAGTGTGTTTTAGGGTGATGATTAACCAAGCTCCTTTCAACTTGGATGGCTTCACGTGCCAATTGAGTCTGCAGTGGCATGAAAGGCATAAATGACCGAATCAACAATCTGTATAGTCTAGTATAGACCTTAAACTGCATTAGTTGCAATTTGAACCTCTTGTTGACCTCCACCCTGTAAGAGTGGGTAAATCTCAGATTCTTAATAGTCTTTGATGCCTTATGTTCCCGTACATAACTCGACAAAGTAGCACATCTATCTTTATTGCCTATACCTCTCACGTTCCAACACAAAAGCTTCATAGGAAACGATTAACTCTTGGTTTTGAGAGGTGTTCAGCACCCACCAGTTACTGGTGTATCAGCCTCCTCTCCTCCTTCCTCAGTTTGTCACATTTTGTCATCTACTCATACTAGAGACATGGGGATTGTATACAGAGCTCGTGTGATGACAATATTACATGTAGTTAGATTTCTCCTATTAAAATATTTAGCTTTTTGTGCTCATGATGAATCTTCTAGTTCAAGCAATACATATTTTTTTTTGGCATTAGCAGATATATCAAAGACAATAATTGTGAAGTTGCATGTGTGATTAATGAAAATACTCCTAAAAATAACTGAATGACACCTGCAATCATTCAAAAGGACTTGGTAAAGGTTTGTATAGAGGAGAAATTATTAATTATTAGTTAAGAGCATGGTGATAATTATTTCACTCTACTTATTGATGAGTCATGAGATGCATTAATAAAATAACAAATGGTTGTATTGTGAGGTTAGTACCTTTTGTATGATATTTAATTTAAAGTTTAAACTTTCGTGATAATAATATTTTCTCATATAGGCTTGTGAATAGAAAAGAAAAAAATTATCGAAAAGTTTATTAGTGTTGAACATGTTTCAGATACCTCAAATTCTTCAAGCTTTAAATAATTTGTTTGCCTGCCATGGCTTAAGCATGTCTAGACTGAGAGGCTATGTATATGATGGAGACTCTAATATGAGTGGTGAATTTAATGGATAAAAGAGTTTGATAATAAATGGAAATCCATATGTATTTTATATCCATTGCTTTGCCCATCAATTACAATTGGTTGTTGTTGCAAAGGTCACTCTATATGTGGGTGATTTCTTTAGTTATACAACATTGATTGTAACCATGGATATTTCTTATTGTAAAATAAAATATGCCATGCTTCAAAAACATCATGATAGCATTATGGAAAAATTGGAGATAATGATTTTTTTTACAGGAAGAGGCAAAAACCAAGGACTAGTCTAGCAAGACCTAATGACACTCGGTGGAAATCAAATCATACAACCTTAGTCCAAATTTTTACAATGTGAGATTCAATGATTGAGGCACTAGAATTTTTTTCTTATGATGGAATGGATTCTTCTAATAGTTACAAACCTTCAGAGTTGATACACAATTGGAGACTTTTAAATTTTTATTTATGTTGTTTCTCGTGATGAAGGTGTTGTCTTTAACTAATGGGTTGTACCATGCTTTACAAAGGAAGGATTAAAATATTGTTAATGACATGGTGTTGATGGCATCGATTAATGAACTATTGCTAGAGTTGAGAGAATGTGGTTCAGATGCACTATTGGAAGATGTAAACAAATTTTGTGACGTGAAGTCTATTGCAATACCAAATAGGGAAGATAAAATACCAGTAAGAGGTTCTTCAAGGTGTGGGGGATAATGGGTAACTTATTACCAACATATCATGCTGAGATCTTTAGTGTTGTGATTGATTCAATAGTTGTTGAGATAAATTGTCAATTCAGTGAGACATTTACAATTAAGATGGATTTCTTGTCTGGATCCAAGAGATTCTGTCTCTATATTTTATTTTGAAAATCTTGTTCGACTTGTTGATATTTACTCTAATGATTCCTTTATATATGACCATGTGATTTTGAAATATCAACTTGCCATACATATTCATGTTGTGAGAAGAAAGTCTGAATTTTTAGATTGCAACGATCTTGCCAGCCTTGCTATAAAAATGGTACAAAGTGAAGAACATCAAGTTTTCCCATTAGTTTACCGTCTTACAGAACTAGAACTTATACTTCTAGTGGCAGCGACAATAGTGGAAAGAGCTTTCTCAGCAATGAACATCATCAAGATAGAACTACATAACAAGATAAATGACAATTAGTTAAATGACTTGATGGTATGCTACATTGAGTGAGATGTGCATGGGGATTTAGTGATGAAAATATTTTGCAACATTTTCATAATATTAAGACACGTAGAATTCAACTGTCTCGTTTAAATTAATCATATGTTTCAAATGTATTTTTAATTTCAATGCATTTTATTGACTTGTCAGACTAATTGTGATCATTTTTGTTTATTTGTTGTGTGTTATTTTGATGTGAATTTTTTTATAAATATTATTCTTTAGTAATGTACTCGAAAATTGTTACTAGGTATACACTTATCAACTTCAAATGATAAACAAATATCAACACTATCAACTTTATTTATGACTTATTTTGCTCACCCCCCCCCTTCCTACTGTGATTTTTTTTAATCCACCACTTGCACCAAGTGTTTTACTCAAAAAAAGTATAAAATGGGTTGTGTTTATGTGGTTGCCAGAAACACCTGGTATTCACCAAATAGTATCATGAAAGATCTTAAATAGATTTATTGGACATACTAGCATGTACTGCTTAAGTCACCATCAAAATATGAGATTGGGAAAAATATAGTTCTTTTATCTAGGAGAAAAATCTATACAAAAAATTAATCGCTACAATTGTTGTTAAAATTAGAGAAAAACATATAAAGATAAGAATTTTGAGTGGGCACTATATTTAATGTGAAAAATATGGAAAGTTTTTGATGTGCGTTTAAATCAGCTAGAAAATGTAAAAAAACTTAAATTGACTCCACCTAAGTGCATATAAAGTATGGATAATATGGCCAAAAAATAGGAACTAACAACCCTATTATGACCAAGAAAGATGTTGGAAACCTCATGTCCCCCCCCATAAAAATATTGTATTGCATTTTGAAAGTACTAAATTTGTGAAAAGCATTAGTCCAGGTTTTGTTAAAGAAAGCAAAATGCAATCATATAGAGAAACATGTTATCAAAATGTGTGAGTATTTGGGGACTCAAGATGATTAGGACTTTCTATCTCCATCCTTAGAACTCTGATTTTTATAATGAGATCCTAACTTCCTCAAGATCTCTCTCGGTAGAAATCCATGCAAATTGGGATGAGATGTAGGAAGATGATGAGAAGGATGATTAAAGATGAATTCAATATGACCAAGATGTATTCTTTTGAGGAATAGGATCAAGTGAAAGAGAAAAAAAGAAAGTTGGATCTACATTATCAAAAATCTAGTTAAGTAATTGGAATGTAGATAATGATTAGATTAGCAAAAAAAGTTCAATTGAGTTGATCTTAGCAACTATTTTGAGATAAGAATTTATGAAAAAATGGATAGTTAATCAAATAGTTAGAGTAATTTAGTAATAAATACATAAAAGTAGAGCATGTTACCATCTTACCATCCTTGCAGCCTTTTGACATACAAGAGCCGATGTGGTTGAAGTAGAAACTTTGAGGCACTAGAAGGAAAAATTCTTCGCAAGGTAGGGTAATTCGATCCTTCAATTTTGGACAATGGAGAGGATGCACCTGTTACGATGGATATGGCGGTGTTATGAATAGTTTAGGAGTACATTTTGGGTGTTCAATGTTATAGAGAGAAGTGTTGAGAATAAATCCCATCAAGTTAGGGAATAAGAGGGAAAAAATCAAGAATTTTTTCCTTAAGGAACAAACCTAGAGGAACACTCGTCCTCTAGGAATCTCCTCTAATAGAATGGTTGATTACAATGTGGCACCCTAGAAGAACATTGGATTCCACTGACTGTCCTCACATAGGAAAAATGGTTTTCATATCTAAGAGTCTAGACTTTTTAGTTTTGGATGATATTGAAGACATCTCAAATATAAAATTTCTTTGATTTATGGATTGAAATACTCCTTGAACTAAACAAAATATGAAAAAAGGAGAGACAAAAAATGGGGGACATGTCTTCCCTTTTCTCTCCATTTTAGTCAAGAAGATATGGAATAGAATGGATTATCTTTATAATTAAATAAAGGAAAAGGAGAGGTTATTTAATTACCTATAGGTTTGAAATTAAATATTGTATTTAGGATAAATATTACTGGGAAATTGATGCAAAAAGGATATATATAAAGATCTTTTAAAAGGGAAATTAAATTAAGTCTAAAGAAAGGATTTTTCATCCATTGAATCCAAATGTGGTAAATGGATGAAGTGGGTGGATTACATGGGTGTAAAAGTATGGAAAAATATGACATAAACAAAAAGGATTGCATCATTATTTAGAAAGCATAGATTATCGTGATTGTTGATTCAGTGACCAATAATGAGGTGTCAAATGTTTTCCCTTCTCAAGACAAGGTTCCAGATAAGAGTGATAATTGGAGGCCTCAGCCAAATCAGGCCCTAATTTTTTGTCATGAACGCTAAGGGTAAGACACATCAGTGGCATTCTAATGAGCATAATGAGTCTGAAATTCGAGTGAGCTCTTCTAAGGATGTATCAGTGCCATAACTATTCATGAAAAGTGTAAGTACAAACATCATAAATAATGATTCATATCCTTTCTAGAGTTCTTCTGGTCTCATGCAATAAAGGATACACACTATCCTTAATACAATCTCATTCTCTAATCAAGTCATGTTCCAATTAGGAAATGATGGTCAAGAATGAAAACTTGAAGGCCTCTCATAAGGATAATTAGGTTAGCACTCATCAATGGATATTTTATAAATTCATGGGTATTTATTGGTAAAAGATATTTGAATCTTGATTTTGTAAGATTATAAACCTTCTATGTAATTAGATATCTAAGTGGTTTAGTCAATTATGACGAGTTGGTGGATGGATGAAACTAGGGCTTGAGTCATGCCCCTAAATTGGTCAATGTGGGGGATATCCTTTGTGAGATATAGCTTTTTGAAATGCAAAATGACTATTTTAAATAAAAATCAAAATCTTGATTAGGATTTGTACTAGATGAAGGACATTTAAATGAAATAAGGTACCTATTATATGTAGGATATGAAATCAAAGAGAAAATAGTGAGGTGGCTACTCACGATAGGGCTTTAATTGAAAGATGATTTAAATGAGACATGGTATCCAATTCAGAGTAGGGTTTTAATACTATAGTGAAAACATTACCTCTCAGGATATAACAACTAGTACATAGAGAGGTTGTAGCGTCAATTTTTTTTGTAAAATGTTGTCAGTTAATAAAAATTAAAGGTGGGTGACGCTGCAATATCAAATCTATGATGTCAATTTATCTATCCAAATAGATGGTTGCACTCATTACAATGGAAATTGTACAAGATAAATACACTGAGGCTCAAAACTATCATGACAGTTTCCTAAAAGCACTAACACAAGAGACTTTGTTTGTTTTATGATGAGTTCTATACCATCCAACTTTTGTAGAAATGATGCCTCATATTGCATCTTATTAGTTGTTTTAAGTAAAAAACTCTAGTGTTGGTTTTCACAACCAAACACAATGTAGTTGTAATGTAAAATCTGTTTCATACCCAAAATTTGACACCTTTGATTGCATCTAATCGATACATTTCTTAGTAGACTCTATAGTTATTTTCTTTTACTTAAACTGACTATAGTGTTGTTGTAGCCTCAATTTTAGTACTTTTATTGATCATGCATGCATTTTTTTGTAGTAGAACAATAAGTTATATACATGTTATTCTATACGCCCTTAGAAATTTGCAATGCTACAATATAAATACATATACACACTAAAATCACTTTATTCTAGATTCACTTGCCATTCTACACCAACTCATACCCATTTTTTTAATTTACATGATCCATTCCTCAGTAAATAATACATTGATTTATTTATATTCTCATTATTTCATCACCACATCATATATGCATTCACACATCCATATCACTAAATGTAACGTTCCCGGATTCCACCTTCCCAAAGCCCCATGGGGACGAGAAGGCAAAATTAAAAAAATGTTAAACAATCATATAAGAGTGTGTTCCAGAAACAATATACGCATACATCAAAATTCAAACATAACATACACCATAATATTCTCAACATTCAGCATGTATATGATCACATCATGACTTATTACATATTACAAATACACATTAAAAAGAGAAATTTACACAAGTTCAAACATGTATGCTAATCATGATCTACACAATAGGTATAACCTATACAACTTGCTCACATCTTGTATTTTCTCCCATGCTAGCTCTGAACCTAGAAAATATGTGAAACAACAAATCAACACAACATATTGTGTATATGGGTAGAAAGATACATATATTTTATGGTTTTCATAAATTTTAAAAGATTTGCAGAAAGAAAGAAATATCATGCAAAATGATTCTCTTATAAGCAAAATACACCAATTTTAGTCATTTTTAGATGAGTTGAATTATCAAGGTGGACTAGTACCAAAATCTATATGTTGGGTCCTATTCTGTGTACGAAGTACTCTATATAACTCCATGTACACCGCGTGCTCTACGGTGATGTAGTAATCAACATTAGTCCATTCGCTCATAAGGGGAATATTGGACAACCTAGATAACTACAAACACCTACTCATAAATTATGTGTTCAAGTGACAAAACATCGAGTATTACATAGCAATAATACATGCAATATTTGCAAATAAATAGCATGCATAGATATCATGATTCAAACAAGAAAACCATAGTCATATACTTAAAAAAATCCCATGTACCTGAATTCATAGATTCTTATTTATATTCTAGACCATATACATCTCTATTCATCACCTAATTAATAACAATTAATCATCATTGATAGATGTACACCATTAGTCTTGGTTATTTAAGTCCATATTAGGGTTTACCTGAACCAATGTTCAAAGTGTTGTTAATCTTGTCTCATATATTTTTCTACTGATCTACATGTTATAATATAGGTCTTGGTAAAGTTTCATAATTTTTTGAAATTGGATATATTTTGTATGATTTATATGGGTTTAAAACATGTAATTATGCATTAATGAGAAAAGGGAAAAATTAAGACAGGAATCCATATTTAGTTTTTAAATGATACTAGGGTTCAAAACTAATTTCTCAAATTTAATCTGCATCATTTGCTAATTATTCCAATTTATGAACCCTAAAATGGAGCATAAGCATCTATAATAGAAACAAACATACAATGTTATTCAAAAGCCTAATTTCAAGTTCTAGTAACAAAGGGGATATTTCTTTGGATCTGTGGGTATTTTTAGCGCATCTATTGGCCAAAAGAGATATTCATAACTCATTTTATAAGAAAAGGTCATTTTCTGGATAACAAAAGTATAATACCTTGTCATTGCCTGAGGTGTCAGCCTATTATTGGCCCGCGCTGGCCCTACTAGAGAGGGAGGCTTGGCTCACTCTAGTGTATGTAAACCACATGGCCGATGGGACTTGGATCAGGTCTGTCCCTATCCCTCTTTCACAATCACCAGCTTGACGTGAGCCTCAAAGGTATGGATTCCTCCACTCGTGGCACCCAGTGGTACTATATGATGGTCAGTGAAGTTGACACTGATGAATTGACGAGCTCTTTGGTTCGGCACCACCACAAGAAGGGTAGATAGTGAGGAATGATGCCATCTCTCCCTCCTCTATCTTCCTTGGAAGCAAGGTTGGTGGAAGGAGTGTAAAAGTTGGTTTTTGAGGTGCGGGAAGCTCTGTGGTATTGCTATTGTCTGCTCCTCAAAGTTCTTGATGGGTTGTCCATCATGATTGAGAGTTTTTTCTGCCTCACGAGGTTAAGAAAGAAGGAAAAGGGCTTTACCATCCCCAAGTTTGAAGGAGAGATCTTGGAGAACTTCTAAAACCTGACAGACATGGGTTGGGATTGTTTTCATGCTCTTCCCTCTTCCGCTCCGATACTCATACTAGCAGGAAGTAAGGGAACGGGATGCCAAAGGTGGTGCTCAGTGCTCCTCTATTGCATCAAGGGCCAAGATCTTATGTGAAGGATCGCTACACAACCTAAACACACGAGATGTGTATAAGGATACTGGGAACACCTACACTACCATCCTTGATCACCATCATACCTCCTTGGAGATAGAGTTTTGCAACAATACTTCATTCTCAATATCCCACGTCAATTTCCCTTGGAGCTTTGAGAATCCCTTCTCCTAGAAACCATAGAGAATTTTTACCCTCTATTTACCCTTGTTCATAGCCCCACTGTTGTCACAGGAGAGGAGATAAATCACCAAAGGGGATGTTGATATCTCGACTCTAGACATTAACAACTCAAAGGGGTTGCTGCAATCGGAGAGGTGCGACAGGTTCAACCAAACTCCCACAACGCTTGCAGTTGACTCCTTCATCAATGATCAAATGATCACCACCTCCTCCCCACTTCTTGGAGCATACATGAGATGAGTTTTTTATACAACATCCAACATAGCTATCGTAACAAACCCTAATGCTCATACTTAACCATCATTTGCAATATGAAAAATATAAATAACCAAGTACAAGAGTATCATTGCATCAATAAAAAAGAACTTTTTGTTTATCATCATTAAGCTAACTTCTAGCAAAGCTTTCTACTACAACTCAATGAATCTCACTTAACTTCCAATGTTAAAAAAACATAAGTGAATCAGTTTTGTTTACCAAGTAACACTTCAAGTTCTTCATTTTAACATTTTGCTCTAGGTATGTATTCAAATACTATATTAGATATCAAAACACTAAATTTAGGGTCATCACACTAACAAACATTCAACCCAACAAAATATTATATTAACTTGACATAAATTGGTTTTTGGACATATTATTCAGATAAAAAAGATTATTTGTAACTAAGAGTTTTGAACTACATAATTAGAAAATAAGTTCACTTCATTTAGAGTAACATATTCCCACTCCTCCAGGAAGGAATCTAAAAACTTCCATGTGTACATTTGAGTGTTGAAGACCTACATAGAAATGTATGTCAACCATCATCAAAGTATGTAAGTAGGCAAGATGTAGTGTTTATATCTGCTAGAAAAAATCTATAAGAAAAACTAATCTCGAAGGTCACTAAAATACTCAAAAAAAATTATAAAGATAAGAACTTGGAGTCACAACCATATTTTATGCAAAAATGGAAAATCACTAATGTGCATTTAAATCAGCAAGAACACACAAAAAGACCAAAAATTAACTCCACCATAAAGAGGATAAAGCATGAAAAATATGGCCTAAAGACTAGGATTCGAAACCATACGATGACATGGAAAGATGTTAGGCACCCATATGCTGTCAGAACAAATGATATTGCACTCTGAAATTCTTAAATTTGTAGAAACTTCAGTTTGGATTTGATTTAATAAAATATAGTGGGAAAATATAGAGAAATAAGTCATCAAAATGTGTGTGATATTTGAATAGTCAATATGATTGTGAGTTTCAATCATTGGAACTCTTATTTTCATAATGAGATCCCAATTTCTACAGGATCTCTCACAGTGGAAATCCATCTCATGCTATAGTGATGAGATGTGAGAAGATGTTGAGATAGATGATTAAAGAGGGATTCAATATGAGAAATGTCTATCCTAATTGGGAATAGGATCCAGGGACAAAGAATAGAAAGAAAACTATATTTATGATAAATCTAGATTGAAGGTAAACAAATTTAATTTTATAATTTTAATCAAGAAGCTAAATATTAAACAAATAATAGATAAGCATTCAAAAATAGGAGGAAAATAAATATAGTGGTTCCTTCAAAGACGTGAATCAACTACCTAGTTGTTCCCAAATAGGGTTTGTTTACCTCGCAAGGAACAAATACAAATTACAATCGTTACCCTCTTCTTTCACAGCTATGTAAGAGTATCAAACATTCACCTCTTTTGTAAAGGTTGTGAAGAGAACCATCCAGAAGACTCCTTCTTCTCTATCGAGTCCCCAAACATCCTTCTCGCAAGAAGTAGTCCAATAACAATCAAACACTTTGTAGAAAAAAATTGAAGAGAGGGAGAACAATTTAAGGTCGCAACATATACAAGTATGCTATATCAATCTCATGACTCACTAGCACTATAATTAGGACTAAGATTGAGTGGTGGAGTAAAGAACTTGAGTAGATCTCGAATTTGTAGCTAGTAGGAAATGGCAATTCTCTAATATAAGCTTAGTATGCAAGTAATGGAATGCTCAAGTGTGTTTTGTGTGTACATAGGTTTATCCTATTTATGGATAGCAATTAGGAGTACTTAGAATAGATGGTGGAGGTGTTTAGGATGTGATTTAGGTCAAACTAGTTGTTATAATATGATGTAAGTTTCACAGTGGCTAGTAGACCACTCAGAATTTTCTCTATAGAACTTCAAGCTATACTTAGACCAGAGGACTTATCAGTCAAACTAAACTTTGGTCGATTATTTTTCTTCGAAAAAATAGTATAGCGGCCCTTTATTGGTCGAGGTGCACTTTGACAGGGTGTCTCTTGGTCGAGATACAGTTTGACTAAGAATATCACTATAGATGCACACCTAAATATTTGCAAAACATACTAAATAATTTTTTTAATAAAGCCTAACTATCTTCAAGGCTTGATATAATTGTGGAATAGGGTTTAGGATAATTGGTGTTGGCTCATAGCTTGATTTACATGATATCTAATGACTTGTACATTTTTTCCTTGTACAAGTTGTTATACATTGAGTACACCTGATTAAATAATCAAATTTGTTCAATCAAATTTCTTTTAAACTCTTTTTTTAGATATGTGTTTATCCTTGAAACATTAGATAGTACGTTAGGCACGAAAAAGAGATATGTTGTCATTATCAAAAGAAGAAGTGTGCAAATATCCAATATATCCTACAATCTCCCCCTTTTTGAAGATGTACAAATATTTTGAATATAATCAATGTTTAAAGTAAGAAAATTATACTTGAATTTGTATTCCCCAAGTTCCTTCAAAATTCATGCTATTTTACTTAAGAAATAGGGAACATGACATCCATTTTTCAATACAAATATGCAGCAATTTATAATAAGAAAATATATCTCTAAGGCTAAGAGAAGGAATGAATTATCCATCTTAGTCAAGATAATAAATATCAAGATACTCAAGTGTCTTTAAGGATTCTTTCCCTTTGTTATTTATAAAAAGTTGGGGTAAAACATGACTCTCCCTAAACATGATATGCCATTTAATATAATTCTCCTTTAAAGTTTATGATTAAAGATAGACAATATCAAATATAACCACAAGAAACCTAAGGATTATATAGGGATGTATAAGAATCCAACACTAAATTCATTAGATTAGATGTCCAATCAAGATTACCATGCTTAAATGAAAAACAAGTACATGAATAAAGATATCAAGAAACATGAATCTCAAAAGATTTTTACATTATCAAAATGATACTAAGAATGTAGTCTATTTCAGGATCATGTACTTTGAATGGATAAACACCATAATATTGAACAAGAGTCTCTCAATTCAAAGCCTTTGTAATCACCAATGCTTAGGCCTCAACAAAAGTAGGTACCTAGGCGAAGTTGAAGTGATCAACCATGTCTTGAAGTTGTGCTTCTAAAAATTGTTTGTGATGAAGTTAGGATGGTGGTTCTAGTGGTTGAGAATAATTGATGTCTGGATTGTGGGGTAGAATTCTACTAGGATAAATATGAGCAAGGTAGTTTAGGCATGAAAAAAAAAACGTACCCTACCCTACCCGGCCCGACCCTCCAATCTTGGGTTTTTTGAGAATGCGGATTTTCATGGGTGCACGTTTGAGCATATAGTGGAGAAAGTCGGGTCTAATTAGAGATGGGTCTAATAGAACGCGGGCACCCATGAGCAAATTAGTGGACAATCAGCTTTTTGGTCTGCCCCTCACTCACTCAGACCAATCTTCTACTAAGTATAGAGATTCTTCCGTAGGAGCCAAGAGATGATATGCTATCTTATGTGGCTATCATGAAAGACGACACAAATTTGAGAACGAAATTCTAGCCCACTACTTCTGCTTGACAGGGCTGGTGGCATATAAATTGAAGATGCTTGAGTGGGTGTGGACGACGGCATGGGGGATAGATCCAAGCCGGAAGTAGGAAAGGCAGCTGGGGAAGGAGCCATGGACGGTGTGAAGGTCGGAGAGGTAGTTCGCGTGGGAGTCATAATAGCTGGTGAGTGAGTCATAGTACTGGTCGAAGTTGGTGTTGAGGCTGGAGTCATGGGCGACAATGGTGTTGACCTTATGTGAGTACCACTATGGCGATCTTCTAGCTTGTGTGGAAGTTGGACACTTTGTCGCTGATGAAGTTAAAGAGCCCGAACATGGGATCTTTAAGGAGATGCTTCACGCGTTGATCTTCGTGACAGGGTTGTCAGCGTTGCAAATGGAGTAGTCACAACTGCTGATTTGGAGAACATAGTCAATTGCCTTGTTGTACACAAATACTACATTAGAAATGAGGGAAGAAGACAAGTCATAAGGAGAAGTGAGCACTTACGGGAACTAGAACACACACAAAAAAACCCAAACCCAATACAAATTACGAGAGAGAAGAGCACGAAGAAACAGAGGTCACTCCCCCTCCACATGACAACCACTAGGCAGAGGGATTTTATGTAATTTCTGGCCTATTTGACTACCTTGATTGCGAACAGAGATTCCAGAAGGAAGGCCCCATCCCCGTATCTACCTTCATAGCATCTAATCTCTTAAAGTGTGTCTGCAAATATACTACAACTTCTGAACTAATCAGTAACATATTGGAATGAAAATTTGAGCAATTGTTGTGGGCCTGGTCAGTGGCGGACCCAGAAACTAAAAGTGGGTGAGGCCAAGTGTAACCAGAAAAATTCTAATGTCAATATCTGAAAAATAATGAATTAACATTACAAAGGTTGAAAATGGTTAAAAAAATCTACTAATTTTCATTAAAAACCACCAATTAAATGTAAATGAAAAGAATTAAAGAGAGGCAGACCATGTTTCATTGCCTTAAAGTGTTCCATAATTAATGGTTTCTACAATTATATTTTTATACTGGACTCTACAATATGTCTCTCGCAGATTAAGTATTTGTTTGTATCATATCAATGAAGGATGGTCTATATAATAAGAAAAGGACTATGAATTTGTAGCATAAAATTAATAAAATCATTAAATGTATAGTACACTAAGGAAACAAGTTCAATACAAAAGAATATCTTATAATACGTACATTTTTATGAGATTTTAACATTTAATTGGTAGATTTTTCTCATAATAGTGTAATAAATAGAAGTGAGTTAATATGCAATAGGTATTTAAATGTAATACTTTCTTTATTATAAAGTTATATATAATTGACTTTGAATATGCTTATGACATATTATTAAGAATAAAATATTACAATTAGAAGTCATAGACTCCTTCATTCTTATAAGTAAATTTTGAAAACCTATCTACTACGATCATATCTTGATTTGATTCATTAAATTAGTATGCATTAATGTGGTCTAACGCACGCTCCTTATTCTTTTAAACTCCCTTTTTGTTAGTTCTCTTATTTGTTATTTTTTTGCTTCACATAGTTTCTTTTCTAATATAAGATAGACTCTTTCCCGTTTCCGATTCATAATTATTCATGGGTCTTACGTTTTCTCTTCTATGTAACTTGTCCGATTGGTGAGATAGTTATTTTATTTATATTCGTTAATGAGAGAGAGAGGTCTATCGTTTGTTCTATATTAAATACCATGCGGAGTGACTATCCAATTTTTTGTACCAATTGATTAGAAACTGATGTATTATTAATTCCTCGTGGCTTAGTAGTTTATCCGTCGTTTCATATATGATGATTTGAAACTGTTGATGTTAATTATTCTTTTGAATTAATTCCTATGTATCTCATGCAATGACGGCGGGTGAGGCCAAAGGCTATTTTGAACTATAAAAGCAGATGTAAATGCGAAAATTTGGTGAGGCCGTGGCCTCATGTGGCCCTAGTGTGGGTCCGCCACTGGGCCTGGTCTACCATAAGATTTTTTTAGTCATGATCCACCTAGAAACACCAGTGGTACAGTTCAGATATTAGCTCAACATGTAATTTTGCAAGTAGCAGAACACAATTTTTGGTAGGGTCGGCTCTCACTTCGGGTTGGATTTTTTCTAGTTTTTTGAAGTCAGTATATTTTAAGGATTGGATCAGATTCGGGTTAACTATAAATGGACCAGGTCAGGTTTGTAAAAATGTGACCTGTTGCCATGCACATGGTAGTTATTCAAGGCATGAAGAGTCAAGGCTTGCATGTGTTCATCGAGATATTGCATGGCATGATATTGGTAATTCATGTTCCTTCCAAGTTGGTAATCAACCTCTTTGATATATAAATTATAGTTTTCATGGGTGCAAGAGGAAGGAAGAGGAGAATGATTGGGATACCTCAGACCATCCTCTTCAATTTGAGACTATTTATGACCAAAGTCAAAACCCATTTTCTCAATAGGGCTGAGGGAAATTCTTTGGAAAAGGCAGTTGGGGGCATAATCTAATTCAGAGACGGTTCAACCAAGAGAATGATCAATGATTTGACAATAAAATTAGCAAAAGGAGGTGACCCCTTAAAATCAAGCATCTCATGAAGAAGAGTCCTAACAAAGTTAATGGGAATTTGTTATAGGATGACATATATGAGAAACATTCAAACTTGTGTGATTTCATAAGTGTTGGTTTGAGGTCTAATATTTGTGCTAACGATAAAGTTTACAATAAAATCTTTTTGCATAAAAGAGAAGGAATAGAGAGTACCTCTTTTTTCATGAAAGGTAGCACCAAGAAGAAGAAGGAATTTTTTATGGAGGTGAGAGAATGATCTTCGTCCAAATATTCTTGAAATAATTTTAGAGTATTAGTGCTAATGAGATCAATATAGTTTATGATATCATTTTTATCTATGGCAAGTATGTTCTGAATATCATCTTCATCAAAGATAAATGAAAGACCATTTATCATGGAGGAAAAGGAATAGGTGTCTTTGTCTACAAGAAATGGTTTGTACAAAACTCATGAACAGTTGTAGATGACCACGAATGGTCATTTGGGGGTAAGAAATTGTGATGGAATGGACTTTTAGATTCCTTAAATGTCCAATGACATAAGTGAATTCATGCATGTTGAGTTATTTTGAGATTTCCAAGTGTTTTGTCAAAGTTTGGATGTCAATTGATATTTATATCATGATTAAGATCCTTACATTTATACCTTTGTGAAGTATTTAATTGATTGGTCAAATAGTTAGGTTTTGACTCCAATTTTGAATTGAATATAGCTTGAGTTGTTATAAAGCTATGGTGAAATTTTGGTAGCTTTGGAGGATCCTATTGAAAGTTATTTAGGTTTGAAAATGATGAAATAATGCATAAATTGGTGTTTTTTATCACAAAGTTCAAGTTATTTAGCCTAAGGTTCTGATTTGCTGGAGGTGTCACACACCCATTTATTTGGGATGGGTCTGTGTGTACAAATCCTAGCCGTGCATATCCAATCCAGCGGCCATAACTTTTTGACTTAGGTGATCCACAAATTGGGCATGTGTGTGGGATGCACTGAACCCTTAGATGCGGCATGAAGATCGTCATCATCTTCATCCTTATGGTTAGAACAGGGTAAGGGGAGAAGTTTTTGCCACAATCATCCTCGGCTCCAATCATCAAGATTATGCAAAGAGAGAATTTGAAAACTGAGTAGTTAGCTTCGAATTGTTCGTGGTTTTCCTTCAACCTCATTCTTGAGGACAGAGAGTAAGGAATTAAGTAGAACGAGCTCTCCTTTCCCATTACCTCTCCACCCCATTGTGAAGTCATGGCCAGAGGATGGAGAAGAGATTTGAGGAAGTTTGGAGGAGAAGAAAGAAGGAAAAAATGAAGTTGTAAGTTGGAAGAGTTTGAATCAGATCTCATCATGGAGTTCTGTGGAGGGTGCCATGGATGATGAACCTAGTTTTGGTAAGAAGAAGATAAAGATAGGGGGACAATTTGGAGCGCTTCCCACTACTTTTTGAAGTGCCAAAGAAGTTGAGGAAGACTTGGTGGAGCATTCAAATCTTTGAATTCAAAATAGGAGGATGGATTGTGCATTCCCCTTTTTCCACCACGATGACGGATATGCTCGACGAGGTTGTGGAGATGGAGATCTGGAGATGAGTCTGAGGAATAGAGGAGCCGTGGAGGTCCTAAAGGAGACTACAAAGATGATGAAGCCTTCAACTTTGCACAAGGATCCATGGATCGACTGCCATGCCTCACCGACGGAAGACCTTGCGGCAGTGCCCTTAGCGGGGCAGACCACATTACGCAAACATATCGCGTGGAATTGCGAGAGAGAAAAGGAGGCTGAGGCCGATTTAGCCACATCAACACTGAACCGACCAAATCTGGTGTGAACTGGCAGGTCATCTTGGCCAAAATAGGAGATGAGCACCACTTAGAAGACACGTGTTGGAAACTGATTGGCCCAAAGAAGGTAAATATCTCAAAAATGCTCAGTTCTTATACAATTCATAGTAATTAGCTATGTATTTAGAAAAATACAAATAAGGTACCTAAATTCTCAGAAGTATTGATGAATAAAATATGTTGCTACCACACAAGATGTATTATACTCATTTAATGGATAATAAATATCAAACAATGGCCTAAAATTATGATAAAATGTCTGTAAATTTGTATTCATGTTTATAATCCATTTAAGGTCAGTGATTATGATGTTGATGCATGAAATCATGTAATTTTCTCCATATGACTAATTTGGGCTAATAACCCTAATTAATTTGCAATAATTGCAAAGATTGCAGAGTAAGCTTATATCAGTAACTGGAAGCTAATATATAATTATCAGATCATAATTATGCATGTAAATAAGGTTACATGTTTAAGGATCATATAATGATGAGAAAACCCTAATTGGATTAATGTATATAATCTAGGGTAAATACATGCAAACAATGATATGGAAACTAATGGTCATACAATTGACTATAATCTAGAATACAACATCAGTAATATCAACCTAGATAACAAAAAGAGTAAGATAAGAAATTATTATGGGAATGTCCTAATGAACTAAGAAAATCCTAATGAATCAACTAAGGTTATGATGATGAGAATTTGATGATAGTATGTGATCTTTTCTTAATCAGGGGTTGACAAGGACATAGTTGACATGAGGATATAGATGACATCAGGAATATGGTTTAGTATATCTCTTTTCAAGGTACACACATACCTCTTACTTGGCCTATTATGCAATATGCTTGTGTTATATGTGTAGTAAAATACTTAGCATATGATATTGGATGAAATGATTTCTCTTGTTTGCTATCTTGCTTGATTTTCCATACTTATATCTATGAACACATGAAACATAATATATCTATTCCATTATATGAAAGCACTAATTTTCTTTGGTAGAATAGTGTTAGAAAGTGATCATTCTCTTTGGTAGCTAATCACATTGTACAATGATATAACTCTTTTGTAGTAGATCATAAGGCCTTACATATATAACTCTTTGGTAGATGAGATGATGTATTGTTCCCTTAGGTGGCAAATGCATGGATGAGCTAATGGAATATGTACTTAAAATATGAGTTCTCTATTGCTAATAAACATCTTTGTTCAAGTATATGCCTTTTGTTATATCTATTTATTACTGCCAAGTACTAGTTTTATCTTATTGCCAAGATTAGTAATGAGAGGTATATAAAAAGACACGTAGGTGTACTTAGTAAAATATTTTTGAATATTGTGTTGACGTGTACCAAATATAATCTTTTATTTAGGTTGTGGACATATGCTTTTGAAGAATCAGGATAGTTGAGAGTTTTATGGCAAGTTGATGTACATGTGGATCTTTTGTCTTAAGATCCTATTGTTTAGTGGTAGTACTTGTATATGTAAAAATTTTGATGTTCAATGTGTAATATCAAATATTGTAACAATTTATTTTGTAATTATATGTTGAATAGTGGACATGTGTTGTATGATTTTATTATTGTTCACATGCATATGTACTTTTGTTTCCTCTTGACTTCCTCTTATTTTCTTCTTCTTATCCTAGTGTGTGGTGATTAAATTTGGGATTCTCGCTGAGGTGAGGTTTTAATTTGGACGTCACACATTAGATTAAGGCGTTGCAAATCTGGGGACGTCACAGAAACTCTTGAAGATACTAAATTTGTAGAGTTTACCAAGATGAGACACCCTTGAAAAAGAATTGACATTCATTGGTCATTGAGGAAGAGGTGCACATGAAGTTAAGACAAAGAACATGTTAATAGAAGCAATGTCAATGAAGGTTATGTCATTGATGATCACATGTTGGGTTCTTGACCTCTTTCTAGACACCTTCTTCTTGTTGCCACCACGAGATGTTGAAGTTATTTGAAGTTGGTGGTTGAAATGTGGAGAAGAGGGATATAATGTAGTGGAAATATGACAAAAAAGAAGTTTGGCAGTGGTTGGCAACTCAAAATGGTGAAACGATGTTGTGGAAATCACCCAAGGAAGAAAATAGATGATAGCCAAGAATGGTGTGTGTAGAATGGCTGTGTTGGGTATCATTTATAAATAATAGGTGAATTCTTGGTCGAACTGGAGTTTGTGTGACATGCCCAATGGCTATAAAA
This sequence comes from Alisma plantago-aquatica, assembly GCA_963693085.1. NCBI lineage: Eukaryota > Viridiplantae > Streptophyta > Magnoliopsida > Alismatales > Alismataceae > Alisma > Alisma plantago-aquatica. Next base: position 728,440,350 of record OY856409.1, read on the forward strand.
TGTATAGTTAACTGTTAGTTTTTTTTTAGAGGAGTGTCAACTGTGTTTCTACAGTTGAACTTTTCTTCAACCAAGAGTTGACCGGTCAAACTATTTTTCATTCGAGAACTAATTACGTACACACAAATTTGTCAACTAAGGGAGTTTGTATGTTTTACTTTTCTTTGAATGAGCGGTCTCGGTCGAACTAGACTTTGACCAAAAAATGTATTTATTCATAAATAAAAGAAATTTGATTTTTGACAATATAATCGATGAAATAATTTATAATAAAAATTTTATATGGTAGTAAAGAGTATACAAAGAATAAATAAAATATTATATTTAAACTAATAGCATGATTGTCATTATTTTAGAAAAAGATCATAATAGACATCTTGAAGAGGAATAATGTTTTATTTATATCTAATCATTCAAATGTATTCCAAGGGAAGAGGTTTAGTAATCCAATTGATATTCAATATCAATGATGAAGCATATATCATATATGGTAATGTGGTCATAAAAACATTGTCTTATCTCTATATGTTTATCTCACTGATGAAAAATGGTATTATGATAAAATTTCATAGTACTCATGTTATCACGAAAATGAGAGTCATGGATTGAAGAAAACCATAATCACATAATACTTGTTGCATCGAAAGCACTTGTGCAGAATAACTACAAGCATGTGTGGTAGATAGAGTAATAATATTTTATTTCTTACTAAACTAAGAAACCAAAGAATCTTTAATTAAGAAACAACCACCACATGTACTCATTAGATCAAGATGAAAACCAACATAATTGTGTATGTATATGCTTGAAGATCAAAAGTTTGGTCATTAGGGTACCAAATTTCATAATCGATTGTACTGGATAAATATCTTAGACTACCTTTGATGGAAACTAGATGTATTTGCATTGTATAAGTTAAAATTGAGCATAAAAATGAACAGAAAACATGATATCCGAGTGAGAGGTGGTTAAATATAATTAACTTCCAATCATACATGTATTTAGTGAATTATCAATGTGTTCATCATCCTCGTCTTTATCAATTTGAGTAGATGTAGCCATGGGAGTTGAGGCATGTTTGTCGTCTCCATGTCAAAGTGTTTTAGGAGTTCTTATGTATATTTTTCTTGATCAAGAAAGATACCACACACAATTAGTTTTGTTTGAAATCCTAAGAAAGAGGTTTGTTCTTCCATACCATTCATTTCAAATTCTTTTGGCATGATGTTACTAAATTGAGTGTAAAGAGGTTTTTGAGACACACCACATATGATATCATCAGCATAAACTTGAACAATAAGGAAATCTAAATTAAATTTCTTGACGAATAAAATAGAATTTGATTTCCCGATACAAAACTCATTTGAAATAAGAAAGTTTGTAGGAAATCATATCAAATTTTTAGATCTTGTTTTAATTCATATAAATCCTTTTAAGTTTATAAAATAGAATTTGATTTCCCGATACAAAACTCATTTGAAATAACAAATCTTGCTTTGTTTCTAACAACTTTCCCCAACATCATTTAGTTTATTTTGAAAGACCATTTATTTCTAATAACTGTTTTAATTTAGATTGTGGAACCAAATCTCACACATCATTTTCAGTGAATTGGTTTAGTTCTTTCCTCCATAGCTATAATTTTATAATCATCATTAAGATCCTCATACACTTTTGTAGGTTTAAAATTGGGACAAAAGCTATATATGCTTCATCTTCACTAGACGATCTTGTTTATACCTTATCAATTGAATTTCCAATTATAGGCTCTTTTGGATGATCTTTAATTGTTTTTGGTGTAGGTTGTGGTGATTCCACATTTTTTTTCTTGTGTTTGTTCATTTTTTAGCATTATTATCATCTTTTGTTGAGATAGTTAATTCTTCTGTTATAGGAGTGCTTTCATTTTCTATGTTATTATTGATTGAGGTTTCATTAAATTTTATATAAATTGATTCTTTTACTTTCTAATAGATAAAATTATTTGTTATATAAGTTTTACATATGGTAGAATAGCATAAAAATAAACCTTTTTTTGATTTAGAATCTAATTTATTTTTGTTGTCTTTAATGTTAAAAATATAGTAAGGTGTTCCATAGGTAATAAAATAATCCACTCTAAGATTTATAGAGAAAAATATTTCATATGAAGTCTATACAAGATGTGGAGTTATTGAAATATGATTTTAAATATAACAATAAGTATTTATGACTTCAGCCCAGAAAGTTTTAGGACGATCATGCTCTAAAATCATAGTTATAGCCATTTATTGTAAATATCAATTTCTTATTTTAACTATAACATTTTTTTGTGGTGTTCGGGAAGCAAAAAAAGTATGGCCATAACCTTTTTATGAGCAAAATTATTCAAATACATGATTTTCAAACTCACCACCACGGTCTCTTCTAATAGTACATATTTTTGTTTGAGGATGGTTTTCTATTATAGAGAAACACTTGATAGATATATCAATAGTATCATCTTTGCCAAAAAGAAATGAACCCACATATATCTATTATAATCATCAATAATCACACAAAAAATACCTTTTACCACCTATTGATTGAGTTTGTGTGGAACCAAATAAATCTATATAAATAAGTTGAAGCGGATGAATAGTACAAATCATAGATTTTTATTTTAAAGAAGTTTTTATTTGATTATCTAAAATACATGGCTGATAGTGTTTAGGTTTATCAAAGACATTTTAGGTAAACCAAGAACTAAATCATGTTATATTAATTTCCTTATCACATGAGTACTAGCATTTCCTAATCTTCAATGTTGTAAAGTTTGACCATCATCAATTATAATTAGATATTTTCCTTGAATATATTTAATTCAGTTTTTCCTATGTATGTATAGGTTCTCTACTCTTTTTCCTTCATAGATGACATTAGTAGTGCTTTCTCCAAGTAATTTGCAGAAAATTTGTTAAACAAGACATCATATCCATTATAAAAAAGTTGACTTGCACTAAGTAGATTATGATAAAAACCATTAACTAGAAGCACATTTTTAAAAGGAAAGATTTGATCCAACATTATTAGTTCAAATAAAAATTATGTTGCCATTGTCAAAAAAGGTGTTGGATCAATTTCTTTTCTTTTCAGGTTTGTTGAAGACATTCTTATCTCCACTCATGTGCTTTGAGAAATCACTATCAACCACCCAATCCTACAAATATAGGAGGTTTTGTGGTGCCCAATGGGAGTCCTTGATGGTTATATATAGAAAAATGAATGAACGAGCATATCTTTTTACTTCTATATCTTTAGATATTCAAGCTAAATAAGTTACTTTATATGGAGGGAAAACACTTTTTATATGATAGTTTAATCAATTACATATCAACAAATTCAAGATTTTTGTCAGGCTTATTTTTAGTCAGTCTTTCATTTGACCAGTGGGCCCCTCGGTCAAACTATTTGTCAACTAAGACATAGTTTGTGGAAGCATAAAAAAGTTTATTTTCCTAGATTAAGAAATAAAATCAATATAAAATCATATTAACTAGAGAAAATGAATTAAAGAAAACTTTCAATTAAGTGTTGGTCATTCGCAAGTGTATATCCAACTCAAATTTAATTTTGGTGGTTTAGGAACCCCAAACCATGCCAGTGGATCCCTTCTCGATATAAGAGAATGCAAATGAGTAGTGTCCTAGGCTTTGACAATAATGACAACACACATACCATATTTGATCTATCTTTGCAACAATTTTAGAATCAATCACTTTGTTTTTACTCACATATATGATTTTATTCTTAGGCACATGTGTGGTTTTGTTTCTTGGCACATATCCCAACCCTGTCTTCCCAAATTGCTTGTAAGATGTATCTAGAATATAATCAATATTTTTATTTTGCAAGCATTATTCTAGAGAAATTAGTTTTTAGTTTACTATTCTCTTCAATCAATCAATATATACCTTTGTTTAAATAAGTTATATTAGCGAGTATTTATCTTTTTCAACTACTAAAGGATCATAGTTTGAATGACTACATAGACCAGGTTGGAATTGATGGTCATTTATTTTGGCACATAATCAAATCATTCAAGAGAGTTTGTTATTTTCTAGCACAAGAAGTATAATTAAGCAGAATATCTTAATGAACCATTTGAAAGTTTAATAATATCATTTTACATATTCAAATTATCAAGATTGTCATTAAGTTCGTCGACAATTTTAGCAAGTTTCTTCTTTTTGGTTTTGTATTTGATACACTTATTATGAGTTTAACAAGAATGGGAATAATTTCTTCTTTAGATTAATATAAAATGTCTCACTCTTTTGATTGTTCTTCATCCATGGTTCACTTAGTCATGAGGCATTCCTATTCTTCATCTTCATCATCACTTTCACTTTCTCCACTTGATGCATCCCATGCATATTTGTAGGACTTGTCCTCTATGTCCATATTCTTCTGAAATGATGTTTTTTTTACTTTAGTATATCTTAGGAAATTCATTATTTATGTTTCCTTTCTTTCTACATTCAAAGCACCAAGGAGTAGATGAAGAAGAAACGCTAGAATTTTGGTTAGAATGCATTCGTTTATACTTCTTACCATTTATGATTAAGGTATATTCATCATCATTACTTGAATCATTGGAAGGATGAGCAGTGATTTGGAGGCAGTGTTGGTGGATGGTCTGAGGGAAATGGCCTTCTCCTTGGCATTATTTTTTCCATTTCTATTTTGGTCTCCTCCTCAAGATTCACTTTATGTGCCTCCAAGTTAGAAATGAGTTGCTCCATCAAAAAGGTAGATTGGCCACTTGTTTCTTCTATGACAGTTACCTTATCTTTAAACATAGGAAGGAATGATCTAAGTATCTTAAAGAATTTTTCCTCCTCCTTTATATGATTTCCTAAGACACTCAAAAAATTTATAATAGTAGAATTTCTAAAATATATATTACACAAATATTATTAGTTTTAGTTATGTGCAATAATTTAAACTTATACTTCAATATATTTATTTTAGAACTCTTAACTGGTTTAGTTCCCTCATGTGTCATAGAGAGTTTCTTTATATTTCATATGAATAATAACATGAGGTAGAGAACTGTGAAGAATAATAATATACTTTTCATTGGTTGTTGCATTCTTTATTTTATTGTCTATGGATTTCATTTTTCCAGCTCCTCAGTTGGAAGGGTGTAAGCAAGAGCAATCATCTTCCAGAAATCAAGGTTGATGCATTGGAAGTAGAATGACATCTTTCTCTTCTAATATGTGTAGTTTGTCTCGTCAAATACCAACGGTTGGTTCTACCTAGATGGAGGGTGAATAGATATAATTCAATAATTTTAATCAAATACTTATTCTTAAAGAAATGATAGACAAGCAATCAACCACAAGAGGAAAAGATATATAGTGGTTTCGTCAAAGATCTTAGTCCACTACCTAGTTGTTCCCAACAAAGGTTTGCAATAATTAACTTTTATTTACCTCGCAAGGAACAAATACAAAATACAATTGTTAGCCTCTTTTTTCATGTCTATAGAAGTGAATCAAACCTTCACCTCTTCTTCAACGGTTGTGAAGAGCACCAACAGGAAGACTCCTTCTGTAATAAGTCCACAAATAGTCTTCTCGCAAGAAGTAGTCTAAGAACAATCGAACACTTTGCATAACATGATTGGAGAGAGAAGAATTTAATCTCACTACACAAGTATCATATATCAATATTATGAGTCATTTCCACTATAATTAGGATAAGGCTTGACTGGAGGAGTAAGGGACTTGAGTGGAGCTCAAATTTGTAGCTTGTAGGAAATGGCAATTCTCTAATCTAATCTCAAATATGCAAGTGATGGAGTGCTCAACTGTGTTTGGGTATCCATAGGTATATCTTATTTATATAAAACATTTAGGAGTATGTAAGATAGTTGTTGTGTCTTTAAGGATGTGCTTAAGGTCAAAATAGTCATTAGAATATGATAAGTTGATTTACAATGGCTAGTAGATTGCACAAAATTTTCTCAATAGAACTACCTTGGTCGAACTATACATTGAGGGTGGACTTCTCATTTGAACAATACTTTGACCAAGAGTTATTTCTTTCCTAAAATAGTGTAATAACTCTTTCTTGGTCCAGGTGCACTTTGACCGAATGTATCTAGATTGAGAAATAGTTTGACCAATAATTTCCATATAAATGCACATTTAAATGTTTGAAAAATACACTAAATAAGTTTTTTAATAAAACTAACTATCCTAAAGCTTGATATGAATATGGAATAGGTTTTAGGGTAGTTGGTGCTGACTAATTACTTGATTCAATATTATATCTAATGACTTGTACATTTTTGCTTCTACGAGTGTTATACATTGAGTACACATGATAAAATCATCAAATTTATTCCATACACTTTTGTAAATATATATGGATCCCCAAAAAACTACATAACACATTAGATACACAAATGAGAAATGTTTTCATTATAAAAATAGAAAGTGTGCTAATAACCAATTTAGCCAACAATCTACACTATTAAGAATATAATTAAGCAATTTGCAAGTAGATAATGATTAGCGAGATAGTGTTTACCTCAGTTGATCATAGAAATGGTCTCAAGATAGACATTAATGAGAAATTGCATAGTTAATCAAATAGTTAGAGTATTTTATGAATACATAAATAAAAGTAGAACATGTTGTCATATTTCCATCCTTATAGCCTTTCAGCATGCTAAAGTCGATGCGCTTAAAGTAGGAACTTCTAGGCGTTAGGCAGAAAAAATTTCACAAGGTAGGGGTAGTCAATCCATGACTTCTAGACGGTTGAAAGGGAGGACCTAATATGGTGGATATGAAGGAGGAAAATATAGTTGTGGATCAGACTTTCAGGGTTGAACATTTTGAAAAGAATTTTGGAGAATAAATCCCATTAGGTTTGGGAAAAAGAGGAAAACAAATGGAGATTTTGTTCCATGGGGAACAAGCCTGGATAAATTCTTTGTTCCATCAGAGTCTCCACTAAAGATGCATGATTATGTAATGTGGCACCCTGGAAGAATATTGGATTCCACCGAGTGTCCTCCGCCATGAAGCACAACTATTTTTATATGTAAGAGTTTGCACTTCTAAAATATTTTTTAGATATCTCAAATATAAAATTTCTTTGAACATGGGATTGAGTTATATAATGAATATAGTTGATTTGAAGATAAGATATGAGGAGAAGAGATTGAACTTGTAAGGAAATCCTAGCCATTTCTCTCTTTCTTGGTCACAAAGATATGGATTTGAAAGGATTATATATATGATTAAAATAATGGAAAAATAGAGACTAATAAATTTCTTGTGTGATTGAAATTGAAAACTATATTTAGGATATGCAAATTGGTAGTTGATGGGAAAAGGTTTATAAAAAATCTCATTTAAAGGAAAATTTTCACCAACTCTAAAGAAAAGATTTTTCATTTGTTCAACCATCGAGATGTTGAAAATGGATGATACAGGTGCACTAAATGGGTGAGAAAATATGGGGAAATGTGAAATGAATGGGATGGATTGCATCATTATCTAAAGAGGATATCTTACACTACTTGTTGATTGAGTGGCCAAGAATAGGGTGTCAACAATTCACCCCTTAGAATACGAGGTGTAAGATAAAAGTGAGAACTACAAGAATGAGCCCAGTCTGGCCCACATTTTTGGTCACTAAGGCGAAAGGTAAGACTTGTCAAGGGAATTCTGATGATCATAATGAGTTTGAAGTTTAAGTACACTCTTTTCCTTCTAAGGGTGTGTTGATGTAACAACCATTCATGAAGATGGTTAGGATCGAAATCAAAAATTGATAGGTTGTTCCTAGGGTGATGTACAACTTTCATAAGGAGTTGTATCAGTTTTGCAGTCTTTCTAGTTTCATAAGAGTGAGGTATCACACTATACCTAATAAAATATATGTCGTGTTATCTAACTAACTCAAGTGTTAGTCAGGAAATGAAGGTCAAGAATCAACTTGGAGGCCGCTATTAAGGGTAGATAGCTTGGGACTCATTAATGGATACTCCATTAAATCACGAGTCTATAATGGTGAAAATTATGGTAGTGCTTGAAATTGAAATATAATCGATATTTGAGTGAATTATGTAAATCATGAACACCTAATGGATTCACCAATTAGAGCTAGAGTCTTGACCCTAATGGAAAATATGGGGGCGTGCCTATCTAGGAAGGGATTTATTAAATGTGAAGTTCCTCTATAAAATAATAATTAAAATGAAAAAGTAGGATGCCTACTAAATGTAGGACTTTTAGATGTAAATGAGGTACCTACTAGAGTGTAGGATTTGAAAATAAAGAGAAACTGGTGAGGTCCCTACCCATGATAGGCCTTTTGAGATGAAAGATGATTAGAATGAGAGTTGATTTGCGTACTTTGTGTATGCATTCCACAGTAAAGTAAAAGCATTGCCCTCATAGGGTAGAGCCACTAGTACATAGAGAAATCATAGCATTAGTTTTTTTAAAAGTGAATTGGAGGTGGATAATACTAGAATAACAAGTCGACAACGTTGGTTGTAGCTATTCAAAGAAACTGACTTAATTATTACAACCTCAGTTGTACAAGGTAAAAAATCTGGGGCTAAAAACTATACATTGCATCAGTTTATTAAAAAATATAAACAAGATAGATTCTAGATAGTTGGCACGTTTCTATTTTATGATGAGGTCTATAGATGTATTTTTTTACAGAAACCTAAGTATCCGAATGTATCTTATCAGTACATTTCTACAAAAGAATTCAGTGTTAGTTTTCATAACCAAAATCATGGTGTCATTGTTGTACCCTTGGTTTCATATCCAACATTGAGGCCTTAGATGAATCTTATAATTATATATATGTCAAAGATAGTAGCATCATTTTTTTAACTAAAATTAGTGTTGTGTTGTTGTAGCCTTGGTTTTTGTACTTTTAACCAATACTGTAGGTACAATTTTTTATAGCAAAATCGTCGGTTAAAAACCTATTATTTTGCAGGCCATTTGCAATCTGCAAATGTGCAATAGAAATACATATAAATTGAAACTACTTCATTTTATATTCACTTTTCATTCATCACCAAATCATATATATTTGTTTGGTTTACATAAATTGTTCTTCAACAAATAATACATGTATTTACTTCAATTCTCATGATTCACTAATCACCAAATCATATATACTTTCACACATCGATATCATTCACATATATTTTTAGTGCACAAAAGATTGTATTATATTGATATAAAATAGTATATTCACATATTAGTCATATAAAAAAAACTTTTTTAGCTCAGAATTTTGAACTACATAATTCGTCAAACACATTGTTTACTTTTTTTTTAAATCGACCAACCCCTCCTAGATGGAATCTAAAGTATCTAGTGGTTATGTCTAAGTGTTTGAGATCTACACAAAAATGTGTATAACTATATGATAATATTTAAATAAAATAAAGTTGATTCAAATTAAATTATACATAGTTATGATCCTAGACGTTATCACATGTTGTACTATAGAATGTCCTATAATGTTGTCTTGATAATGGAATCCATAAACTTCACATCAAAGTATCTTCTAGTTGATCCCTTGTTTTGTATAGGAAATCGAAAGTAACAATTATATGAAATGCCAATAAATTATCATAAGCAAAGTCGACATGAGATTTTATGCCATCAAACCATCTTGACATTCTATTTAGCTATGGACTGTGATTTTGAATGTATTTGTCCTTTATTTTCATAGATTGTTTTAATGACCTATATGTGAAATAAATATGATATATGATTAAGTAGACATATGAGGATGAACTGATATGATTTATTGTGTTGACTATTGACAATTTATGCCTACTCAACAGAATTTTAGTGTTTGTGCACTTTAATGTTTTATCCAATGACTATTGTGTTAACTATTGACAATTTAATACACATTCATTAAATTGAGGGATATCATCATCAACTCCCAATTCTTGTATCTAAGAAATATAAAATAAAACAAAAACAAAATAAAGTTATATATTGAACAATAATTTATAATCTAAAATTACAATTTACTAAACACATTTACATAATGGAACATACTCAACATTTAATGGATCTAGAATAATGTTATTTCTCGCAGTATAAAACAAACTTAAATGAACATGAGAAACATTCAACTACTATGTTTTACACCCATTCCATAATGATAATTTATAAACAAAGTAGGAATGTCGTATTGCTTATTTGAAAATGTAAAGTTTTTGCATATAAATATATAAGAACAATTACAATAATCTGATATACATAAATAAATTGATGATATATGTTCACATGGACTTATTGTGCTTACAAACTCTTACCATATTCATACTTTTGTTGTGAATGTATTGAGCCATTCATAGTGGATGAACTCTAGTATATCTTGAGCGATGAAAAAAAGTCAAAGACTTGGCCTATGACACCCTCAATAAGATTGATCACCATATTCGACCATGGTTTTGTTTGTCTATGTATCAAAATAAGCCCTTACATTTACTCCCCAACCCTTCCATGTGTATTTTGAAGTGATTTATGATGTAGGCTTTGAAGGAAGAACAATAAAAAACTTCTTGATTTAAGGTTTTTGGATTTGTTAAAAAAAATCTTTTATCAAACAAATTCACATATACACAAATGGAAAATGTAGTAGGAATTTGTATGAACCTTATCATAGATGAATAGGTCTTTAGGCTACACCACCATACCACTAACCTCTACTTCTTAGAATATATTGTATTCAATGTGAGGTATTGGTAATGGTTTGTCTCACATTCCCTCTCACAAAGTGCAATAACTACTAACACTACATAAAAGGGCATTAGTATGCAATACAACGTACCACCAAGGTTATTCTCTTTTATGATTGACACAACATTATATTTAGGTTGTCTAACTACAAGTTGATAGCTTATAGCCAACAACAATTAAAATAATATTATACCAATAACATATATTTGTATATATAGGCATAGAAATATACTACTCACATACTTATACTAGGCTAGTCTGGTGAGTATTGGGAGTACTCACATGACCATTGGTGCTTGGAGTACAACCTAGATCTTATACCTTATCATCAGAGTGGCATACTATGATTATAATTTGAGGAAGTTGGAAACCACATAATGACATCATTGCTTCTTGTACTTTCTAATGTATCAAATCTTATATTTTTTTCTTGGGAGATATCACCTCTTTGACTAAATCAAAGTTGGCAATGGGATGAGCCAACATCTGATTGCAATCCCACACCAACTCCTACTCCCCTAAAATAAACAAGATGCTCTTAAGTATCCAGATCAACTATTATTTCATTCATTTGTCCAATCATGATGAACTTTCCTTCCTTTCTTTGCTCATGTAGATCCTGCAAATCACAATTAATGCAGTTACTTAGTAACAATTAGAAATAAAATATATTTTCCATTGAAGGATGAAATTTACAATTTAATTTGACACTTACTTGGTTTCAGGGTTTGAGTTTCTCCTATGCTGATTATTATTATAAATAAATATCTGTATTTACATTGACGAAGAAGATAAGCGGACAACAAGTTACGTTGCTAGTCCTTTTTGGATAGCAAAACCAATCCTACAAAACACTACATCCATTGATTTGTGAGTCATAAAATTACTATTCATAACTTTTTGAACCCTCTTGAGAAGCTCTACAGCCTCCAGTGCTATGAATTTGAAGGTATCTAACTCTAAATGGATAAAAGCATATTGATTATCAAAGCATGCTTTCTCATGCTTGACAACTTTGGCTAACGCAGCTTGTCACACTGTAAAAGCCCCACTCCTCAAACCCATATGTAGAGAAACTCCTGAAAGATCCACACACACACATATTTCCATCCAACCCATTCAAAAGTTAGAACAACAGCAGGTCTAGGTGTCGATCTCCCCTCTTGTGGATTTGTCAAAAAAATCATAGGTGCCTTCTTCTTAGCAACAACACCCGCATGTCTATGTACATTTAAAAGAACATCTCCTACTAGATCATGCATGTACTTCAAATCTAGAAGCTCTCTACAGTGTACTGCATGCTCCCCCAAAGTGTCTAAGAAGGCCTTACAACAATTGGGTATATCTCATCAAGTGTACTATGTAGTTTGTTTTGGCATCAATCCACACCTCGTGATGGAATGGCATGGATCTGTTTTTGCATTCACTTACATCATTTTACTTTATAACTAGTCTACATTTAAGTTTTCATTATTTTATGTAAATTGAAGGTTTTAACTAAAATCTTTGTTTTCATGATAGGTTTGAGATTGAGTATATACAAATCAATGTAGGAGAGGATGGTCCTAGTATGGAAACTTATTTTGTGGTTTCCACATCAACTTTTCACATGTTTTCACACACAAATTCAGTTGATTTTGTTCTTGTTTAGCCTCTATTCATATCATTCTTGCCACCTTTTTGTTATTTTACTTATCACATGATGTGTATTGCATATTTGCATCAAAGGAATCAAATTGGAGGTTTTCCAACTCAATTTCGTCTTATTCAAGATTTCTCCAAGCCTTGCAACATCTAGAATTTTAAAATTGCTGAAACAATAATGCACACAACATGTCTTATTTAATACACGACGTGTGCATTTTCAGACGGTTTATTGCTTCTGTCATTGAAGAAAAGTACATGATGTGTCCATAAAAGACACGGCTTGTAACTGGGAATTCAGAACTGGGACTTACTCTTCTAGTAAAGTACATTGCATGTATAAATTAAAACACGTCGTGTTCTTTACACTCAAAACAACTAACTGAGAGAGGTTACACTGTGTCCAAAGAAAGACATGGCGTGTTCCTTTCAGTTTTAGCAATTTTCAATTACGACTCCTTTCATTTTAAAAGAAAAAACCCTCTATGGAGAAGTTATCTTTGGTCATAATTTGAAACTATTTCATCCCAGAGCAAGGCTAGAGCAAGGAGGGAAATTTTGGAGGCGGAAGAGGGTGGTTTCTTGCAAAAGTACCCCATTCTTCTTCTTTTATTCTCCAATCTTCTTCTCCAAGGTGCAGCAGAGCTTCTTCACTCAACAATGCTTCTTGGGAGAGAAGTTTGTCTGGTTTGGAGCAGCTGTAGAAGTGGGATTTCATCCTCAAGTCGGAATTCTACCCTTCTTGGGTTACACCTTGGGATTACTTAGCTTTTCCTTCTCAAAATCATGTTGAATTGTGAAAATTATGCACATTTCCTACTATACACATTCATGGACAAGTAGTTTCCTTTTCTTGGACATGGGAGAGTAGCTCCCATGTCATAGAATGTTTGGAACATGGTAATTTCATACTAAATGCTATGTTCCTTGTTTTTCCACCTTGCAAGTACCGGTTTCTTCCTTTCTGTATGTATGGTTGGCCACCTTATGTGTATGCTTTATGCTCTTTTACTTGATTTGAGAAGATAAGTGGGAGAGTAAGGAGGTACTCTCTTGGAAACTCCTTTATCACAAGAGTGGAAATTATGGAGTTGAGGAGTAGGTTTGTGATCCAAAACAAAATTCATACATGGGAATGTTGAATTGAGTTAGTATCGTTGTACTTGCACCGAGAGGTGAAGTGCAACATACAACTCTCTTGTAAAACAAGTGCTTAGTATGTTTAAATTTTATGCTCCTATTGTATGCAATGATATGTGGATGAAATCCTAAGTTCAAGATACTTCCATATCTAAATTTTAATCCCTTTTGGTAATCCATTAATGTTTGTTTAATTCTGAACTTCTTGTCTAATCAACCAAATCACCTTTAAAATGGTCTAGATTGTTGAACCTTAGCACTTTTGCATTTAATTGGTTTGCTAAATCTCCTTGTGTTTGACCTCAACTACAACTACTTATGTATACTTGCGGAAATTGGTTAAGTTGAGTAAAAGACATTTCTTAATATTGAAACTCGTTAGTGTAACAAACCAACAAGTTTTTGGCATCATTGTCGGGGAGCTATGGTTAATCTAATTAGAGTAACAAGTATTAACTAGTATTCGAGACTAGATCATCAGTTCTATTTTCGAATTTCCATATATCTTTTAATTGTGTTCTCATTTTTTCTTGCTACTTTTCAGGTTGTATGCTTCGCTCACAAAGAGGTCTTCAAACATCTGCATTGCTAGACCTCGAGATCGAGTGTACTCTTTCAAGCTTATGAAGAGCAAGAAGAGTAGAACAACCACTACTAAGAGGTGTTCCACCATCATCATCGTCACCGTCTTCTTTGACTTTTGAAGAAGCTACACCAAGGGATCCAACCATGGAGGATGACCATCCTTTGAAGGATTTTGCAATGCCGGTTGCGAAAAACATTTGTGGAGCCATTGACCTGCCTGCAGTTGAAGCGAACAATTTCTCTATTGCTCCTTCAATGATGCAGATGATATAGCAAAATCTCTTCGGAGGTACAGTCAATGAAGATCTGAATCTTCATGTAGTTGAGTTCTTAGAGTATATGAATACTTTCAAAATCAATGGTGTATCCACCCAAGGAGTGAAGCTAACACTATTTCCTTTCACCCTAAGAGATAGAGCCAAGGCGTGGATTTTGTCTCTTCCAAAGAAGTCAATTAATAGCTGGGACCAACTTCTAAATGTTTTCCTTGCAAAGTATTTCCCGCCAAGCAAGACAGCCCCACTAAGGAATCAGCTCACCAACTTCTCAAAATAATGGAGAAACTATGTATGATACATGGGAGCGGTTTAATGACCTTCAACGTATTTTCCCTCACCATGGGATGACCAACTGGCTGCTACTCCAAATGTTCTATAATGGTTTGTTCTACAACACCCGAATGACACTGGATGCTGCTACTAATGGAGCATTGATGACTAAGTATTATAGAGAGGCTTATCACATCATTGAAGACATAGCCCTTAATCAATGCCAATGGGGATCAGATAGGAGAGCACAGTCATCCAATACAACTAGTTCTTTAGCCGAGAAACAAGGAGGGAAGCATACAATTGATCTTGTTGACTTAATTGATACTAAACTTGACATTCTTACACAGAAGTCTGAGGAGATGACTACATTGCAAATCCAATCAACTGAAGTGATATGTGAAGCTTGTAGTAATTTCAGACATACTTCTTCTTCATGCTTTGCTCCTAACATGAATGAAGGGAGCCTAGAACAAGCCAATGCAGTTGGGATGTAGGGGAACAAGAAGTACAATCCCTATTCCAACACCTACAATCTGGGATGGAGAGATCATCCTAATTTCTCCTATCAAAACACATGCACCGCTAAGAACTTCCAACATGGACAACATCAACCACAACAACAACAAAACTTCAACCGCCAAAACAATGGGAATATGTTGGGTTTCAATAACAACAGGGGTTACCAACAACAACAACAACCCCAAAGTTCTTCCTTGGAGGTCATGATGGAGAAATTTATCTCTACATAGATGCAACAAAATGAAGAGTTAAGGGGCAACGACAAGCTCTTAAAGGATGTGATTACCCAACTCTCCACCAAAGTGGATGGCATTTCCACTCACACAATGATGTTGGAAAACCAAATTTCCCAACAAGCCTTGACACGGCAAAAGAACACCCAATCTGGTTCTCTTCCAAGCCAACCGGAGGTGAATCCGAGATAGTAAGCAAATGCCATCACTTTGAGAAGTGGAGCTAAAATCCACAGACCTTCTCCACCAAAGGAGAAGATTGCAGAGATCATCGATGAAGACAAGCTTGACACCCCTATGGGTGACAAAGGTAAAGGTACAACTGAGGTACCATCTTTTGTTAAAGTTAATGCACCATTTCCAAAGAGGATTGCAAACACGAATGAGGACTCGAAGTTTAGAAAGTTTATGGACATTCTAAACAAACTCCATGTCAATCTTCCACTAGCTAAGGTTATTGCAGAGATGTTGTCATATGCTAAATTCCTTAAAGACATCATCACCAAAAGGAGTAAGTTAGACCAAGTGGAGACCAGGATTCTTTCTAAAAGAATCAGTTCTATCATTCAAAATTGACTTCCTGAGAAGCTAGATGACTTGGGAGCCTTCACCCTACCATGCAAGATTAGCAATACCATGTTTGACAAAGGTCTTGTAGACCTCAGAGCTAGTATCAGTCCCATCCCATCTACTCTATTGTAAGAGCTAGATCTTGGAGATCTAAAGACTACAAAGATGGCCATTGAACTGGCCCATCATTCCATCAAATACCCCAAAGGTATCGTGGAAGATGTGCTGGCATAGATCGGTAAACTTTATATTCATTATGATTTTGTAGTGCTAGATATGGTAGAAGTTCCTTCCAGCCCCATTCTTTTTGGGAGGCCCTTTTTAAGAACTGTTGGATGCCTAGTTGATGTTCGTAAAGGAAAAATCACACTCCGAGTTGGCAATGAAGCCATGCAATTTTCTGTATATGATGCCATGAAAGCACCCTCTCGCGTTGAAGAAATGTTTTTTATGGACTCTGTTGATTCTGTTGTAGAAGAAGATCATGATATAGCCAATTTGATATTGAACTACTATGATGACAATGAAATTATGAATAATGGATCTAAAAATTTGGGGTATTTTCTATTACCCACTCAGATGCTACTAAAGAAAACACTCCAATTGTTGATGATAAAGCCAAAAATAATGCAGTCAGAAGAAAGGTAGAACTTAAAGCCCTTCCACCAGGGCTGAAGTACGCATTCCTTGATTCTGACTCCAGTTCTCCTATAATAATTAATAATGAATTAACCAATGAATAAGAAAGTAAATTTCTTGCCGAATTGCATTTGTATAAAGACGTTATTGGTTACTCGATCCATTATTTGAAGGGCATTCTTCCCTCTATTTGTATGCACCAAATAAATATGGAGGATGATGCTAAACCCACCATTGAATCGCCTAGATGCTTAAATAAAAATATGCTTTAGGTGGTTAAAAAGGAAATATTTAAGTTGGTTGATGTCGATATCATCTATCCTATAAGTGACAGACCTTGGGTTAGTGCCATCCACGTGGTACCTAAGAAGAGGGGTGCAACTATCATCAAGGGAGACAATGATGAGTTGATTCAAACATGTATTGTCACATATTGGTGTATGTGTATTGACTACTAGCATTTGAACAAAGCGACTCGAAAAGACCATTTTTCATTGCCATTTATCGAATTAATTCTTGAACGCCTTGCAAAATAGTCTTATTTCTATTACTTGGACGGGTATTCTGGGTTTTTCTAGATTCCTATCTACCCTCCTGACCAAGAGAAAACCACTTTCACATGCACGTATGGAACTTATTCTTATCTTCATATGCCCTTTGGCCTTTGCAACGCTCCTACGAAGTTCCAACGATGCATGATGGCTATTTTTTCTGATTTCATTGAAAACATAATGGAAATTTTTATGGATGATTTTAGTATTTATGGAGATTCATTTGATCAATGTTTATGCCACCTGTCATTACTCTTAGCCATTTGTAAAGAGGTAAACCTAGTAATAAACTAGGATAAGTGCCATTTCATGGTACAATCCGGTATAGTATTAGGTCATGTTGTATCTAACAAGGGTATTGAGGCTGACAGGGCCAAGGTGGAAACTATTGAAAAGATGTCTACTCCTTTCTTCAGTCAAAGACATCCATAATTTCCTTGGTCATGCAGGTTTCTATAAAAGATTCATTAAATATTTCTCCAAAATTGCAAAACCATTATGTTCCCTACTTGCCAAAGACGTTGAACTCATATTCAATGATGATTTCCATATCGCCTTCACCAAGCTAAAGGAAGCTCTTATTTCTGCACCAATCATTCAATCATCAGACCGGAACACTCCATTTGAACTGATGTGTGAAGCAAGTGACTATGCAGTGGGGGAAATTCTAGGACAAAGGAAAGATAAGAAGCTTCATGCCATATACTATGGAAGCAAGACCCTAGACGAAGCAAAAATAAATTACACAACCACAGAAAAGGAGATGCTTGCTATAGTGTATGCCTTTGACAAATTTTGATAGTATTTGGTAGGATCTAAGGTGATTGTATGTATAGATCATGCTACCATTAAGTATTTGCTCAACAAAAAGGATGCAAAGCCTCGTCTCATCAGTTGGATACTTCTTCTGTAAGAGTTTGATCTTGAGATCTGGGATAAGAAGGGGATAGAGAACAATATTGTCAAACACCTTTCTAGATTGACTACAGATGCTAGAGATTGTTTTCCTATTGAAGATCATTTGCCTATTGAGAAGCTTTATGCACTATCGTCCACCCAAGTGCCATGGTTTGCATACATTGCAAATTTCCTTGCTATAGGACAGCTGTCGCAGGGTTTGACATATCAACAAAAGAAGAAGTTCTTCCATGACGTGAAGTTTTACTATTGGGATGAACCCTTCTTGTTCAAACATGGAGTGATGGATTTATTTGAAAGTGTGTCGTTGATGGAGCTGGGACTTACACTAAAAGATCACTCTTCCAATGGGAGTCCCAAAGATGCACCAAAAACCCTAGGGAGTTGATGTTCTCTCTAGGTTTACCTAGAACTGGTGCTTAGATAACAACTCCAACCCCATAAGAGTATGGAAGCCTTATCATAGTACAGATTTAGGATCGAACCCAAAAGACAACGGTCTTGTTGCAAGCAACAAGATGAAAAACGTATAGAACTTCACTTAGCTACTCACTAGTTGGCACTTATATCGAAAAGCTAGATTTTGATGGTTTTAAACTAAAACATGAAAAGTAAAGAAAGCAAGTAAATCTAAGAGTTAAACTATGATAAAGATCACTAGGATGTGATCGGTTTTTCACCGCCACTACACATCGATCAACACATGTAAAGCAAAACTTAACCTACAAAAAGAGTTCGGTCAGTTAGTATCCTTGTAGACCTAGTCTCCTTTCGGATAACCTAGCTACGAGAAGTGCGGGAATGTTGCAACGCCAGCCATTCCCGATCAAATGGTCACATTACTTTACATCATTCCCCTTGCAAAGTGTGTTCCTCGACTTACCAAGGTTGCACTTCCATACGTCAACTGATTCCATTTCATAGTATGAAAGTGCAACGGATGATAGTGAGTTTACTCCACTTCTTGAGATACACTTCTAGATACTAAAACAGATACATGGTGGATACATGCATCAAGAACCAACATGCAAACGAGTTTCGAATCTAATAGTACAAACGTAGACAATTCATACTAAAAGATAAAACATAACACAAGTTGGAGATCAAGCAACACGTATTCATTAATCGTTTGATGTTGAACCGACAAAGATAAGAACTCTACATTACAACCTAAGGATTACATTTTACATGATATGAAAGTATGGGTAGCGGGGCTACTCCCTGCACCCTAGTGAAGAAGACTACTCCCTCATGACTAAGACCAAGAAGGAGGCGAGAAGAGAGAGAGAGAGCATCATCCCCACAAGGATGGAAGAAGGTCAACCCCTTGGAGAGAGAGAGCAACGATCCACCAGTCTTCGTAGGTTGCGCGATGAGGAGGTCTCCCCTTCCCACCTTCTTGATGAAGTAGGAGAAAGCAGCTTCAGGATGGAGTATGGACCTCAGACCGACAACCCCAGGGCAGAGGATGGAAGTGGCAAGAGCTTTGGAACGATTGGGGCAGCCTTTGGACGTCTGAGATCTTCCCCCCGTTTTGGAGGACCCTTGGGGTCTTATTTATAGGCTTTGAGTGAAGTCCAAACGGTTTGGAGACCGTTTGGACCTCAAGACCGTTTGGGGCCTCAAGACCGTTTGGACTGTGAGACCGTTTGCCTTCAAATGATCTTGAGACCGTATGAACTCCATGCGGTCTCGGGACCGTTTGGCTTCATGCGGTCTTGAGACCGTTTGAACTCCATGCGGTCTCGGGACCGGTTGGCTTCATGCGGTCTTGATACCGTTTGAACTCCATGTGGTCTCGGGACCGGTTGGCTTCATGCGGTCTTGAGATCGTTTGAACTCCATGCAGTCTTGGGACCGGTTGGCTTCATGCGGTCTTGAGACCATTTGAACTCCATGCGGTCTCGGGACCGGTTGGCTTCATGTGGTCTTGAGACCGTTTGAACTCCATGCGGTCTCGGGACCGGTTGGCTTCATGCAGTCTTGAGACCGTTTGAACTCCATGCGGTCTCGGGACCGGTTGGCTTCATGCGGTCTTGAGACCGTTTGAACTCCATGCGGTCTCGGGACCGGTTGGCTTCAGGCGGTCTTGAGACCGTTTGAACTCCATGCGGTCTCGGGACCGGTTGGCTTCATGCGGTCTTGGGAATGTTTGAATCCACTCGGTCTTGAGGCCGGGTTATTCTTTTATGATTTTTTTGTGCTTTTTCTGCATATATAAAAGGAAAAAGTTAGTCTGATGGTGTATTTACAAAAAGGGGTATAATTAGGATTATGTATAGTTTAAACTTAAAAAGAGTATGGAAAACTAAGGAAAAAGACTAAGATAAACGACTAAAATAGGAGGTTATCACCCCCCTAACTTAGAGTCTAGCTTGTCCTCAAGTTAGATAGAGCTGAGACATGTAATGGCAAGGCGATTTTATTTAGGATTTCCATACTCTTGCTTCAATTCTTGACCTGAGTTCCCCTGGGGTCATATCAAGTCTTATTGCATGCCTTGATTCTTTCGGATTTCGAGAGTTGCTTGGATCTCAGGTTCTTTCCGTATCTCAAGGTTTGCATTGGGACCACCTTATTTTGTGCATGTTGTTGACTCTAATCAGCTTTATACCTCTCTGAAAAACCTACTGGAAGCTAGAGAGGGTATGAGGGTTGGCTAAAGGCTTTGAAGTGTAGCTCCCCCTTCAAGTGGGGGAGGGGCTGTCTATGCTTTTTAGAATCTCACTACTGGGCACGACACATCTGCCTTTATGAGGGCAGCTAAATGTACCGGCCAGGCGAGTCCTTTATGAGCCTTTCATATACTTGGAAACTTTAGGGTTTCACTACCGGGCACGACACATCTGCCTTTGTGAGGGCAGCGGAATGTGCCGGCCGGGTGAGACCTTTGTCAGTTCTTTGTATAGATCCTTATGCATGCCACAACTCTCATAATTTTATTCGTCTCTCTGGCTTTTATTCAATAACTCACAGGCTTGGGTTTTGGGATTTTTGAGAATTTATTTTGGGCGGCCAAGCCTCTTTTATTTTGAAGAGAGGAAAGTTGTTCTTAAAGTTTTTCAACGTGCACTTATTTGGTTTGTGGTCCACTTGCAGAAATTTTTTTTGATTTAGAAGTTGCCTGATTTCCCTCTCATCCTCGAGATCTTGGCTTATTTCTGCCTTGATTTTGACCTGTGGAGAGTCAGATGAAGAATTGAAGCAAAAATATGAAATCACTAGTGGGTGAAAATTGATAAATCGCCATTCGATGTCTAAGATCTATTTACTTATAGGGACTAACATGATTCTAGAGTTAGTTGAGGTGACTATTTTTGAAAAAGAAATTAAGTAAAAAGAATTGTAAAAAGAATTGTTTAAGAAAAAATTTAAGAATAAAGAATTGTATGGAAAGTGTTAGATAGAAAGAGGAGTGTAGAAATTGATACCTCGCCCTTGTCTAATGTACCCCCCCCCTAACTTATCACGCACTCTGTCCCCAGAGTGGAAAAGTGATAGGTTGAGAAGTCATTAGGACAAGGGCCGCGGGTTAAGGTAAATCTTCATTTGCCCTCAGAGAACGAAGTAGATTGGATGCGAACTGTCCTCGTAAAGCGTGGTAGTCCACGTCAGTCATTTCCTCTACTGGTCTTTGAAGAACAGTGATGGTGTACATCCAATAGAGGATGTGGAAGCCGCAATCGTTCGATTGTCGTATTTGCTGGGGGCATTTGTGGCAGAAGGCGGGGCGATGGAAATATTCTTTGTTGTACGCCTTTGTATGCTGACTCAGAAAATCGATTAATTTCTCGGCGCACTCCTTTGCCACTACTTCTGTTGGCATCTTTGGCGTCATGACGTAGTGTCGCTGTCGAGCGTTGAACTGGCTGTCGGAACTGTTGTATATTGTGGTTGTTCCGTCTGGGAGGTTTGTTGCCAGGAGAATCCAATGCTCATGATACAGGATGGGTAACATGATGAACTTCGGTGTTGTGTGTTGGAGATATGAGATCAGTGCGTCGGTTGTGCCGAAGTTCTTGAGCTTTAGGTGATCATCTTTCATATATGGGGACGCCATGTATGTGTTTGGGTTGGTTTGGCCAAGTAGAAAGTGGTAGGCGGCCATGAGGCTGACAGAAAGGGATCCCTTATCCTGTAGAGTCTCTCGCAGTGAATCTGCCATTACGAGTATGTCTCGAGACATGTATACCAGGCCATCTTTGTCTGCGGAGAGTCGCGCCATAATGGTACGCAATTCGAGGTCGTTAAGACCCTTGCAAGCATCGCGATCAAAATCAGGAAATGTTGGGTTGATGGTGTAAGCAGGATCGCTCTTGCTTTTATCTTGCTCTGGCGACTTGGTCTGCTCTAACTCCTTCAAAACTTGTCGAAAAGGTCGCCGTTGTCGTCGCTGGACAGCTGGAACATCATCTGGTGACATAGTTGGGTCGTTGAAGAATCGTCTATCACAGATGAGTTCCATGGCGTAACGTCCACGTAAGGAATGAAAGTCTTCAGCTACCAAGTCGTTGAATGGGATTTCCTGGTTCAACGCTTGAGTGTGACGGATGGAGCAGAAAGTGCTATCCCCAGATCCCTCGGTGGCTTGGACTGGAGGGTTTATGATTTTGAACCATGGTTGGCTCCAGTCCTGTCGAAGAGATGGGCGTGCAGCCCAGATTAATTTAAGCAGCCGGAAGGGTATACACCTGGCTTCTCCTGCTGCTTCTCCTATGAAATTTATTGTGCCGACTGGTAGCTCGGTGCTACAGAAGTTGTATACTTTGGAATCCCAAGCCTCGGTATCCACGATCATAAAAAGCCAGTGGTCCGAGACTTGGAAGGGCAGTGTAAGATAACGTGCCCTTTGTGCCAAACCGACCCGCAGCCACTCAATCGATTTTTCACGTATGTCTTTGTATAAAAGGCCAAAAGACAAAGCGGGCGAAGCATTAAAAACCGTTTGTTGTCGCTTGTGACTTCTATATGTTTCTATACAATTGGCGAGGAGGACACGGAAGATCGCCATTGGCACCGTGGACCGAGGTCATAGGATGCAACGGAAATCTTCGGGTGTCAACTTACGCCTGGTTTTGGTGTTATGATAGATTATGTCTTCCCCCGCTTTTGCATCGTCCACTATAGTGTTCAATATAAAAATGTCCTGAGCATCTAAAGTAGAGATGGCTGCCATATCTAGGTCATGCATTTTGTGCGGCAGAGGAGGTGGCGGGGGAAGCTCTTGTGGTGGAGGAGAAGCAGGTTGTTCGAAGGCCTCTACATGGCCCTCTAGATTATCATCCAAGTCAGAGGCAGAGTCAAGATCCTCGTCCGTGTCTAGACTTACTCGGTCTGCCTCGTCATGGTAAGGGGGAGAAGGTGCTGAGAAGAGAGCAGAGGTTTTTGGCGGGCTGGCGTTGGTTCCTAGTATGCATTGTTGTAACTCAGCGTAGGCCGCGTCCTTGGCAGCTTCCCCGATGGACCCCATGGCTGAATAGTCAAAGAATTGATCCCCATATGACATGTTGACATTGTCGTTGTGTGGGGACTTGGGGTGATGGTCACTGTCCTGGTGACCTTTGTCGGACCCTTTTTGGGAGGGTCCTGCTGCATGCCCGGGGTCTTCTCCGTCATCATGCTTGTCGTCCGAAGATGTATCTTTGTTGGAGTCAGCAGATGAGTCGGAGTCGTCGTCTTCTTCATCATCGTCATCTTTGTCATCCGCAGCTTCGTCTGTTTGCTTTTTGTTGGCAGACTTTTTACACCGCCGATGAGTGGCTTGTAGCTCGTCGAAAGCCACTTGCAGATGCTCGTGTTTTTCGAGCAGTGCATCGTGGGCTTCTTTGAGGTCTGTGAATCTGCCCTCAGCGGAGAGGAGAAGTGTTGTCAGTTCTGTGACTTGGGCACGTAGCTGTTGGGTTTCATCATTATTTGCGTCCTCTTGGTGATGATGTAGCTGCGTAAGTGTTCCATCAATGGTAGCCAAGCGCGTGCTCAGGGCCTCTTGATGTTGCTCAAGCTTGCGGAGATTCTCTGGCAGAGGTTGAGTCTGTTTGGAGATCTCATCGACTTTTTGTGCTGTAGCTTCTTGCTGACGCTTTGCTCCAAGGACCAGGTCCGGCAGGTTGTTGGTGTGGTTGTTGATGTGCTCAACTTGCTTAGCCACTTCGTCCTGTCGTTGTTGGATGCCTTGGAGAAAGGTAGGCAAGGCTCGGTGTTGTTTGTCGATCTTGGTTACCTGTCGTGATAAATCCTGTACACAAGAAAAAATAGAATTTAATATGTTAGAAGGATCAGTGAGGAGGTTTCGGACAGCATCAAATTGACGGCCGAATTCCTCACCGATGTTAGTAAAAGGGACCCCAGGAGCGGAAGGGTGAGATGACTGGGGTCTGTGTGGGACGGTGTTAGTGTCTTGCGGAAGAGACACTGATGATGCCCCGAGCTGCGTAGTGACTGTGGATGTAGTCACCAGCGGTGTCGGGGTGGTGGCGGATGTGAAAAGTGGTGGTATTTGAGGCGAAAGTGGTGGTAGCGACAATGATGGGGTGGAAACTGCGGGAGTAAATGGAAGGGTTGTGAAGTCGGGCATAGGGATGGAGAAAGGGAAGTCCGACGTAAAAATGGGTGAAGAAGTGGATGTGAATGGTTGCGTGGATGTGGGAGGAAGGGAGTGGTAGATGTTGGAATGGTGGAAGGCGGAGTGGTGGTGGCAGTGGTTAGCTGCTCGTGGAGACTTTGGATAAAAGAGTCGATGGAGGATGTTGTTAAGACTTCTTCGTGGAATTGCTCGGCCTCCGTATTTGGCCGAGATGTTGGTGTCCCTGACAGCTGTTGGGCCTGCAACTGCCTTCTAGAAGGCCGTTGGACAGGCATTTTTGTAGGTCGAGCTGTCGGGGCTGTGATACTCATCTCTTTTTGACACGCTGTTTCTTTCTTTTCAAGTTTTTTAACCGAAGCTAGCAGATGAGTAAGCTCCTCGTCAGAGAAGAGGAGCTGTGTCATATCATAGTGTGCTAACTCCGGGAGTGGGAGGAGAGTCCTTGATGACTTGACCATAGGGCATAATACATAGTGTAGTTTTCCATCCTTTTCCATGATGATGAACGAGTTTTTCAGAGTTTGCTCGTTGGTGAGGATGTCGCCCTTTAGTTGCGTGCAGCGGGGTAAAGGTTTGTCCATCTTAAGATATTTGATGATAGATGTGACATGACCCCCCATGCAAATCTCTTTCCCCAGGATGGAGATTGAGAATTTCTGGATCAGATGACAGCCGATATTAACTGGCCGTTCGTTAAGAATAGACCAGAGAACAAAAAGATCGGAGGTTATAACGTTCCCCCCTTCTGTCCTGGGGAAGAGTGCGCCAGCGATGATTTTGTGTATAGTGCGCACAAAACCAGAGTGTATGTTTGACGCCTTGCACGTCTTTGCATCGTAAGTGGGGATGCCGGTTACGGATTTCCAGAATGTTTGTCTGTTGAATTCTGGATGATCGGTTCCCACTGTTTTAGCCTTTCGCAGCTGCTCCTGGTCATCGATAAAGATGGAGTTCAGCATATTCTCTGTTATGACGACCTTGCTGCCAAAAATTTGGGTGACAAGCCTTCTGTCACCCCCGTCCCGAGACTTATCCGTGCTGTCAACGGGCTCCTTGGTCAGAAAGGAGAAGAATTCTGCGGTGGGTTCGTAGTAAGATACTTCAGGTATTAGACACAGCCTAGTGAGGTTGACTTTGTCTAGCACGTTGAAGATACAATCATATATCCCCATCTTGATAAGTATGCTGGAGCAGACATACTTGGTAGGTTTTAGGGTTTTATCGGTGGAGATGGTGGTTTGGATGAAAAGGTTCTCTGGTGGTGGTATCGTGGTGGTGATGGGAATGAAAGTGGTGGTAGTGATGGGGATAGTGGTGGTAGGAATGGGGATAGTGGTGGTAGGAATGGTGGTGATAGTGGTAGTAGCAGCGATGGTAGCTGCAGGGATGGAAGGTTTGGCGAGGGGTTGGTCCATGGCGGAAATGGGTTGAACTTGTTTTCTTGCCCGCTTCTTGAAGGGCTGCCCAGATGCAGTCTCCAAGACCTTACGTTTCCCCTTGTGATCTTCGGCGGCGGATTCCTCCTCAGGATTCGGTGTGTAATCTGAACCTTCGTCGTCATCAGAGGAGATTTCTTGTACTACTTCTTCAGATGCCTCAGCTAGACATTTGGTGAGGCGGGCAATCTCACACAAGACATCCATCATTTTAGTCTTTGGTGGGACTGCTCTGGTGGTGTTGAAGACATCTCTGATCTTCTTGAGCCTGTCCAGCTCTTCGATCATTTGCTCCCTTGTCTGAGAGGGAGCAGCTCCCGAGCCGGTGGTCTTGTTTACTAGTGATGCCATTTCTGAAAAATAAGAGTTTATGAGTTAGAGAAAAAGATTTAAAACAATTTAGATTTTATTTGTAGTTATGTCTTTTGAAATTTTGTGAAAGATTAATGGATGTGGAGACCAAACGGTTTGGAGACCGTTTGGTCCCAAACGGTTTCAAGACCGTTTGGTCCCAAACGGTTTGAAGACCGTTTGGTCCCAAACGGTTTCAAGACTGTTTGGTCCCAAACGGTTTGGAGACCGTTTGGTCCCAAACGGTTTGGAGACCGTTTGGTCCCAAATGGTTTGAAGACGGTTTGGTCCCAAACGGTTTCGAGACCATTTGGTCCCAAACGGTTTGGAGACCGTTTGGTCCCAAACGGTTTCAAGACCGTTTGGAAAATGAAGAGCCGCAGGGTCGCCGGCGTGGGTGAAGACGAAGATGAACCGGCACAGAGGCGGAGGTTGCGCTGAAGACCACAGTGGTGGTGAAATGATGGTCAAAACGACGACGATAGCGGAAATGAAGTCAGTGACGGAGGACAGAGCTGATGGTTGCGGTAGGAAGAGAAACTTGCGGGAGACGACAGAAATTTGTGGACGATCGTTAGAGCCATCGACGAAGAAGGCGGCGATGGCGGTACAGACGGTGACGACGAAGGCGGCAAGGAAGCTGAGTGGCGTGCGTTGAGGTCGCCGGACTACCTTGCAGGTGGTTGGTGGATGGAAGAGCGATCGCACGGGAGCAACAGAAGCAGCAAGAAGGTTCTTCGCACAAGCGCTCTGGAGAGTTCGAAAGTTCGAAGAGAGAAAGACGAAGGGGTAGGGTTAATATTTATAGGGAACGGTTGGTGACCCAAGCGGTTTCGATTCCGTCTGGCTCCAAACGGTTTCAAGACCGTTTGGTCCCAAACGGTTTGAGGACTGTTTGGCTCCAAACGGTTTGGAGACCGTTTGGTCCCAAACGGTTTGAGGACCGTTTGGATCCAAATGGTTTGGAGACCGTTTGGTCCCAAACGGTTTGAGGACCGTTTGGTTCCAAACGGTTTGGAGACCGTTTGGAGTCCAAACGATTTCAGGACCGTTTGGCTCCAAACGGTTTGGAGACCGTTTGGAGTCCAAATGATTTCAAGACCACTTGGGAGGGCAAAGGCAGAAAGGCTTTTATATTTTTGTGTTGGTTTTCTATTTATGCATTTTTATGTTGTTTGTTTTTGATTATTTATTTTTTGATAGTTTTAGTTATGTAGATTTTTTTGTATTTTCTTAGGATAAGGCATAAGGAAAAATTAAAGAACAAAACATAGAGTAGAAGTCTTGGGTTGCCTCCCAAGTAGCGCCTTGGTTTTATGTCGCTGGCTCGACGAAGTTAAAACATAGTTATGCTGCTGGCATAGTATTTGATTGTTCATGTCTATTCGGCCCATGTTTAGGGTTTGACTCGGGCTGCCCAGCAAAAGTGCCCGCCGGAGGTTTTAGTTGTGCAGCAATCTGGGCGAGCTGGGCTTCAACTGCCTTCTGTTGGGCTTGTTGGTTGGCCAGCATGGTTTGCTGAGATTGTAGCATTTGTCTTATCGAAGATATCTCATACTCCGGCTGCGCAGTAGCATCTTTCTGAGGGCTTTGTTGTTGAGGCTGCTGAGTATGCAACTATGGGTGAAGCGGGGGATGAGTGTACTGATAGTAGGCTGATTGATTTCTAGGGTAGTTAGCCCTAGGGAAATTGTTCATTGGGTTCCCTTGACTTTGGTTAAAAATTTTTGGAAACCCTTGAGGCAGCCTACTATCAAATCCCCCTTGTGTCTGATGTTGCGGATTCGCAGTTCCAGAAGGATTCCCATACTGGAACCCAGGATGGTTCCTTGGTTGACTGGGAATTATAATAAGCTTGTCCGGGAATAGTATGGATGGAGTTGACTTGCTCCGGAATCTGAACTTCAACCTGATTAGTGATGGACTCATATGGTTGTGGTGGTGGATGCAGATCCATCATCACATTATAGAGCATTCTGCAAGAGAGAGTCGGATGGTCCGAAGCATGACAAGCCTCACAGGATCCTGTGACAGCTTTGGCTTGATGAACCAGCGGGGTTTTCTTCTTATCAATTTCCCCTAGAGTTGTCTCAAGGGCTTGCTGTTTATGAGCGATTGTTTTCAATGCCTCGGCTATTGACTTCAGTTCCATAGATTCCTCAGCTTTAAAAACTTTAAGGACACTTTTTCCAGCTGACCGTCCCCAGTTGGACTGGTTTTCAGCTTCTAAAGTAACAATCTTCCAAGCGTCCTCATAGTTCTTCCTCATAAAATTTCCTCCAGACGAGGAATCTAGGAATTGTTTAATATCATCGCTTACCCCCCGATAAAAAGTTTCTATCAGTTGATTCTGTGAAATTCCATGATGAGGGCATTTGCGTAGAAGTTCCTTAAATCTTTCCCATGCCTCAGCGAGGGTTTCCCCAGGTAGCTGGGAGAAGTGATTGATTTGCCCTCTGATTTCATAGGTCAGCGAGGGTGGAAAGAACTTCTCTAGGAATTTTTCCTCTAGAGGGGCCCAAGTGGTTATAATAGGTTCTCTGTCCAATGAGTTGTACCAACTCAAGGCCCTTCCAGATAAGGTGAAATGGAACAGGTGGAGCATTATCGCATCGAAAGCGATACCAGCTTGCGGGACCAGGCGGCATAATGCCTTAAACCTTTTCAAATGGTCCATGCAGTCGTCTCCTGAACCTCTAGAGAAGGAGATTCCTTGCATAATCTGGATCCACTGGGTCCAGATCTCAATGTTTGGGATGTTGATGATCGGAGGCCGGACCGGGTGGTTGTCCTCGTAGTTTTTCGGGACTGCATAGTCCCTCAGTTGCTTGTTTCGTAACTCGAGCTGAGCGGTCTCGGTCTCCGCTCTTATGCGGGCTTGCTCTTCTGCTCGTATCTCCGCTTGTATTTGGGCACGGGTGTCTGCGATAAGTTGTGCCCGTTGTGCGGCGATGGCAGAATTAACTCTATCCATTATCAAAGCAGCTTGGTGATGTTCGTCAGCCATTTGTCTAGCGCGTTGGCGATTGAGATGGATTCTGCGGTGGAAACTTCTCTCTACCTCGGAGTCGAACTCCGGATCAGGGGAGAATCCGCGACTATGCGGCGATTGCATGCACGTGTTCTACCTGAGTAGAGAAAAGAGAACACCTTTTCGATAATAGTGAAAATATGAAAGTTTCAAGAAGATATAGAGTTATGATTCAAAAAGATAGTGTAAAATCCTAACCAACTAGAAAGGTACTAAGTGAAATAACAATGTTCCGTTGTCCCCGGCAACGGCGCCATTTTTTGATGGAGCTGGGACTTACACTAAAAGATCACTCTTCCAATGGGAGTCCCAAAGATGCACCAAAAACCCTAGGGAGTTGATGTTCTCTCTAGGTTTACCTAGAACTGGTGCTTAGATAACAACTCCAACCCCATAAGAGTATGGAAGCCTTATCATAGTACAAATTTAGGATCGAACCCAAAAGACAACGGTCTTGTTGCAAGCAACAAGATGAAAAACGTATAGAACTTCACTTAGATACTCACTAGTTGGCACTTATATCGAAAAGTTGGATTTTGATGGTTTTAAACTAAAACATGAAAAGTAAAGAAAGCAAGTAAATCTAAGAGTTAAACTATGATAAAGATCACTAGGATGTGATCGGTTTTTCACCGCCACTACACATCGATCAACACATGTAAAGCAAAACTTAACCTGCAAAAAGAGTTCGGTCAGTTAGTATCCTTGTAGACCTAGTCTCCTTTCGGATAACCTAGCTACGAGAAGTGCGGGAATGTTGCAACACCAGCCATTCCCGATCAAATGGTCACATTACTTTACATCATTCCCCTCGCAAAGTGTGCTCGACTTACCAAGGTTGCACTTCCATACGTCAACTGATTCCATTTCATAGTATGAAAGTGCAACGGATGATAGTGAGTTTACTCCACTTCTTGAGATACACTTCTAGATACCGAAACAGATACATGGTGGATACATGCATCAAGAACCAACATGCAAACGGGTTTCGAATCTAATAGTACAAACGTAGACAATTCATACTAAAAGATAAAAGATAACACAAGTTGGAGATCAAGCAACAAGTATTCATTAATCGTTTGATGTTGAACCGACAAAGATAAGAACTCTACATTACAACCTAAGGATTACATTTTACATGATATGAAAGTATGGGTAGCGGGGCTACTCCCCGCACCCTAGTGAAGAAGACTACTCCCTCATGACTAAGACCAAGAAGGAGGCGAGAAGAGAGAGAGAGCATCATCCCCACAAGGATGGAAGAAGGTCAACCCCTTGGAGAGAGAGAGCAACGATCCACCAGTCTTCGTAGGTTGCGCGATGAGGAGGTCTCCCCTTCCCACCTTCTTGACGAAGAAGGAGAAAGCAGCTTCAGGATGGAGTATGGACCTCAGACCGACAGCCCCAGGGTGGAGGATGGAAGTGGTAAGAGCTCTGGAATGATTGGGGCAGCATTTGGACGTCTGAGATCTTCCCCCCATTTTGGAGGACCCTTGGGGTCTTATTTATAGGCTTTGAGTGAAGTCCAAATGGTTTGGAGACCGTTTGGACCTCAAGACCGTTTGGGGCCTCAAGACCGTTTGGACTGTGAGACCGTTTGGCTTCAAACGGTCTTGAGACCGTATGAACTCCATGCGGTCTCGGGACCGTTTGGCTTCATGCGGTCTTGAGACCGTTTGAACTCCATGCGGTCTCGGGACCGGTTGGCTTCATGCGGTCTTGAGACCGTTTGAACTCCATGCGGTCTCGGGACCGGTTGGCTTCATGCGGTCTTGAGACCGTTTGAACTCCATGCGGTCTCGGGACCGGTTGGCTTCATGCGGTCTTGAGACCGTTTGAACTCCATGCGGTCTCGGGACCGGTTGGCTTCATGCGGTCTTGAGACCGTTTGAACTCCATGCGGTCTCGGGACCGGTTGGCTTCATGCGGTCTTGAGACCGTTTGAACTCCATGCGGTCTCGGGACCGGTTGGCTTCATGCGGTCTTGAGACCGTTTGAACTCCATGCGGTCTCGGGACCGGTTGGCTTCATGCGGTCTTGGGACCATTTGAATCCACTCGGTCTTGAGGCTGGGTTATTCTTTTATGATTTTTTTTGTGCTTTTTCTGCATATATAAAAGGAAAAAGTTAGTCTGATGGTGTATTTACAAAAAGGGGTAAAATTATGATTATGTATAGTTTAAACTTAAAAAGAGTATGGAAAACTAAGGAAAAAGACTAAAATAAACGACTAAAATAGGAGGTTATCATTCGCTGAAGAAGAGATCGCTACCATTATTTCTAAATGCCATGCCTCTCCTTATAGAGGTCACTTCGGAGGAGAGTAGACTACATCTAACATCCTACACGCCAGTTTCTATTGGCCAACTTTGTTTAAAGATGTCAATCTATTTGTCAAAGCTTGTGATGAATGTCAAAGAAGTGGAGGAATTTGTAGACATGATGATATGTCCCTTTACTCTATCTTGGAGATTGAGGTATTCAATGTATGGGGAGTTGATTACATGGGACTATTCCCATCTTCATGTGGCTACCAGTATATTCTCGTCGTAGTTGAGTACGTCTCTAAATGGGTTGAGGCTATCCAAACCCAAGCACCGGATGTAAAGTCTATAGTTAAGCTTTTTCAAAAAATCATCTTCCCTCTCTTTGGAGTTCCAAGAGTTGTAATCTCAGATGGTGGTACGCATTTTGTTGAGAAACAATTCAATAATCTTCTTTCTAAATATGAGGTCACATATAAAGTCTCTATGCCCTACCATCCTCAAACTTCCAGACAAGTAGAGGTCTCTAACCGACAGCTGTAAAGCATTCTAGAGAAGCAGTGTCTAGCTCAAGGAAAGATTGGACATTAAAGATAGATGATGCACTATGGGCATACCAGATGGCTTACAAAACCATCATAGGCACAACCCCATTTAAGATAATATATGGTAAATCTTGTCATCTTCCACTGGAGCTGGAGCACCGTGCATTATGGGCTATAAACTTCTTAAACTTTGACATGAAGAAGGCTGGTGAGAAGCGTCTTTTGTAGCTGTAAGAACTGGAAGAGCTACGGCTTGATGCATATGAAAATGCAAGGCTCTACAAAGAAATAACCAAGATATGGCATGACAAGAGAATCTGGAGGAAGGATTTCAAAGAGGGAGACAAAGTGTTGCTCTTCAACTCAATACTTAAACTATTTCCTGGAAAACTAAATTCAAATTGGTTTGGCCCTTTTATCGTATTGAAGATTTTTCCTAATGGAGCTGTTGAATAACAAGGCAAGGATGGAGTATTCAAAGTAAACGGGAAATGTTGCAAGATGTATACTTCAGGGGATGAAGTTCACAAGGGAGTTTCTTGCTCCCTTCAAGATGCATGAAAGGCAATTGAAGAGTCTCACTCCAGACTTTAAATGGAGGACCTTGTGGGAGTTGAACCCGCATTAGGATAGATTTCTTTTATAGTCATTTGAGTAAAAAAAACTCTTTAGTTTTGCAAATAAGCTTGTCATGGATGAATGTAATAATTTAGACAATTCCATTGCATATTTGTTATTAATTCTGTGCTGACACAAGTTGTTTTCTGCAGAAACTACAGAAGACACGGCATGTCTTAATTAAGACATGGCATGTCTCTTCTTCCAAAAACATAGCAAATGAGTTATATCTCCAGGTACACGACGTGTCTTTATTTGAGACATTGTTTCATCGATCAGCAGAAACAAGTTCTCCTCAACCTAGAAAAGTACACGGTGTGTTCCAATTTAGACACGACGTGTCCCCAAGCAGAAAACAAAGGTAGAAGGATTTCTAGAAAAACACATGGCGTGTCTTTATTTGCACATGTGGTGTTTTGAAGAAGAAAAGGAAATGTCAAGTGTTCTAAAAAAATATACACCATGTCCTAAATTAGACACGACGTGTATCACAGCAGAAGGAAAAGGGATAAGCTACCTGGAAAAAGTACACAACGTGTCTATATTAGCACACGTCGTGTAGTTATTAGTGAAAATGGGCTTTTTGAATTTCTAGAAAGTCACACACTGTGTCCCTTACAGAACATGACGTGTCTTTTATTATAGAAAGGGGGTTTTGAAAAGACACACAGAGTGTCCTTATTTGAAAATGTCATGTCTTTAGACAAAAATGTAAGTTTATAACCTAGCACACGACCATCCCTCTCACTCAAACTCTCATTCGATCTGTGTGAGGCCAAAACCCTAGCCCTTTCCTCCTTTCTACCGTCAGACTGAGCGCTACTACTAACGTGTTCATTTCTCACGCCGTGTCTCCCTCAAGCTCAAGCAAGTTGTCATTGTGTGTTTCTCTTTCTCACAGTGTATCCTCTTCAAGATCTCACATAGCTGCTCTGCCACCATCGTGTACCCTCGAGCAAGGAGGGTCTACTCGCCGTCAAGCTCGAGTAGCAAACCTCTTTTTCTTCTTCAAGCTAGTTGTCTCCATCATCTTCTTCCTAAAGCAAGCCACCATCATCTTCTCCAGCAAGGCCATGAGAAAGGGATCCATCTTCCTCCTCTCTAAATGGCTCTACAAAACCAAGGAATTCAACAGTTACTCCGACGCCGTCACCTCAACCACACCAAGTCCAAGCATCCTCCGCCCCCCTCCATTTTCCCCAAAATCTATCGTTCACGACATGCATATTTTCACAGAGCTCCAGGTTCACGACGTGTACCCAGTTGCACACGGAATGTGCATTACAGTCCGAGCCGACCTCCTATTTCAGACACACAACGTGTTTGTCTTAGCACAAGGAGTGTGTTCACCTGTCAGTGGAAAAAATGGCTCCTTTCAAGCAAACCAGAAACCACAAGCATGACGCAAGCTCCTCCCAAGCGTCGGGATACATCTCAACTACTCAGTTTCAGGTCACCCCTGAAGAAGACCCGACATACCAGTTCCTGATTGAAAGGAGAATTCTTCTAACTCAGTTTGCTTACCAGCAGACAATGGTGACTCTGGGATTCAAAGGTGAAGTCATCATTCACTTACAGGACTTAGGGTTAAGCTACATATGCCTGACGATATCAAACACTTACACCCACCTTGTATATGAGTTTTTGACAACACTCCTCGCCGAGCAAGACCCACAGAAGAAGCTCGAGCCTTTTGGTATTGTACATTTTAGGCTTTTTGTCATGCTTTTCAACTCACATTTAGGCATTTTTGTGAGTTGCTGGAGTGTCAATATGATGGCGTGATTGCTTACCCGCCTACTTTTCATAGTGATGAGTTTTGGTTTGAGATTACCGATGAGGAACACCAGGAGGCGAAGCAAGCCAGGGCATCCGCCATTCACAACCCTATTTTCCGATATATTCATCGCCTTCTTAGCATCAGGGTTTTTTCCAAGAAGCAAACCCAAGGAGTTGTGGGTAAGCTGGATCTTTTCTTCTTATGGGGCATGATGTATGAGCTTGAGATTAATGTTGCTTTCTATATTCTTCAATGTTTCTTTGACATTAACAAAATAAAGAAGAGGGACACCAGTGACTTCATGTGTGGTGGATTGATTACTCTTATTGCATAAAAGCTCGATGTTGATTTGATAGGTTTAGAGGCAGCACCAGGTAGAAACCTGGTAGACATCCAGTACCTTCTCTCTGCAGGGGATCTCTCGAAAGTTTCCAACATCGATACTAAGTTTAGGTAGTTTTTCGATGATGATCAGTACATCGACATTTGAGATCCTGAGAATATCACCCTGAGGAATAAGGATAACTGGAAATGCATGATGAACGCTGATGAGGAAGGAGACACAGCTGCAACTGCTGATGATACCGCGACATGTCCTTCAGCCCCTTCTATTTCTTCCGCCCACTGCCTCCCTCCACCAGCACCCAGATGGAGTATTCCTAGGTGATGCCTAATGTTAGGCATCTGTACAACTACGTGCAACAGGGGTTCAATCACATTAACGGCCTCCTAGATCATATGGGAACACACTATACTACGATGCATGACATAGTCCACCGCATGGATATGTGTCACATCTCTCGGGGCCACTACTCCATCCTGTAGCCGTATCAGTCGATGTCGTCGCAGCAGCCAGAGCCCACCCCACAACCTACTTCAATGGATGTCTCGGAGGATGATCTTGTCAGCCAGTTCTTTCAGACTGACCACGGGGGCGATGGCCCCTCGTATTGATTTTAACCCATGATAGGTATCCGGTTGTTACCTTCATGAACTCGATTGATGCAGTGAGGACATTGCAGATTTCAAGCTTGGGGGGTGCAACCGGCCCGTAATGTAGTTTGCATTTCATTTTCTTTTGTCATTTGCTTTTGTTGGTCATGTCAGTTCTTTTTTTTCAGTCTTTTGTGTTCATGTTCAATATTTCCCTTCATGGCAAGTTTAGTATGAAATGAGGCTATTGTGATAGAATGAACTTTTGCACCTTGTATGCTTGAACTACCGTGTACCTTGTATTCCTTTTGTCCATACGAAAGAATTAGTAAAGAGCATACATGAATCAAATGGAAAATGAAATTCCCCATGTACATGATCCTAATTTGTAATTATAGCTTGAACTCCCACTTTTCACATCTTTGATTGCTAAATACATGTAACAATCTCAAATTTTAGCGAATAAATGAACTCTACAACACTGTTCAGAATATGGGATACTCTTGCCAAACTTTTAGTACATATACAACTGACTTTTTAGTGAAAATTTTGCAAAAATTATGAATGGAATCTTGTTAACTTAACTTTCTTGTTGACTGGATTGTGTTGTGCAAAAATATCTTTTATTATTTCTCACTTTACCCAATAAAAGATGGCTAACAGCCCACATATCATTCTATCCTAGTGTGAGTCCAATCTGGCAATGATGGTTAGGTGGTATGAAAATTAAATGAGGGTAAAGATAAAACCCTAACCAGCACTCCAAGTGTGCATAAGCCAAAATGAGCAGTCGAGTGCCAAAATCCCAAAAATCAATTGGCATATCTTTTGAGAAGAGATCTCAACTGAGATTGTTAAAGTTACCTAAGATTTCATCATAACATCCATAATAGCTAAAAAAAATTGTGTTGCACATCCACTAGTTGTTTGGCTTGACTATCCAAATCCTGTTTAGTGTTTTTTAGTTGATTGTTTCGCTTAGTTTGTAACCACCATTACTAAACTAAACACCTCTATCTTGGGTGTTTTAATTGAGATTATAGCTATGAAAATAAACCTGATGTACATGGTTGATTGCGTTTATTCCATATCTTCTTTTCGCTTGGTCCATGCACGAGCTTGAACATTTCTTCATTTGTGTAGCTATACTCTTTTTGCTTGAGGACAAGCAATGGTTCAAGCTTAGGGGGATTTGTTGTGTAGTTTCCACATTAACTTTTCACATGTTTTCACACACAAATTCAGTTCATTTTGTTCTCATTTAGCCTCTATTCATATCATTTTTTCCACCTTTTAATTATTTTACTTATCACATGATGTGTATTGCATATTTGCATCAAAGGAATCAAATTGGAGGTTTTCTAACTCAATTTCATCTTATTCGGGATTTCTCCAAGCCTTGCAACATCCAGAACTTTAAAATTGTTGAAACAGCAATGCACACGACATGTCTTATTTAAGACACGGTGTGCGCATTTCCAGATGGCTTATTGCTTCTGTCACTGATGAAAAGTACACAGTGTGTCCATAAAAGACACATCGTGTACCTGGGAATTTAGAACCGGGACTTACTCTTTCTGCTAAAGTACAAGGCATGTAAAAATCAAAATAGGTCGTGTTCTTTACACTCAGAACAACTTCCTGATACAGGACACGCCGTGTCCAAAGAGAGACACGGTGTGTTCCTATCAGTTTCAACAATTTTCAAATATGACTCCTTTCATTTTAAAAGACAAAATCACTCTATGGAGCAGTTATCTTTGGTCATAATTCAAAACACTTTCATCCCAGAGCATGGCTAGATCAAGGAGGGCGATTTTGGAGGTGGAAGAGGGTGGTTTCTTACAAAAATACCCCATTCTTCTTCTTTTCTTCTCCAATCTTCTTCTCTAAGATGTAGTAGAGTTTTTTCACTCCACAAAGCTTCTTGGGAGAGAAGTTTCTCCAGTTTGGAGTAGTTGTAGAAGTGGGATTTTGTCTTCAAGTCGAAATTCTACCTTTCTTGGGTTACACCTTGGGATCACTTAGCTTTTCCTTCTGAAAATCATGTTGAATTTTGAAAATTATGCACATTTCTTGTTGTACACATTCATGGACGAGTAGTTTCCTTTTCTTGGACATGGGAGAGTAGCTCCCATGTCATAGCATGTTTGGAACATGTTAATTTTGTACTAAATACTATGTTTCTTATTTTTCCACCTTGCGAGTACCAGTTTCTTCCTTTCGACATGTATGGTTGGCCACCTTATGGGTATGTTTTATGCTCTTTTTCTTGATCTGAGAAGATTGGTGGGAGTGTAAGGAGGTACTCTCTTGGCAACTCCTTCTTTATCATCAGAGTGGAAATTATGGAGTTGAGGAGTAGGTTTGTGATCCAAAACAAAATTCATACATGGGAATGTTGAATTGAGTTAGGATCGTTGTACTTACATCGAGCGGTGAAGTGCAACATACAACTCTCTTTTAAAACAAGTTCTTAGTATGTTTAAATTTCATACTCTGGTTGTATGCTATGATTTGTGGATGAAATCCTAAGTTCAAGATACTTCCATATCTGAATTTTAATCTCTTTTAGTAATCCATTATTGTTTGTTTAATTATGAAATTTTAGTCTAATCAACCAAATCACATTTAAAATGGTCTAGATTGTTGAACCTTAGAACTTTTGTGTTTAATTGGTTTGCTAAAGATTCTTGTGTTCAACCTCGACTACAACTACTTCCGTATACTTGCAGAAATTGGTTAAGTTGAGTAAAAGATCTTTCTTAAGATTGAAACTCGTTAGTGTAACAAACCAACAAAACTCCCACATGATACTTGATGATATTTAGATGCATTTTCTCACTAATGGAAATCGGTTACCCATTCAATCATTAATGGTCATGTGCATGTCCATCAATGGCTTATTTGTCCCAAGCCCTCTAACAAAATATGCACCAATGATAAGTTGGGCATGTCCTCTAATGGTCGACCTCCAAAGAAAACCCTACACATGTAAATCAATGATCGATAGAATTAGTGGTTGTCCACCGATGACCTATTTTTCATCTCCACTAATGATTGAATCGATTCAAAACTAACAATGATTCTTCCTCACAATCAACGGCCAACCTATGTGCACCAATCGATGAACATCCTACATCATGCAGTAATGCCCCAACTCATCTACTGACAAGCCCCATGTTGTGATTATTGGGTATATGCTACCCTCCAATGAACTTACTACTCTCATACAAGTCCACCAATAATCATCCTTCAAAAGAAAGCCAATGGAATTC
The DNA here is from genome assembly GCA_963693085.1 of Alisma plantago-aquatica. Taxonomy (NCBI): domain Eukaryota; kingdom Viridiplantae; phylum Streptophyta; class Magnoliopsida; order Alismatales; family Alismataceae; genus Alisma; species Alisma plantago-aquatica. Next base: position 728,479,294 of record OY856409.1, read on the forward strand.
TAATGCTTGTCCCCCAACAAACATCATGTGTTCCTCTATTGATAGAAATATTGAGGCTCATGTGACCCTTTGTCTTCCTCTTAATGCCTCCATTACCTAGAGGGTGTTCCAAACCCTAACTAGCCACATATAAATACAAGCCTCCTAACTACTTTGGGAGGCATCTCTTCTATAGATGCCAGGACGCTAAAATCCACACTCCACTCTAAGAATATGATCCCATATGTGGTCTCCATCAGTTGACCATATCAACTGACATCCCATGCTCCAATTATGCTTTAACTCGTTACCTCAAAAGAGGAAGATCAATGGCACATGCTCCATCATCCATCCACCTATGGGTTCTTCATCCACTGATCAAATCTAAGAAAGAGGAGGAAGAAGAAGGGTCATCCAACAACTGTATTGGGAGTATCCTACTACTATGTTGAATCACTTCAGTCTATACGCATGAAGGTTTTTATCGCACACATTGCATCCCTTATACTCATACGTATGATAGATATATCTTTCCTTCTCCTTATTTGTTCTTATCTTGCTATGAGGAGCAAGAATTTTCCTACACTAGGATGTGAGAAGTAGCCCCACAACCCACTTTTGTTCTTATACCACATATAACATGAACCTTGTTTTATTTTGAAAAAATCATTTATGCTTATCTAATCAATGGGTTTACATGTTTATCATAATCTTGGTTGTAGATCAGTTTTAATCTGAGATCTAAGATATTGATTAGATTTTGTCAAACAATTGACATAACATTTGCATAGGTGCATTCTCAGATGAGTACATACTATCTAAGTAACAAAATGGTGAGTCTAGAGTGATATATTTCCTAGTCTATTCCTAATGCCAAAAGGGGGATTTACTTGGCCTCACTATTATTTGTTCATGCTTGTTTGTGACGTAGTGAGAAAACAAGTGTAGACAATATTGGTGACACCCATTCACCCTAATATTTTCAACCATCGATAATCTTATGTTTAATTTAAACACTTTATTCTTTCACTTTAGATTTAATCCGCCATCAACCTTTTTGTGATAAATATTATTCCTAATCTATTAGGTCAATTGATCAATCGCTAATTTTTTTTCCTTTGGGTTCTCTCTTTAACTATACACTAATAAGATCTTCCCACTTGCAGTTGGTATTGTGGTACTAATTCTTTTGGTAAAATCTAGATATTTTTATCTTCAATGAATTTGTTGTGGAAATAAATCATGCATCAATAATCCTTGTGGATAGTATGATTCACTTAAAATAGATGTTATATTATGTTTAATAAGAAAAATTCATGCATCATATTTGAATAATTAATTTCTTCAAATCAAATGATTTTCTATATGAAGCAAACTTCCCCCACACCCTAGAGTCAATAAAAATGTGTTGCGCAGTGACATCTTTGTCTTTTTATTGAGATTATTTATAAAATCTTGAGAATATTGATCTTAGATCCCCTCTACATTTTTCCACATTATTGGAGCACCTTTTTGATGAACATTTTCATCTAGGAGAAAATGTCCTACTAAAATAGGTATATTTTATAAAAATTGGAAAATGAAAGCAAAATTTGACAATTGGAAAATACATAGTATAAACTCTTATCACTCACAGATATGTCCTTCCATAGGAGGTCTTTCCCGAAAACATCAACTTTATGCCAAGTTCTACATCTATTTCCACCTAGCTTCATAACTAGCTCCTAAATAATTCCTGAAAGAACTATCATTCTCCCCAATAGGTGTTCATGTTTCATCAAAATGAATGGACAAGTTCTCCCTTGTGGCCCTAATAGCATGTAACCTCTGCATGAGTGTGTTCCCTCTAGTATGTAAAGTATCACCACTACCAAAACCATCAACATCAGCACCAAACTCCTGTAGTGGTTCACACTTATAGTGCCCCTTTTTCAGAATATGTGCTATAATAGCATGCAAAATGTAGTTTTATAAAAATTATAAGTGATTTATAACAGTGTACAAAATGAAACATGCACATTAGTATTTTTTTACCAAAAATTTAGATTTATAAATCTGAAACATACGCATCCTAAATTGGTTGCATTTCTATTCAACTAATATTTCTTTAGAGTGATCTTAACATTTATAGTATTCATCGGTGTTAAATTTTACATTTACACTTGGAAAACCAAGTGAAAATATATAAGAGTCATCATACTTTTCATAGTACTCTACTTCATTATTGGGATCCACAATGAACTTTCTTCACATGTGTTTCCATAATAAATGGCTCATCCTTCTTGCCAACCATTTCAATATTTATTGATGTGAATCCCAACTCATTCAAAATTCAAGTGAAAATTCAACTTTATACATCAATGAAGGTTGTTGATGTATTGATCTTACTAGTAGAGACCTGCATATCTGTGGTGGTCAATATTATTAGCAACATGTCATCATTAATAACCAAGGTAGTAGGTTAAGATGCAAGAAAAGATTTGCATCCTATAGTTGTGATATAATATCAGAAACTAGTTCACTTATGACTAAATTTCATGGTAGATATTTGTTGGTATATATGCCTAGAGAGCCAATCATATGCTGATTGTATTGGGGCATCATGTACTTAATTTGAGAATAACAAAGGTAATTTTGTGTATTATGTTTTCCTCAAACATGAGATGATGACACAAACGTGGTAGATGTTTAAAGAATGATGTTACATGATGGCAAACGTCTTTAGGTTTAGGACTTGAAGAATGAGATCATATGTATGATATGAGTACATACATTCTTAATTTTTCCCTAATTCGATATTATTTTTTTGATTTATGAGAGAACCACCCCTATAGAAGCGCCACAATTGCGACCCCCCCCAGATAGCGTAAACTCTCGGGGCATGATAGGGTGTGGTCCGGTCACCCGGCCCCCTCCCGCACCTAATCAAATTCGTGTTACTTTTCACATAGCCCCTCCAGTGTGATTCTAACATGGGTCCTTCATCTGGACTTACTGAGCCGTAACCAGCCGGGCTACTCAGGTCAGACAATTCAATATTATTGTGGAAGAAAAATATATAAAAATAATACAAAATCCTAGAATGTGCATTGACTAATGACAGAATCTCATTAGTCATGATATTAAATATCAAGTCAAGCACATAAGTACGTATTAGAGAATAGTGTACCAGACTTACCCACCTTGAGAGTGATACATGGAAATCATGGAATGGTAGTCAAAATCCTCTCTCAAAGTGATAGTGGTGATTGTGGATCTTAGACATGAAGTCACAACACTCATTAAATGTTGTTTGATGACCTTTTACACCATCCAACGTGATCTTGAATAAGGGTTGCCATAAAGGTGGTGCGTGGGTACGTTGTGACACATGGTGATTGATTGTGAGTGATGTAGATGGGATTTGTCCCTCCTACCATAGTTGATATCTTGTGTACTTGATAAGTGAGACCAAAAAATGTATGTCCACACTCATGTGAATCAATATGTGATATATGAGCTCACATGCATCTCATACAATCTGTTCTAGTTCACAGAACATAGATTGAATGTTAAGAGGATGATGATTCCATGCCTCATATTCCATATAGATATTAGAGACAAAGGAACCATACAATCACAATAACACTAATCATAGATTGTAGGTTGAAATTGCTCTCCAACATTCCAGTTACTTGAGTAGTAATGAAGTGTTTCTAGATACCACCCATTACTTATCATGGCATAATCTAGTTATGTGCATTCATTGCCAACATAATATAGGACCTTTAGGGTCACACACATAGAATGCACTTGGAATAGGAGTTTACTCATGGATAATATTTAACACGATTACTAAAAGTGCTTAGGTAATTAAAATAAGAAACACTGGCTATGAGTCGACTAACTAGAATATCCAGTTAATTGACTGGTGTGCCAGTCGATCGACTGGAATGTCTAGTTGAATGACTAGACACCTTTTGACACCAGATGATGGAACTAACTAGTCGACCAGTTGGAGTGTCCTACCAGCCAATTAGTTGTTCCTAGAGAATGGTCAAAATACTTAGTCAACTGATTGGAGTGTAACATACCAAATCTTGGACCCTACCCTGGAAGTTTGACCTTTTGAGTTTGACCAAACAAGGTTATGGTTAGAATGATCCTAATAATCTAATGCATGAATAACGTAATCTAACATGTCACATAATTCATTTGGTGATAATAAGATGATAAAGAAATTAATTGAATAAGTAATTATGATAATGGGCCATTAGTGGGCCAAGTGACATAACTCATATAAGAAAGTCTCAAAAGTGAAAATATAATACAAATTCGTAATCTACACATCAACATAAGCTTACATGTCAATTTTTATCTAATTTGGACAACCTTGAAATAATGCGGTATGTTAGGAGAGAGAAACTATCTAAAAGGTGTAATTAATAAATAAATGTAATTCTTAACACTAAAAGTTGGAAATAAAGTAAAATTCATATTCAACACACTTAAGTTAACTTGTGGATGAAGTATAACCTAGTTTGGATAATCCATGTGTCATTAGTGCATCAGGAAAGAGAAATAAAGAATATATTAAATAATATATCTAATGTTGCCAAAAGTGAAATCTAATTGAGGATTCAGAATCTAAATGCCTACTTAACTTGTGCACAAAGTTTAGTCTAATTTGGATAAGAATATGACCTTAAAAAGAGGAAAGAGAAAATATGTACATTAATTGCATCTCACTTTAGTTTTAATCGGATTTAAATAATGTCTCGCTCGATTTCCTAAAGTTTCCTGATTTCAATGTGTCATGTGGGTTAATTTTGATTTCATTTTTCATAGATAGATCGGATGGCTCTGGTTGGTTTTCCCCTTCACGTGGATTTGATCGATGACCTAGAGGTTATCTCCCCGACCCGCCTTGTCTGACTCAAACTCGAACTCCTACAAATAGTGTTTTGGATTTTTTGGTTTCCCAATCTCTTTCTCCTTTCATCCTCTAGATTCTTCAGTTTCCTCTCTACGTTCCTTGTCTTCTATCGGTCCTGTGGATCCTGGATTTTGAGGGTTTTCCTTCTCCCGATCGTTGGGTCGACAAGCACCTTCCCAATCGATCCCTGTTTCCTAGATTTCGCATCTTCCCTATTGAAACCTGACTCACAACCTATAAATATGGCCTTCCCCACAACCCTCAAACACCCAGAGATCATCTCCATCATCTGCTTTGGTCTCGTTTGCTTTGCAATCCTCTCCCCATACTCCATCTTCCCGATTCATCGGCGGGGAGCTCGTCTGAAGGTCCTGGTGCATGACGGTGATATTTTCTGACTTGCTTTGAGTTGTGTTGGTGTGGGCATTCTTCGAGGGCCATCAATTCACTGGTTTAGTAGGTACTATGGTTTTCCCTCTTTTCTATTGAGTCAGATCATTTCGTGATTTGGCAAGTGCTAGATTTCTTTCTCACTGGATTCCTTTACTTTCAGTTCCGGTTTTGGATGCTTAATCATTCTCTTTTCTCAGTTTGGGTTCTGGTTGGCTCATCTTCTCTACTCAACTTCCTCATTTTATCTAGTGTTTTGCAATGGGGTTTTCTCGAGCTACAATTGACAGTTTCGGTCATAGTTTTGCTCCTTGTCTTCGACGGGATCTTGGGAATGATGTTCCTTTAGACTCCTTTTCCTGGTTTCCCCTTGAACTCGATCTATGGTTCAAGGTTTTAGTCACTGTGTTCTGGTATCGAGTGCTCTTTGTGGGAGTAACATGGTCTCTTTTTTATTCCTCTCTTTACCCTGGTCTTCGACCTTTGCTAGAGATTTAACTTAAGAAGGGTAAAATGGTCTTTTCGTAGGAATCCTTCTCTCTATTTTGGGCGTGTGAGACGCTGACCTGGAAAAGTTGTCCACTGACATGGGAAACCCTGATTGGCCAGCCCAGGTCTGCACGGCCTCTCCCTCTCTTTCATCTCTTTTGCGATTACTTTGCTGACTTGTAATTATATGATTGGTCGATAATTAAAAATTGATAACTAATTAATGGATGATCAGAAAAATATGGAAAAATATTCGTTGGAATCATAAAAATATGATCTAACAAATGATACAAGTTTTATAACTGAATCTAAAGAATAATAATAGGTGTTTTCAATGGATCTAATTAATGATGAATTAACTTGTAGACAAATCATAACTAATTATCTATAAGTCAGAAAAATATAATTAAATATGTTTTGAAATCCTAATAACCTAATCTATAATGTGGCATGGTTTACATAACCTAATTCACATAATGATAAAAAGATGTTTTTAGGGTTTGGATAATGTACATGAAATTGACATAAAATTTGTATATATGCTTTAATAGGTTCTTTGAAGGCCTAGGCTTGGACCTAGACTTGGCTTTGGGCAGAGTAGACTCTGATTTTAGGTACGTTTGCATCCCCTATTATTCTTTTGAGCAATCACGTATTTTCTTCTTTCTCTTGGTCCCATGGATAATAGCCTATACACCATGTCTTTTTCTTTTAAAATTATGCTTCATGTGAAGTACCATAATTGTTACTGATCTTGTGATCATGGATATTCCTTTGGACTATTTTCATATGTTTATACATGATGGAACTCTAAATGATGACATGTGATGGCTTTTTCACACTTGTGAGGTGGATGTATATGTTGGTCACTTATGTTGTGACTACTTTTGTTTAATCTGACTAAACCTTTTCTACCTGCCTCTACATTTTACATGCTATGTGATTCAGTAGCACTAGAGTAGTGTAATTGCATTAGTTTTGTTTATGGTAGATGTGTTATTTACTACCAAGCAGGTGTGATATTTCCTGCTCTTTTGGGATGGCAAGGAACCTCATACCCAGGGCAAGATGTGTGATTCTTGGCCCATGTTTTTATATATTTGGGAGATTGGCAGTATTCCTTTCTCTATCAGGTTTCAAGTTTATGAGGCTTGGCCGCCATTGTTATTTATATTGTTATAGGGCTATGCTTATCTCACATGCATGTAGGTTGATGATGTATATGATGGGTTATGTGCCCAAATTGATGATGGGTTATGTGCCCAAATCTTGATATGTGCTTAAGTGGCACTAGCATTATTGTTTTGATTATGGCAAGTATCTTCTTTTATGATGATGATGATTCTCATCTTTTATGCCCTCTTTGGGTAGTCCTTATCTCTTGCATGGGAAGCCTTTTTTTTATGTCCCTTATTCTTTATAAATTGCTCAATTTGCTTTTTAGTATGCACATACCAGCCTTTGTTGATGTCTTTTATTTTTCTCTTCTTGGTGGGGTATGCTTCCAACCCTAGGTGAATATTATGGTGGACATGACATAAAGTTTTGGACCTAGCTTTAGGATTTGAAGCTTGGAGACAATCTTGAGGTGGTTTAGATTTCCCTCTACATGGATCCTTATGATGTAAGTATAAGATGTTCCCTTATTTTATAATTGAATATAGTCATGTTTTATTCTGTTGTTACACTTTGGTTGTTTTGTATACCATTAATAAAGATTTGAAAATTTTACACCCACTCCAAGCATACCTTTGAAGTGTGTTTGGACTAGATGTTTTATTGTTTAAATTTTTAGTAGAGAGGTGGTTTCACTTCTTTACAGCGTGATATCAGTGAGCCCATGGTATTCAAAATCTGACTATTTCAATTTTGTCTCCCTAGTTAGACCTTTGACTTAGATAGTTGCCTCTAGGTGAGATGTTACCCCAGATTTGATCAATGATGATCTTCTTATGTAATGAGGTTTGATTTGAGGATGAGATTAGGTTATGATGAAGTATTCATATGGAAATATTGTGACTTGGTTTCCACAATTGATTTTGAATTCACATTTTGTTCATCTCAAAAAGTTTTCATCGCCAAAAATTATTTTCAATTATACTACTATATGTACAAAAAATTCTTTGATTTATCAATGTTTTCTTGAACTAAGTCACAATGAAGAGAAACCCTAGAATTAGTTGATTAGAATCTAACCCTAGTGTTTGTGCCTAGGATTGATATAAAGGTGTAGTTGACTTATCCTACGACTTTTGGATGTTCATGTAGGGTTGATAGGTTAGAGACACAAGGACCTAAAAGTCAACCCTAGATGGTGACTTAATAGTTGGATACATGAGAAACATAAATCTTTAAAATATTCATAACTAAAAGTTATGTGGGTAACCCTAAAAGTTGTTTTTTCTTGTTAGGTTGAACTTTTTAATAGGTTGAGAGTACTTGGTTGTTGATGTTCGATCGATAGATTTTGAGGAAAAAAATCCTTTGAAGGGTTGGAGTTTTGTAACATACCGAATCTTAGACCCTACCCTAGAAGTTTGACCTTTTTGGTTTTGACCAAACAAGGTTATGGTTAGAATGATCCTAATAATCTAATGCATGAATAACGTAATCTAATATGTCACATAATTCATTTGGTGATAATAAGATGATAAAGAACTTAATTGAATAAGTAATTATGATAATGGGCCATTAGTGGGCCAAGTGACATAACTCAAATAAGAAAGTATCAAAAGTGAAAATAGACTCCAAATTCGTAATCTACACATCAAAATAAGCTTACATGTCAATTTTCATCTAATTTGGACAACCTTGAAATAATGTGGTATGTTAGGAGAGAGAAACTGTCTAAAAGGTGTAATTAATAAATAAATGTAATTCATGACACCAAAAGTTGGAAATAAAGGTAAATTCATATTCAACACACTTAAGTTAACTTGTTGATGAAGTTTCACCTAATTTTAATAATCCATGTGTCATTAATGAATCAGGAAAGAGAAACAAAGAATATATTCAATAATATATCTATAGTTGACAAACGTGAAATCTAATTGGGGATTCAGAATCTACATGCTTAACTTAACTTGTGAAAAAAGTTTGGTCTAATTTGGATAAGAATAGGACCCTAAAAAGAGGTAAGAGAAAATATGTACATTAATTGCATCTCACTTTATTTTTAATCAGATTTAAATAATTTCATGCTCAATTTCCTATAGTTTCCTGATTTCAATGTGTCATGTGGGTTAATTTCGATTTCCTTTTTCATAGATAGACCGGATGGATCTGGTTGATTTTCCCCTTCATGCAGATCTGATCGATGGCCTGGAGGTTGTCTCCCCGACCCGCCTTGTCTGACTCAAACTCGAACTCCTACGAATAGTGTTTTGGATTTTGTGGTTTCATGATCTCTTTCTCCTTTCCTCCTCTAGATTCTTCGATTTCCTCTCCTCGTTCCTCGCCTTCTACCGGTCCTGGGGATCCCAAATTTTGAGGGTTTTCCTTCTCCCAATCGCTGGGTCGACAAGAACCTTCCCAATCCATCTCTGGCTTCCTCGTTGAACCCTAACTCACAACCTATAAATATGGCTTTCCCCCACAACCCTTGAACACCTAGAGATCATCTCCATCATCTGCTTTGGTCTCGTTTGCTCTACAACCCCCTCCCCCTACTCCATCATCCCGATTCATCAGCGGCGAGCTCGTCTGAAGGTTCTGGTGCATGGCGTGCTCTTTTCTGACTTGCTTCGAGTTTCATTGACATGGGCATTCTTCGAGGCCCATCAATTCATTGGTTTAGTAGTACAATGGTTTTCCCTCTTTTCTGTTGAGCTGAATCATTTCATGATTTGGCAAGCGATAGATCGCTTTCTCACTAGATTCCTTTACTTTCAGTTCCGATTTTGGATGCTTAATCCTTCTCTACTCTCAATTTGGGTTCTAGTTGGATAGTCGTCTCTACCCGACTTCCTCAGTTTATCCAATGTTTTGCGATGGCGTTTTCTCGAGCTACACTTCACGGTTTCGATAGTAGTTTTGCTCCTTGTCTTCGTCGGGATCTTGGGAACAATGTTCCTTTAGACTCCTTTACCTGGTTTCCCCTTGAACTCGATCTATGGTTTCAGGTTTCAGTCACTATGTTCTAGTATCCAGTGCTCTTCATGGGAGAAACATGGCCTCTTGTTGATTCCCCTCATTACCCTTGTCTTCGACCTTTTCTTCAGTTTTACATTAGAAGGGTAAAACGGTCTTTTTGCAAGAATCCTTCTCTTCTTGTTTTGGGTGCACAAGACGCTTTGTTGGAAGTGTTGAACACTGACATGGGCGGCCTTGATTGGCCGGCCCAGATCCGTTTGGCCTCTCCCTCTCTCTCTTCTCTTTTGCGATTACTTTGCTGACTTGTAATTATCTGATTGGTAAATAATTAAAATTTGATAACTAATTAATGGATGATCAGAAAAATATGGAAAATAATCATTGGAATCAGACAAATAAGATCTAACAAATGAGACATGTTTTGATAACTAAATCTAAATATTAATAACATGTGTTTTCAATGGATCTAATTAATGATGAATTAACTTGTAAAAAATAATAACTAATTATCAATAAGTCAGAAAAATATAATAAAATATGTTTTAGAATCCTAATAACCTAATCTATAATGTGACATGGTTTTCATAACCTAATTCACATAATAATAAATTGATATTTTTAGGGTTTGGATAATGTACATAAAATTTGTATATGTGCTTTAATAGGTTCTTTGAAGGCCTAGGTTTGGACCTAGACTTGGCGTTATGTAGAGTAGACTCGCATTTTGAAGTATGTTTGCATCCCCTATTATTCCTTTGTGCAATCACCTATTTTCTTCTTTCTCTTGGTCCTATGGACAATAGCCTATACACCATGTCTTTTTCTTTTGAAATTATGCTTCATGTGAAGTACCATAATTGATATTGATCTTGTGATCATGGATATTCTTTTGGACTCTTTTCATTTTCTTTGTACATGATGGAACTCTATATGATGACATGTGATGTCTTTTTCCCACTTTTGAGGTGGATGTATTTGTTGGTCACTTATGTAGTGACTACTTTTGTTTAATCTGACTAAACATTTTCTACATGCCTCTACATTTTACATGCTATGTGATTCATTAGAACTAGACTAGTGTAATTGCATTGGTTTTGTTTATGGAAGATGTGTTATTTCCTTCCGAGCAGATGTGATATTTCCTATTCTTTTGTGATGACATGGAACCTCATACCCCGGGCAAGATATGTGATTCATGGCCCATGTTTTTATATATTTGGGAGATTGGTAGTATTCCTTTCTCTATCAGGTTTCAAGTTTATGAGTCTTGGCCACCATTATTATTTGTATTGTTCTAGGGCTATGCTTATATCACATGCATGCAAGTTGATGATATTTATGATGGGCTATGTGCCCAAATTGATGATGGGTTATGTGCCCAAATCTTGATATGTGCTTATGTGGCACTACTTTATTGTTTTGATTATGGCAAGTATCTTCTTTTATGATGATGATGATTCTTATCTTTTATGCCCTCTTTGAGTAGTCCTTATCTCTTGCATGGGAAGCATTTTATTTTGATGTCACTTATTCTTTATAAATTGCTCAATTTGCTTTTTAGTATGCACATACCAGTCTTTGTTGATGTCTTTTGTTTTTCTCTTCTTTCCGGGGTATGCTTCCAACCCTAGGATAAGATTATGGTGGACATGACATAAAGATTTGGACCTAGCTTAAGGAGTTAAAGCTGGAGACAATCTTGAGGTGGTTTAGATTTCCCTCTACATGAATCCTTATGATGTAAGTTTAAGATGTTCCCTTGTTTTATAATTGAATATAGTCATGTTTTATTCCGCTACTACACTTTAGTTGTTTTGTATACCATTAATAAAGATTTGAAAATTTTACACCCACTCCAAGCATACCTTTGAAGTGTGTTTGGACTGGAGGTTTTATTGTTCAAATTTTTAGTAGAGAGGTGGTTTCACTTCTTTACATGGAGTGTTTAAATTGACCAACTAGTGTAAAATGACCAGTTTGACTAGGTCAAACAATCAATGACATACATAATGATGTGCATGGATAATCGCATCAAAAGCCCAAATTATCATTTTGCTGAGCACAAGCCAATTGATTAAGTTGATAGTCTATTCAACCAACTACATTGTCCAGTCGATTGATAGGGCACGTGCAACCGACATCAACCCATGAGATTCGACTTTTTGTATCCCCTAGGTTTTGGAAACCCTAACTCATCCAATCCTATATAAGTATGGGGTGTCCAAGGCTCTTATCACACTTTTTTCTTAATGTTGTGGTAACGTGAGATCCTGAGTAATCTTACCCAAGAAAGGGTGAGACAAGGGGAAAGGAAGTCGGTGCTAGCACATTGACAACGAAAGGCCAAGTCCTTCCCTACAGTTGTGGAAGCGCGATGTGGAGTTCCTGGTGGTCTATGTGGATTATGTAGAGGTTTGGAGGGTTAATTTTCTAAGCTAAGAGGACATCATCAATCAGTGTCCATGGTCAATACACCAAGAGGACGTTGTTGAAAACCATATGTGTTGTTTTCCAAGGAAGTACATATCTACAAGGATTGTCACTGGACTCGCTTTAGGACCAGGTATATGCCTTGCACCATCCTTCCTTTGTCATAGTTATTGATGTGATCTATAGGTTATGGGAATATGGCAAGAAACTTTAGTTTCCACTTCCATCAATTCTGCCATATTTCCCAATAGTGGTATTATAGCAACGTCAAATTATTATGCTTTGGGATTTAATCCATATGATCGATTTTGATTTTATAATTTATTTTGTTATATCATTTTTCTGTCTCTTTTAAAATCAATTTTCATGTCGATCCTTCCTCTTATTTCTCCATATGTAAGTTAATACTTGACTCCCTATGCTCCCCACAAATATAACTTAAGGTATTGTCTTTCTACAATGTAATATACAAATAGGATTAGAATTAGTTTTGCTTTTTGGTAAAGAGAAGGTAATCTAACCAGACGAGTAGACTGAATGAAAAATGAGTCAATCAACTGGAGGAGCCAATCAATAGACTGGAGTCCCAATTGATTGCATGGAGGACTCCATCCAATCGCTTGATCTAGGAACCAATCGACTAACTGATGGATACTAGCCGACGATCAAGATGATGAAACAATCGACTAGAAGATCTAGTCAATTGACCAACCTATTTGTAGCACAAGACTTTTCCAGGACAAGTTTCATGCATATGATATATGACCTTAGGTGGACAACAATTCTTTGTGTCTCCAAAGAATTGCATTAGAGTGTCCATAACCATCATTGGACATAATTGTGATTGCATGTTTTGTTTGTAGATATACTTTGAATATGATACATATTATAAGTATGTAATGATTAGATATGTATTTATAACAAAATCCCTCAACAAGAATTAAGTCTGATATGCTTTCCATAAGGAACACACATGAAAATATTGATCAAACAAGCTTAGGTTACATCATAGCATGGTGTTCCATCTATCACGTGTAAGTGTGATGGAATTTTTATGGGTCTTCTCTAGAAGGGTACATTTCTTTTGTATTGGCTTTTTGTTCAGTCTTAGCTAGGTGATCTTTATAGGATTATGTGCCTAAAATAATAAATATGGATCATGACAAGGATTTATGCATACCATCTATCTAAGAATTGCATTGGATGCAATTGGCAAATGTTGCCTACCTTAATAATTGGTTATGCATTCCAGTGTTGGTTGGATAATAACTTTTTTTTAGATCTTGGCCCACTACAAAATTATATGTTGCAATGTTTTTGAATCAATAAAGAGGGTTACTTATTTTAAGAAAATAATGGGAGGTGTTAATCAATTATAGGACTAATCAATATCATCAATATTTTCCTATCAAATCAAAAGTGTTTTGACAAATGCATATCTTCTAATGTAGAAACAAATGGCAAACAACAACAAAATTTATTTAGATCAGTCCTTGAGAATGACAAGTTGCATGGGAATAACTTTCATGACTGGTTCAGGACGTTGAGAATTGTTCTCATGCAAGAGTGCAAGCTCTATGTCCTACAGACATTGGGAAAGATGATCTCTCTCCGACAGTCCCTAAGGATGAAAGGGATGATTAGAAGAAGCATTTTGAGGATGTCGTATATGTCAAATGCATGATGCTATGCACAATGAACTATGAGTTTTAGAGATAGCATTAAAACATGGAAGTCATTGAGATGGTAACACATCTCAAGAACATGTTTTAGGGTCAGGAAAGATAAGAGAGATATGATATCTCAAAGGTGTTACCCAAATGCAATATGGAAGAGAGAGATTTAGTGGGGCCACATGTACTCAAGTTGATTGTGTATGTGGAGAACCTATCTAGATTGAACTTTCCCTTGGGCCAAGAATTGGCCATGGATGAGATTCTACAATTGTTTCCTGAATCATATAATATATTTGTCATGAACTACAACATGACCAGTTTTGATAAGCCACTATCTGAGTTGTTTGGCATGTTGAGATCTGGCGAAGCACAACTGAAGAAGGACATCTTGGATCTGTGATGATGATCAATAGAGGAAAAGGAATGTCTATGGGCAAGGGTAAGGGCAAGGGCAAGGCCAAGAAGAGTTCTAAATCCATCCAAAACCCCAAGTCTTCTGCACTTAAAGCAAAGGGAGTGAGTAAGGAAGTGAAATGCCACCACTGCCACCAGCCTGTACATTGGAAGAGGAACTATCCTATTTATGTAGAGGAACACAAGAAGAAGTAGGAGATATAGATCTCCTTCAGGTATATACATTATTGAGATAAATATGCTTAGTTCATTTTGGTATTTGATATCAGATGATGGTCTCAGACATAGTGTGATGTGCATGATCTGAGAAGAAGTAATCAAGTCAAGGTGAAACTATATAGAGAAAGAGTTGCTACATGAAGTAAGCAAGATAAGGTGGATCTACATGGAGTAAGAGTTGTTTCTACTATAGTTGGAAGATGTCATTTATCTCATCCTAGTGGACTTGTAATAAAATTAGTGAATTTCTATTATGTATCTTCCATTAAACATCATCCATTTATTTTGTTTGGAAAAAAGTGGATTCAAAATGTATATAATGGGAAGTTGATATTTAATTCAAAGAAAAAACCTTTATTTGTAGTGTCCCAAATGTCTCATGGTCTATACTTGATAGTTCTAGAGACAAGTATATATTTAATGTAAATGTTGAATGATTTGATGACTCAATATACCTATAGCATTATCGTTTAGTGCACATATATGAGAAACACATTTCTAAGATTGCATAAAGAGGTTATCTAGACTCTTTTGGTTTTCAACCAATAGAGATATAAGAGGCTTTTTTAGTGGGTAAAAGACAAAAGCACCTCTCACTGGACATAGTGTGAGAGCAAGTGATCTATTTGGGACTCATACATATTGATGTATGGTACCTTTTAGAACAAATGTGAAAGTTTGTTACTAATATTAGAAAACTTAAATATAAACGATGTGAAGAATACTTGGAGTTTGAGGACCTTTTGTGAGAATGTGATACCCTATCACAATGGACTCCATTTGACACATAATGATGTATCAGATAGAAAGAGATCATACCATGTTGGACATGGTGTGACCATCGATAAATCTATTTATCTATCGATTTTGTTTAGCAGATATGCTTTACCAACTGTCGCATTTACACTAGACCATGTACTATCTAAATCGGCTCAAAAGACACCATATTACATATGGCATGGGAAGTGTCTCGATACGTCATTTATGTAGATTTTGGAATGTGAAGCTTACATGAAAAAAATAGTTTCTTGAAAATCTTAGTCCCCAAATCAGATTTTGTTGGATACTACTTTTACACTCCATCTGGAAAAAAAATGTTTGTTTCCATGACAACTATATCCCTAGAAAAAGGAATTTAATTCCAAAGGACAAAGAGGGCGAAAAACATAACTTGAAAATTTTGAGACCAACAAGAAAACCATTGAACTAATAGAGGTGAAGTAGGAACAAAGAGAATCAGAAACTATTTTGGAATCTCAAATTTCTTATAGAATGCATGAACCTCATAGATCAAGTAGGACACTCCTTGATCCTATAATATGTGGTTATCTTGTGACTCAAGAAGGCAATGAGTTGGTCTTAGATGATGAGCTAACGACCTACCTAGAAGCTATAGTGAGACCATAATCTGAGACATAGCTTGAGGCCATGAGATCTAAGATGGACTCCATGTAACCAACAAGGTATGGACCTCTGTGGATCCACCAGAAAGGGGTAAATCCCAAAGGGTGTAGGTGGGTCTTCCAGAAGAAGAGCAACATGAAAATCTATTGGTTGTAAAAATTTCAAACAAAGTTCAAGGTGTTGAACATGATGAAATCCTTTCACCAGTTTCCATTGGGATTATCCCTGCCATTGTAGTTTGACAGCAATAGTCAATCTATGGATTGAAGAAAATATATAAGATCTAAAATCTTTGATTTGGCAAAGGAGTCAAAGAGTTTGACTTTAGTTAAGATGAAGATGGAAATTGTGTTTACAAGAAGGTTAGTGGGAGAATAATTGTTTTCCTCATATTGTATGTAGGAATGACAATCCTACTATAAAAATGATACAAAACTCTGGCTGGGAAGTACCTTCCATATGAAGGATTTAGGTGAATCATCCTATTTGATAGGAATCACTATCTATAAAGATAGATCTAGAAGGTATCTTCGTGTAAGCCAGAGTACATACATTGACAAGGTGCTGAAGAGGTTCAACATGTAGGACTCAAAGGGAGGAAATTTGACCACGGAATTAGTCTCTCTAGAATGTCCCAATTCTTGTGAAGAATGGGAACACATGAGTAGGATGTCATATGCACTTATAATTGGATCTATCATGTATGCAATGTTATGTACTCATCCTATTGTCTCCTATGTTTTGGAAATGATGAGTAGATATTAGTCTGATCTAGGTGAAGGTTACCGGACTGCCATAAAGTACATCCTTAAGTACTTGAGAAGCACTAAGGATCAATTCATTGTTTATGGTGATACAAAAGAGTTGGGTGTAAAAGGTTACATCGATGCAAGCTTCCTGTCATATCCTCAATTTTCGTAAAATTGAATTATATAAATGAATTAATTTGTAAATTTCTTAATTTTAATTATTATAAAAGGATATTGTTACCCACTTTGTGTCATGGATGCAACCCATGGCCCAAGTGAGGCCCATGAGACTATTTGATTTGCAAATAGGTCCTTGGGGAACAAGAAAAAAATAAGAGATCTTGTGCACAAATAAATAGTAGTGGATTTTTTAATTAATAGACAACTACAAAATGGAATAATATGCAAGTTTTTAAAAGAAAATAAGATGTCTAGTATTTTAGACAATTAAAAAGGTAATTATCTAGCCAGTTTGGCAACACACTGGTTGAGGAATCAAATGAGAATATTTTGATCAAACTTTTGGTATACTTGAGAATAATAAGAAAGTAAAGAGAACTCTAGAAATTGGAAAGAAAAGGACGTTCCATGAATAGTAATAGTTGTTTCAATGGAAACTTTAAATGGACAAGTTTTATATAACAAAGACATCACAATAAATCCCAAAAGACTAAATAAAACTTGAGAAAGGTACTAGTGAGTTTCCATGGAATTAATGACATTGATTTAAAGGGTACATAAAAGAGAGAAAGAAAGAGAATAATCAAGAATTGCAAGTTATAAAAAGTTTTCCTAAATAGCCCAGTGATCTAATAACTTTCTATATGATGTACTCTCTTCATTGGATTTTGGTTTTCCAACCAAGTGCTATTATTTAGAAAGAACTTGGTCGTTCCATGATAAGAAAGAGGTAGTCTTTTATGTAAAATATTTATTGTTACCATTAGAGGAATATTGAGACACAAGACTAAGGTGGATTACAATAGTTAATGCAATGGTTTTGCTTTTTGTATCATCGGGCTCCCACCAATTATGAACCCATAAATAAAACCGACATGGATTGTTTCCCTCCTTCCCCTCTCTTTCCATTCTTCTTGGGTGACAAAAACCCAACCCTAGTACTCATATAAGGGGGTTCCACCTACACCTTAGAAGAAAGGTTTCAATGCCCATGGAGTGTATACAAGGTCCCCAAACCCTCTACGGGAAACATTCTTGAATCTAACAACCATCAATACAACATTCTATGGTTTCCAATCATGCAACCAATAGTGTTCCAAGGGGGAGAATGCCCCTATTGTACAAAAGACCGGGAGAGTCGGTCAACTTTAGGGCCTAGGTCAGCGACCGCATCTCATGGGGGGTTGTCTTCATGGTCATACCCTAGATGCTACGGTTCAGTTGGGAGAGGCAGGCGACAGTGCTATCACGAACTGCAAGAAACCTGCCACCAATGTTGCTAGTAGCCTCATATCCTCCACGCCCAACCCTTCCTCCTTCCGACTGTGACCGTCAAATGGATGGAACCCTACCTAAAGCGCTGCCTGGAGTCCTTGGTGAGGAGGCAGTGGTTGGAGCAGCCAGACCACATCGACACTACACTACTCACTGACTAGGGAGTTCAATTGTTGGTGAACTCAGGAGACAAATGACATGAAAGTACTTGTGGATTGACTGTGATGGTGGTGGCAAATGGTTCTGTGGAAGGGGAGATGGTTGCTCTGGTGATAGCGCTACTGAGCATGACCTGAACGCGGGGGAACGTCGTTCGGGGAACGCTAAAAGAAGGAGATGGTGGTTCGATTGAAGAATGATGGTTCAATCATATATACCAAACCTTTTGGATTGGTCCAAAGATGAACTGAGGACATGAACCGTATCCCAACTTTATAGGGTGGTGCTAGCATTCACCAATAGGAGGCATCACGTGGCAGCATATTTAAGGTATATGTGTTATTCCTTTTTAATTTATAGTAAATGCCAGGGTTGTCCAAATATATTAAACCTATATACCAAATTGAACAAGAAAATGATTGGAACACAAATGAAAAAATATTTAGAATTAATTATAATTCCAATTTCAAAAATAATGCTAACATGTTTTAAAAAGTTAATTAAACCATAAAACCCTAGTTTTTTATTATTACCATGTGGAATACCTTAAAAACCTTTTTATGCTATTATCAGATATTGTTGAATATAATGATTATATAACAAGTTCATGTTCATAATGTTGTAGAATTAGGGTTTCTAATGTGAATAGACATGCATATGAAGAATTTGGATTTTGAAGTTATAGATTATAACCTTCATGAACTTGGATTAGTCCAAGTGATCATAATGAAAGGATATGTTGTGTATAGTAATTAGGGTTTTGAATCATGACTATGATAAGAACATAATAAAAAGGAAACCTAAACTCTAGATTGGGACCCGAGTAGGGTTTCATGTGATTATTGTGATGGTGACATTTTAGGATTTACATACATGTAGATTATTTTTTGAATTGCTTGGATCTGTTTGTTTGATTGACTGAATATACTTGAAGTGTATACTACATGATTCTACAAAAAGGTATGTGGTTACGCTTATGACTACCCGCATTAGTTTTTTGGGTGTTTCTTGAAGATTAAATGACTAAATTGTTGGATGTTTATTTACATTATGTTCAATTATAATTCCACTATGAGTATCACATAAAGAAAGATTATGTGAAGAAAATGACATTTTTTGTTTGCAAGTTATTGATTGAATATTTTTTGTTATGTACTTGCAAACTTTTACATCCACCACATATACACATTATATTTGGATATGTTGATCCATGCTTCTGTTTCATGGAATTTTAGGTACATTCTATATAATATGATATCAAGATATGATGGGCATATGAAATTACTTGAAGAGATTAAAGTTAACTTGTAAGGAGGATTAGATATATATTTCTTCTCATATAGTTCTCATATGCACAATTCTGATGATAGAAATTCATGTAATTCTTCATAAAAACATTTTATAATTAATATATGAATTGATGAAAATTATTTGGTATTATTTATTATTTGGTTAAATCTAGATTCTTGGGAAATTTTAGGTAATGGGTCTCCACTTTAAGGCCTTACTTAATTGAGGGTTTCTAAAAAGCGAGGTCGTTACACTTCTAGACTGATAAATATGATTAGCAATCGCAATTTGAGTTTTTACTTTGGATTTAAAATAGAACTGTAAGCTTGAAAAGGTCCAAGCAAGAGACACTTATTGATTCCACAATAGAAGTCGAGTACCTTGTTATTTATAGCACGCCAAAGGATATTGTATGGATTAAGAAGATCACTGAATAAACTTGGGATGGTTCCAATTAATGATGATGCACTAGAAATATTGTGACAACAATGAAGCTATTGGATAGGATAATGAAACCAGATAGCATACTACGACATTTCCATCTCATATGAAAGATCGTACAACAAGGATATGTGAAGATTTCCAAAGTAATGACTGAAAGAAAATGTTGCTTACCCGCTGACAAAAGTACTTGCATAGAAGAAACATGATGGTCATGTTAAGATCACTTAAAATAAGATTTGTGGGTGATTGGATCTAAGTTCAAGTGGGAGTTTGTTGGTACATATGCCTAGAGAGGCAATCCTATGATGATTGTACTATGGTATCATGTACTTCATTTGAGAATAATAAAGGTATTTTGTCTATTATGGTTGTCTAAATCATGAGATCATGACACAAACATTGTAGATGTTTGAAGAATGATGTTACTCAATGGCATATCTCTTCAGGTTTAGGACCTAAAGGATGAGATCATATGTATGATAAGAGTACAACATTCTTGTTTTGTCCCTATTTCGGATATTATTGTGGAAGCAAAACACACGACTATAACACAAAAGACTAGAATGTGTGTTGAGTGATGACAGAGTCTCATTAGTCATGATATTGGATATCAAGTCAAGCACATAGATATGTGTTAGAGAAGAGTGTACCCAACTGACCCACCTTGAGAGTGATACATGGAAACCATGGAATGGTAGTCAAAATCATCACTTAAAGTGATAGTGGTGATCATGGTTCTTATACTTGAAGTCATTACACTCATCACATGTCATTAGATGAACTTTGACGTCATCCAGTGTGACCTTGAATAAGGGTTGCCATAAAGTTGGTGCTCAAGTATGTTGCCATACATGGAGATTGATTGTGAGTGATCTAAATGGGATTTGTCCCTCCTACCAAATGTTATATCTTAGCCACTTGATAAGAGAGATTGATAAATATATGGCCATACTCATGTCAGTCAATATGTGATATTTTAGCTCACATGCATCTCATGCAGTCCTCTCTAGTTCAAGGTACATAGATTCAATGTTAAGAGGATGAAGATTCCATGACTCATATTCAATTTGGGTATTAGAGACAAAAGAACTATATGATCACAGTAACACCGATCACGAATTATCGATAGAAGTTGTTCTCCAACATACCAATTACTTGGGTAGCAATGAAGTGTTGCTAGATACCTCTCGTTGATTGTGATGCCATAATTTGGTTATGGACAATCACTTCGAACGTAATTTGGGGCCTATCGGGTTACATACATAGGATGTACTGGTAATAATAGGTTTACTTATTGATAAGATTTAGCTTGGTTAATAAAAGTGTTTAGGTAATCAACTTAAGCAACACTAGTTGTGATTTGAGTAACTAGAATGTCTAGTCGACCAACTAGAATATCTAGTCGAATGACTAGAATGTCGAATCGACCGACTGGTGTGCCAATATATCAATTAGAATGTTCACTTGACTGATTGGACACCTTTTGATACTAGCTGATGGAACTAGCTAGTCAAACAGGTGCATTGTCCAACTGACCAACTAGGCATTGTTCCTGTAAGATGGTTAAATACTCAATTGATCGATTGGAGTGTCTGAATCAACCAAATGGTGCAAAATGACTAGTTTGACTGGGTCAATCAATCTATGACATGTGTAACGATGTGAACTGATCATCATATTAAAGTCAAAGTTTTTTCACTATTGACCATAAGCTAATCGACAACTGGATAGTCTATTTGATCGATTGGTTGTTTCGGTTGACCAACTCGACGTGCGTAGTATCCATCAAGCCATGAGATATGTCTTTTCATATCCCATATGTTTTATAAACCCTATCCCATCTACTCTTATATAAAGAGGGGGTGGCCAGGGCTCTAAATACACCTTTTTCTCAATGTTGTGGTAATGTGAGTGCCTGAGCAGTCTTACCAAAATAAGGGAGAGATAGAAAGGGGAAAGGAAGTCGACGCTAGAATGTTGTCAACAGAATGACATTTTTTTTCCATTGACTCTGGAAGTGCGACATGGAGTTCTTACTGGCCCACGTGGACTATATAGAAGCATGGAGGCTTTTGTTTCCACAATAGGAGGACGTCATCAATTGATTTACATGTTCATTATACTAGGAAGATGTCATCGAGAACTGTCAATGTGTTTCTTGTGAAGAAAGCACATCTTTACAAGGATTGTTGCTAGACTTGGTCTAGGACTAGGTTTATGTCTTGCACCGTACTTCTAGTTTCATAGTTATTGATGTGATCCACTGGTTATGGGAATATGATATGAAATTTTTGTTTCCACTATCATCTCTGTCTCCATATTTCCCTAAAATAATATTAAATCTCCTTTGAGAACATTTTTTATGTCTGAAGGGAATAGAGGAGTGGAGATTATTTGTTTTGTCAACCATTTCATTCTAATAGGAATTTGACCAGTGGAAATTTCATGATTTTGTCCACGACCTACTAGTGGTGTGTTTTTTGGAGTTCCTTTGATATCTCAAATTTATTATGTATTATATATATTTTTCCCATTACATGTATATAAAACTAACCATAAGCGAATAATTCTCTTTCAACTAGGATGTAGGTAGCTCATCATAATATTGATTTTAATATTTGATACTTAATGATAATCATTGCTTACATTATTGACTATTTGATTTACTTTTAGTCAATTAAGAATGCTTACCTTGGTCAATGTGATATATACATTTTGTTGTTGGACACTCATTCATTATTGAATTTTATATATAGACATAGGTTTTGAGAGCATAAAAGTATCTTGGGACATGTGAAGTTTAATTTTTTTTAATATGAGTTAGTTGGTTAAACTAATATAACATCATGGAAGTAGGTATTTACTTAATTTACTATTTTTATGTGGAATGAGACATCACTTTTATGAAACACTCATCCTAAATGGCAACAATTTAATAAATTTGTTCAGTTAACTCTAATTCATTGCCTTAGTGTAATCTGGAATGCTAGGGGTCTCAATTATAATATTAAACAACTTTCAGTCACTTATTAGGTTAATCATTTAGTTAGATAATTACCAAATGTAAAATATTTTTCTAGGATTAGCTAATCAAAAATAGGTTTTACCAGTATCTAGTTCCCCAACTCTCTAAGATTTGACCACTCGGGGCTGAATTACCCTTTATTTTATAAGGACTGTATACTTGGGGCTACATGCATAGTTCTGGTGTGCTACCACTGAGTGTTTTCATTCTTACATCAAACACACATTCATAATTATATTAAAAGAACAAGGATAGGATGAATAAAATAGTGATAATGAAACAAAGATGTCAGAATCATAGGTGGTTTTTAGTGATAGTGGAGTCTTCAATAACATAGTCAATTGTTGTGTTCCTTCAGTTGCTTGTTTCATTGATGCGAAGGACAAATAGTTATGGTTTACATATTCAATGACTAGTTATTGAGTTTGTATCAGTGGGTTGTGGTAATATTTGGTCTTGCATCTTATGCGTCTTCAATATTGGAGTACTAAAAAAGTATATCCAAGATAAGAATCTCATTCTTAATGATATTAATTGTGCACTAAAATACCAGATAAATAACTATATAAGTTCATAAATAATCGATCAAGTCACTACTCCATAGATAATATTCCAAGAGATTGTTCCCAGAAAAGTTTATTTTACGTGATTTCATAAAACAAGAATTTCTCGATTGACATTGAAATAGTTAGTAAAATGTTGTTCTTAGCCAGATTACTTATCCTATAATTTTTTGTTATATAAAAGATATAGAATAAGTGCAATATAATAATCAAGTATTGAAAGAAAATTAATTCATTTGAATGATAGTGAGGTCTTCAAGAACATAGTCAATTTCCATGTTCCTTCAGTTACTTGTTTTGTTAATGTAAATGATAAATAGTTATGGTTTACTTATTCAATAACTAGTTAGTGAGTTTTAATAGTGGGTTTTGGTAATATCTGGTCTTGCATGTTATGCATCTTCAGTATTGGAGTACCATAAAAGTATATCCAAGATAAGAAGCTCATTTTTTAGTGATCTTAATTATGTGACAAGCTAATACAAGATAAATAATTGTATATGTTCATAAAATATCGATCATGTCACTACTGTATATATAATATTCCAAGAGATTGGTGCCAATAAATTTTATTTTATGTGATATCATAAAATAAGAGTTTCTCAATTGACATTCAAAAGTTAATACAATACTATTTTAAACCAGATTACTTAGTCTATAATTTGTTGTTAGATAAAAGATATAGAATAAGTGCAATATAAGAATAAAATATTAAGAGAAAATTTATTTATTTGCCTTTTCTTACACCTAGAATTTTGAAGGAATAACATTTTAAGGGGAGTTGTTTTAACCTTGTTTCTTCATAAAAACCCTCGAGGGTTTGCGAAACTATAGTTTAACATTGTATGTTACTATACCATTTGATTCATTATTCAATTTAGTTCATATGAGAACAAGGCCAATTCAGTCATAGCTATGGTTTAGGGAAAAACATAAATTTTAAATAAACAACTAATAGCAAAGCCTACTTCACCTTCATTGGGTTCAAAATGAAACATTAAAATCTAGCACATTCTTAGTATCAAAGAAGTGATTCAACAAATTAAGCTAATGTAAAGAGATATAAACATAGTCTGAGATGAGGAATGGCATAAGAATGTAATTGATATATTTTTTAAATAAGTTCTAGAAAAGTGTGCAATAGATTCCTTATAACATATAGAATTATTATATGTTCAAATTGGTTTGTATTGCATACATATGCAATGAGTTGCATCTACTATATGGGAGTTTAGGGTATACAAGAGGCCATATGAATGCCACAATAGTCATATTGCTTACCAGGACATAAGAAGAGTAAGTTAAGAAACTCAATTATTTACAATGGCTAGTGCTTGAAATTACCTTTTTCAAATAGATTTACACATGATTTCATTAAAGGTTATATATTTTTCTTATGACTTTTATCCCACGGGTATATGTCGTAATTGAGTTCACTTTATGTTATTTTTGCACAAAAAGGCTTCATAGAAAAGTATTATCATATGTTCTTTAATATCTTATATTACTGGACTTTCTTCCTATCTTTCTTTAGATTTCTTAATCTGTCACGAGTTTCTTTTTTTCTCTCATAAATTTTTGTTTTAATATATATTATTTTCCTTTTTGCTTTAATGTAAGAAGAGATGAAAGAGGGGAGACGTATACGATTTATAAATATATTCTTTAGATATTCACTTACATTACTGTCTTATATAGGTTAAAGTAATCATCATGAAGGAAAATTTATCACTTAGTATTTCCATAAATTACATAATATCCTTAGCATTTTTGTTAAAATACCATATATATCATTTTTTCATGTTTCAAGTTTTCATCACTTCCACTTATTTTCTATAAGCTAGTTTCTTCTTTACAAACATTAACTTTTATTTCTATATTCTTATTATGTTCCCTTGTGTCATATATCCTTATAATTCTTTAGTTTTTTTAAAGTTTTGTCTCTTGATATCAATTGTCCTTTATAATTTCATTTTCATCTTACAAAATAAATGTCCCAACTTTTAGGAAATCTTTTAATATAAAACCTTTTTATTTTCAATCATATTACATTCATATGAATACTAATTCATTTGAGTATCGTCCTTCATGCTTAAGTAAATTTAAAATATGGCATATATGAGTTGTATGTTTCTTGGATATATTCATGTGCATTAGTTTACTAATTACTATAATTATGAGATATATAACTACACAAGGTGAATCCCTAGATCAGTTTCACATAGTGAATTAGGTGAATTAGTATTATGAACAATTAGAGTTTTTTAATGATATTTATGCATGGTGTGTGATATATTAGCAATAATGTGAAACCCCATCTCAATTTTATACAAAGAATACACTTGTGTTACATCAATTATAATACTTATATAAATAATCATTCCATTAGTAGGGTTTCCATTTTAAGATAATTCTTGTATGTGATAAATGCTAAATGGGATGTGGTTTGTATACCCTAAGTATAGTTTAACCAGTAAGCCAAGCACTATAGTCAAAATTATTGTAAAAAAGTTGATTTAAGTGATGTTAGTATAAAAGGAAATGTGAAATTAATCGAAGATAAAGTTCTATTGAGAAATCTAGTATTGTTAGATAACATAAACATCATAGTACAGGATGGATGGTAGACACCCAAAGAGATCCCTCCTTCATGCTCTACTAGAAATCCAAGAACCTTTGGAAGCACCTTAAATCTTGGAATAGAGATGTTTCTGGGAACATCTTGCAGAAGAAGAGCGACTTGGAGGACATTATTCATACCACACAGATAGCATTTGATGAAAAACTAATAGCTGCTAATGAGATTTCCCTTAGGATTGGAAAAGAGGAGCTCAAAATTATTCTATCACAAGACAAATTATTATGGAAAGAAAAACCTAGAATAGACTGGTCAGATAGAGGAGACAAAAATAAAACATTCTATCACACCGTCGTGAAAGCTAAAAAAAATAAGGATAGTACATGACATCTTAATCCCAGATGGATTGGTCATCGAGGACCCATAGCAGATTGCATGTTCTACAGCATCACAGTATGAGACCTTCTTCTCCAATGACTCTCCCCATCACTTGCAAGATGATCTATTGTGATGATCCCACGGGTCCTTAAAATGGATGATAACACCTTCATATCCACTACTCCAACAATAGAAGAGATCCTCACCACCATCAACATGATGGAGAATACGTGGCACCTAGTGCAGATGATTTTTTCAAACATTTTTTC
Source organism: Alisma plantago-aquatica (assembly GCA_963693085.1). NCBI lineage: Eukaryota > Viridiplantae > Streptophyta > Magnoliopsida > Alismatales > Alismataceae > Alisma > Alisma plantago-aquatica. The sequence continues at coordinate 728,506,212 of OY856409.1, forward strand.
ATGCATCTTAGGACATCATACAATCCAACTTCATAAAAATCATTGAATTATTCTTCAAAGGAGAGAAATTTCACATAAGTCTCACCACATGTCATATTGTTCTTATCCCCTAAATAGAGAGGCCATGGTACGTGGGCAGAGATTTCAGACCAATATCATTCAAGAACATTTATTTGAGAATCTTGTCCATGATAATCAGCAATCGAAAATCCCTCATAATTCCACACTTGATTTTATAAGAGCAAGATGTGTACGTAAAGGAAAGGGACATCACACATCACATTAAACTAGGAAAGGAATTGATACATGATCAGAAAAAGGAGCAAAATACCCCAACATAGTAATGAAATATGACATGTCGCGAGCTCATGATAAAATTGACTGGATGGTTCTAAGCCCCATCCTCACATGGTTCGGTGTGCCTTGCGCACATATGTTGTGACTGTGACCCAGCACTCCCTGGACTTTGACACTTTCCAAAAAGATGGAATTTATATGATAATATGATGATGATACATGTGTATGATGGAGCTTCATGCTTTTATACTACTTTTGTTCATCTTGGAGATTTTTTGTTGTCTTCTACTTCAGACACTAGTCTTTTATTTGGCTACATCGTCTATAGTCTGTTACTGTGTTCCAAAACTCTTTGGCTTGTTCGTGCCTTGACCATGTTGACACTTTTCTTATCCATGCATGGTATGCATGTTACCTTTTGTTCCTTCTATTCCAGCACTCTCTAGCCTATTTGATGATGATAGAAAGTGTAATGATGATCATTATGCCTACCTATTAATGTTTAGTCTACTCCAGATGCTACTACACACTGATCAAGAAGCTCCTGCTACCTTCCTATGTACCCTTTTTTGGATTATCTACTTGAGAGTGAGTATTTGAATATTTGAGTGTTGGACTTATTATAATATTGAGGGGGATAAATTCTTGTATGGTCTTGGTTATCTTTTATCTTTTTTAGTATGTCATTCCGTCTGTTTGCAAACCAACTTGGGATTCTCTCAAGCTCGAGCTTGAGAGGGAGTGTTAGAGAGTCTATTTATTTAAGTTGTTTTAGTCTATTTCAAATATGGGCCCCCAAGTGTGTCTTCGACCATTAAAGTTTGTCATGTGTTTGTATGCTTACCCCTTATCCTATTTATAGGAAAGGGTGGTTTCCTCCTATTAAGAAGAAAAAACCCTACACATTGGGATTCCCCCCCATCATATACTTTTCTACAGTAAAAGAGAAATATTTCACCACTCTCATTGATAAGATCTGAGGAAGATAATCTAAGAAGAAGCTCATAGATCCATTGTACTATTGTGACACCGAAGAAGAGATCATTTTTTGAACCTAAGAGACATGAACATTAATCTAGATGTATTGAAAATCTATCTGGAAAGTCAAAAGGGTATGAGAGAAGGATTCTCACCACTCTAGTTGATAGGATCTGGGGAACATGATCTAATAAGAAGCTCATACATCCATACACCAGACTGTTGGATTAACAAACAAGCATGCCTCAAGGACAAGAAGCCATATAAAAAAAAATATTAATTGATCTTAACAAACATCATTCAATCAAGATATAAGGGAACTCTCAAATAAGTACATCCAGTAACATTCATATATAAAAATAAAAAGAAAGTCACACATTCTCATATAGCATCAAGGAATTATACTATATTCCTTACATGTCATCTATGTCTTGACTTATTTTCTAAAAAAATGCATGTTAATATTTACAGTATATACAAGTTCTACAAAGAAAACCAATTCATAGAGACACAATTGTATAAAACACATTTCCAAGGACCTGATTGTCTAGGGAAGAATCTAAACATTACAAAAGGCTAGGCTCCCCTACAAATCACTATTATCCTTGAGATGGACTCTCACTAGAAAACCTCTGGGTTAGATGATGTGAACCTAAAAAGGGTGATACACCATAGGAGTGAGACCAAAACCTCATAAAAAGATAAAGCATTATCAAAGAATTTAAAGAATGCAAAAATATCATATCAAGATAATATATCATTTATATAATAATAGCATATGTTCAAGCCATGTTAAAGAGGTAAAGATAATAAAATAGGTTAGGTAAACATTAACATCTTAACTACGTATCTTACTAGTAAGGTTGTTCCAGTAGGTATGTCCATGCAAACTACAAGTTAGTGACAATGAAGTCCCCTACCACTACGTAGAGGAACTTAGCATCAGTAGGTCTCAAGAATATCTCGCTACACCCTAAAAGCCATCATCATCAAAAGTATGGCCACATCACCTTGCAACATACATAAAACATCAAGCCCACCTTGGTACTCCATTCACTACACCAATCATGTCAGTAGGACTTATATCCATTCAGATCATCATATCACATATTTCTCAATTAGAATGAGATAATTCCCCCCTAAACAGGAGATATGGTTTAGGCCACACTCATACAAATAGGTGACATAGGGCACTAAGTGTCCCATACCTCATATAAATTATTTTTAACCTATGTATACTAAAAAAATATGACTTTGAGTACCTTCTCATAATCCTAAATTTCTAGAAGGATACCCAGTTTTCTTCCCTAACATTCCATAATGGAAGCTATCTAAACTTAGGAAAACAACACAACTAGGGTCCACCGTTGGTGATTTGGTCCACTTACTCATCTTAAATATAACAAAAACACAATTTTAGAACACATCACTATGATATACACAAATTTAAGCATTAGAAATGCTAAAACTCTATTACATATTCATCATAACCATGCATAGTAATAATTCACCATTTTGTCATACAAGTCCATATCTCAAACTTAAATTAAAAATGTAATTTTACTATTGTGATATCATCTTATAATAGTAAAAAATCATTCCAAAAAGCTTCATTTAAAAATCTCATATACGTCCAATATGCTTAAAGTAGTAAAAAGTAGCAAAATTGGCAATTTTAAGTAGGTTAAATGCCAAAGAACAGAATTCAACGGTTTAACACTAAAAAGATTCAAATATTTCATTATAAGCATAAAGTAAGAACAAAGAATGTGATAATCCTAAAGTGGCCAAAGATTGTGCTAAAAACCACCATAACAAATCCCATGTTTATCTTAATGAGTTATGAATTTAGTGATACTTAGATATTTTATGAAGGAAATTTAGAATAAGTATTACTAAAAGAGGCTAAATCACCCATCTTATGTGAAATTTATATTTCTACGAGTTCCATACACAAACCTTATCTCATAATCTTCACCAAACTGATAGAAAAAAACTCAATTAAGAAAGATCTGGGTCAACTAGGCTAAGGAAGGAGATAAGAACAATATTTGTAGGTAGGAAGAAACATTTCATCCATATAACACGTGGAACTTCAACCTACTAGGTCAAGACAAAAAATATTAGAAAATAAGAAGAATAATTACATGGATTCATGCTCTACTAGGTTGGTGACGTCATTCTAGGTTTAAATTGAAACCCAAAATAGTTACCAACATGCAGGGGCTTCTTCTCCAAGATTACCCCTCTCTATCTATAACATAATGCTTCAATCTCCAAACCTAAAGTAAAATATATTTTGAGGTCAAAGGAACATACATGTTGAAGGGCCTAACCCAAAAGAAAAGCTCATTTTTGTAAAGAATTCAGATTTCAACTATTACAAGAAAATTTTTCAAATGCAATTGTATTTTAAAATGAATTTGGAAGGAAGCAAAGATGGTGGCTCATAAAAGCATCAAGGATACATCCCCCACATATACTTCCTTAGAAATGGTTCTTTGACAAGCATTACCTATATGTGATCAGTAGCTATAATATTAATTTGTCATTTGTGCCCTCAAATATTTTAACAAACATTTTAAACTCAAATGGAAATGTAGATGTTCATTTACCTTTTATTTGTC